>OZ018346.1:14168080-14650580 GCA_963969515.1 Yponomeuta evonymella
GGGGTTGTGGCAATCTGTAGTGTAGCATACCACTGCTCGGCCACATTTTGCCGGTGCGATGTGGTGTGTTATATTAGTAGGGGAGCACCCTATGTACGTAACTTCTCCACCGTATGGGCTGGTCCGATATCATCATCATCATCATCAGCCCCTTGACGTCCACTGCGGGACACAGGCTACCCTCATGGTTTTCATAACCATGAGGGGTCTTGCCATAGTCGCCACGCTTGGCAGGCGGGTTGGCGATCGTAGTATGGGGTTGGAATCTCAGGAAGACGCTGCTGCCTGTCTCCTGTTAATGTATTTCCTTAGTCGCCTCCTACGACATCCACGGGAGGAAATAGAGTGACGCTATTCTTAATCCGGCGCCACACGGACGATTCTTAACGACGATTCCGATATACCTACTCTGTCAAATACATTTTCCAAAATTGATAACGGTTACGGAAAAGACTTCAGATCGGCCACTGTGCCGCTGCGTTGAGGTACGGGTCCTAAACTTTCCCATTCCATTCTAGGAGCACCCGGTGGCGATCGACCCGGCGATGTTCCCCACGTGGCCGGCCAAGTCCGAAGGTAACCGGCGGAGCACGCACAGCCCGCGACCGCCCGCCGGCGGCGCCGCCTACGCCCAGAAGGCGCGAGCGGACTCCGACGAGGCGCTCGGCTTCCGCGTCCAGCCTTCCCGCTCCATCAACGTCGCTCCAGGGTTCTCGCTCAAGTTCTAGTGATCGCACCCCGGCAACACGGTGAGGTGAAAGCACTGAGCTGGTTGTCGAGAACCGTATTTAGCTTTATGTTCCGTTTAATAGGTATTGCAACGATACTGTTCGGCACAACCAGCAATGATAGAAACTTTTTATCAGTCTTTATTTTTTCTATGTCTTTTTTTCTATGATAGTACTTATTACTTTAATTTTTCTAGTTTTACATGTTTCCCTTTATTAATAATAATTGTTAATTCGACGACTGGGCGTTGCTATTGTCAATAAAACTTTTATTGATTTCTTCACACTGGACACTTTTATTGCCATAGATATGTCCGGCTTATTCTGTATATGATATGAAAATACTTGAAACTATTTCTAGATGTCCGTTATTGCCCAAAAACTACCTTAACCTTCGGTAGAACGAATTTAACAAAATGTAAATATCCATAATGTGTTATCAAATAAAGATAAAGCATTTTTAAAGGTATATCGTTCGCGATATACCGGAAATAAAAATAGGTGGTTAGTTCTAATTGTAAAACAATGGTACAATATATTATATTGACATAATCTCTGCGTTTAATTTTTCACATAATTTATATTAAAACCTGGGTGTCTGAGGTGTTTGCATACCTCAGCGCTTGAAATTGCCAATCCGCGGTGGGCACGCGTGGTAATTAAGCCCATACTATCTCTCTCTCTGAAAGAAAGCCTGTGCCCTGCAGTGGGACTAATATAAGCTACATAAAAAAACATTTTTGGTAAGTCAAACACACGCTATTACAATATTACATATTTTGAACATTACCGCTTCTGTTAGTGAATTACAATTTGCCTCAACTTTGAAAACAAAAACATTTGCAATACGCTTATTCCTTCAGATACTTCGGATTTCATAAATGATAAAATGCACTCCTAAACACTTTCTAAATCTATGCAACATAAATTTCAATTATCTGTTAGATTATCACCTTAAAACTTTTAATTTAGTAATGATTGGCACGCGAAAGAGGTAAAGTGCGTAGTAATTAGCTCAGCGGCCCGCGTCGTTCATGCCTTTAGGGAGCGCCAGAATCGCGTTTATAAAGTCAGCATTGCGTTTCCCCGCCCGGTATTTGGTATCCGGGGCGACGGCGTCGGACTCCATCTCATAGCCGCCGACCTTGCCGCGGTAAGCATCCATCATCGAGTGGATGCGCCGGATGAACTGCAAATTATACGAGTATAAAGTTTACTTTATTGCTGCCTTTCAATAGGCAGTGTCTTAATACCTTTTACATCTACGCTAGATCTTGCTAGATTTATGTTGAGCGTCTAGTAGAAACACTAACCCTAGATAGTTGGAAGTAACAACTTAGATGCTGTAGGACACTTTATTGTACACAAAAATGAAAACTACACAGATATTTCTTAACCTAAGTGTGCAGATTATCACCAAACGCAACCTCTTCCAGGCAACCTGAGACCTGCTCATTGTCCAACCTGTCGTAGTGCCTGAGAATTTTGGCGTGAAAGATAAAAGGGCCAACAGTGAGCACAGATTATGGGCTGGTTAATGCGAAATCAAACTGTTCACTTTACTTCGGTCTTCCGCATTTTTAAATCGGATTGAGTCATCTAAAGTTTAGATTCTGAACACAACGTCGAGTGAATTAATTAGTGAACGGTTTCAACAATTATATTCTTTTTGTTGCACTAACCCGTGCTGACGATAATATTAAACATTTTAAAAGGGTGGAATTTTTAGCCTTTACAAACAATGTTATAGTCGGTTTCAGCAATGTTGTATCAGCGGCTATTTGGCATCACATAGTATGAACGGCAATTTGTTCATTCCATTTTATTTGACCTATTATTGAGGCACCGGTGCCACAAAAAAAGTGGAATGAAAGAGAAAATTATCGCGATATTACGACCATTCGACCGAGTGAACCTCGAACCGTCTGATTTCGTTTTTAGATCCGTAGCTAGATAGGCTTGGCCAGAATATATCCTCATCTACGCAAACCATTGAATGTACGCAAACAGTTTGGCGAACTTTCAAAATACTTTACTGGGCCAAAAAGGATTTTGGGCCAAGGCGAGTTTGTTAAAAGTGAACAATTACTTCCAGGTAACCTTAAGAGTACATTCACTGAATGTTTAGAATAATAAAAAAAAATATCTATTAATTATGTAAAATATAATAAACTTAGCAGTGCTCGCGACTACGTTCGCGCAGTAAACGGATTAGTATATTCTATAGCCTATGTTCACTCTGAGGGTCCATTCTAAATACTGGTGAAAAAATTTTAAAATCGGTTAAGTTCTTTCGGAGATTACCCCCTACATACAAACCTTTCCTCTTTATAATATTAGTGTAGATAACTTCCACACAACACTATCACTTGTATCTTCCAAACTAGCATACCCTGTGCCATGGTAACCGGGCAAAGCCATCACAAACACGGAAATACACCGAGACTGAGGCCATTTGTACAAATCGATTACGAAAAAAATAGCCTGTAAATTTTATGGACAGTGAAAAATTGGGAAGTTAGGAAAACGACGCTGTACTTCGTTTTTGACACTCCATAAAAACTAATCGAGATTCATTCCTAAATCTATTGAATCTGTTGTAGTATCTCTTGGAGTACAATATGTGAGAAATAAGACAATCTGCACTTACCTCTTCATCAACGCCGTGAGGTTGTAACTGGTTGCGCGGCCGATACTGCAGCGTGGCCGCACTGATTGCCACTACCGCAAGGAAGACAACAGCGCGCAACACACTCCGCGCCATTCTAAAATTACAATGACCGTTTACCACTATCGAAACTGTTTATATTCACTACACAGTTGCTAACACCCTGCCATAGCACCATAAAGTTATTCCTCTATCCTGTGTAACTATCTCCTTAATTAACGCTGATGCGTTGTTCATTTAATACCGCGGATTTTCTGAATCGTTGCACAAGCTTTGTCGGCAGACTTAACTCCTAAAGTCACTCCGTTATCGCACTTGCTTTTATCAAGAGTAGTGTAGGACGTACCGTACCATTTAAAAACATTGGACACATTATTCGTCCACAATTGTTATTTTCATTGGTGACATTTAATTTCAAAGCTGACGACCAGTTACGTTCCATGGCGACTCACTACTAAGTAACTGTAAGCAGCTACGCACGGTTAATTATGCTGAACGCAGTTGGCCGTCGTTCGTCGGTGGCGGCTGCTGGTGTCAACGCCGGGTACCGTCTTGCGGGAACCTCACGGGACTCGGGGCGGGGAGGCGTAGGGAGGGACAATGCGTCCGTTTTTCCTCGACGGGGTTCGCTGAGGCGGAAGGCTGCCCACTGAGAGATGTTACCGACAGCTCTCCACTCCCAATATGACAACTTGCGTAGGTACGCGCTGTTTTTCAATGCAGTTTTTCATAATCGGCAGGAAATAAATTTGCACAAAGAAGGTACGACAGTTCGTTTATTCTCGGAGAGTTGGAAATAGTTCTGTTGTGACTGTGCTTAGAGTATACTAGTACTACGATTTTTATGGTTGTGTTAACTAGTTTCATTCAACATTTGCCAGTTACATTATAATTGACATCAACGCACATTGTAATCACATACAATGTGAATGTTTAACAGCTAAGTATTAATGTTTACTTATGGACCCCCATCGTATCGGTAAAATAACCGCAGAGCGGTCGCTATAATAAAAGGTTTACAATTGATATCGAATCAATAACATAAAAATCTAGAATAATTTCTTCGATGTTACATTTCTCACTACACAGCATTTTCTTTCAGTAACCACGCTCTCATTTTCTCAATTTGATTCATAACGGCATGCCGTGATGTGCCGCCCGTGCTGGTGTATTGCTCGACGCTTGCTTCCCACGAAAATATCTTCTTCAGCTCCTCCTCTGTGCCAAAATCGGCGCTGGAAAAATTAACATAATTCGTTAAAATAAAAAGCCAAAACCTCCTAGCATAAAGCGCCACCGACGACGATGGGTGTTTCGGGACTAACGCAAAATGATTGCGTGTTTTGAAGTCTCGGAGGCACATCTCCGACAAGCTTTCTCCATTCCGGAACTAAAATCGAACCCTGGATGTGACCACCTCAGGCGACAGGTTTCCTCACGATATTTTCCTTCACAGCTAGCGAGCGGTATTGGTACATGCCAGAATTCAAACCCACGGCCCTTGACAGTTAGGCAAGCGTTCTACCGACAGCGCCGCGCTAACACCGCTCAGTGCAAAATGTAAATTAATAACTCGAGTTTATACAGAGTTATTTCTAAAATGTGTAAATCCTGAATCATGTCCGTTAGAGTTTGTCATTTCCTACAATAACTTTAGTCCTAAGACTTGAATTTTTTTTGTTAAATTTTCCATTATCAATAAAAACATATTACATATGTAGTTTTTACGGTTTTTTCGCTTTCGAGTGGCGCTGTGTGATAGATTAGGCTTACAATCATAGTGTTAAATTGATAGTGTTACATTCTTCTATGAAGGACATCGATCTACTGAAGGCTGCGACATTGATAAAGGGCGAATTTTGTGAAATTGTATAAACTCTGATCAGAAATAACAGTTGTCAAACACAAATTCTAAGAAATAACCCCGTAGTTTACCAAATAGCCTGGTACTCGTGATGCGGCATTCGCTGCAGGTCGACGCCCAGTGCGTTAGCACGCTTGAGTACTGAGCCCACGATGTGGTGGGCATTGCGGAACGGCACGCCTCGCCGCACGAGCCAGTGGGCTAAGTCCGTAGCCAGCATACTGGGGTCCAGGCTGCTTAGTGCTTTGTCTGCGTTCACCTGGAAAACGTTAAGGCTGCTGTGTCTGGCATAAGCCTCGCATGCGTATTTTAGGATTTTTTAATATCGTAAAAAATGGTATACCTACTTACTTTTCATAATGTGGTCTGACGCTTTGCTAGATAATAAAATTGCGGACATTTTAAATACCTACCTACCTATATTTTTGTTTACTTACGGCCTTAAAAAAAACACGACACCTCTAAAGCAATCGACAGAGGCAATTTATTTAATCTGTGGTAACGTCTTTTGCTTCTAAAATCTCCACCACAGACTATTTTAATCGACGTTAATCGAGTGTAAAGAAATCGTGTTTTTAGACCGCTAATAAATTAAAGTTTCTAGTAAAATTATTATTTCTAGTGGCCAATTTTCTCTATCAAAAACAAAGAATAGCATAACAAAAATATATCTTTAATTTAATTTAATTTAATTATCTAGCAGAACACCACATTTATCAAAAGTATATACATATTTTTTTACAATCATTAATAATCTTCGTATGTGCGAGAGAGACGGATACCAGCCGTAACAACAGCCTTAATAAAAAAAAACCGGCCAAGTGCGAGTTGGACTCGCGCAAGAAGCGTTCCGTACCAATCTATACAACATTAGACACAAAGATAAAGAAAAAACGGCAAAATCTCGTTTTTGTATGGAAGCCTCCTTAAATATTTATTTTGTTTCAGTTTAATTACTTATTTTTGATGCGAATATAGAACTAAATATTCGGTGAATATTTCCCGTCCCGTTTGGCACCCTTCGGGTACGGAACCCTAAAAACAGTTAACGTGAGACAGGCTTGTTGACTGCGAAGACTGCGAGACTGACATTCTTTACCAATAACGAACAAGTAATAATAATACCTAGATAATAATTAAGCTTGCAAACCATGACTCTGGCAGAATTCTCACAGCCCGGAAGTATAGTCCAAGCTTTCTCCTATGCACGCTCAACGGCGTATCCAGGGCTTTTTATCATTGGGTGGGCGTACTGTTTAAAAAAAATGCTAAATTTTTAAAATACCTTCATAGTAGACACAGTCCCATTGGTCACATTGACACATTCTATCAGCTTGTCGTACGATCTGAACAATATCTCTTTGTCAAACTGCAAGTCCTTGTTATACGTGCTGGGCAGGCCTTTGAGCACACAATTGAAGGCGAAAGCGTCTCCCATTAGCATTCCACTGGCGCCCCTCACTAGCTCCAGTCCATCGGGGTTGCGTTTTTGAGGCATCAGACTAGAGCCCGTGGAAAACTGGTCGGACAGCTGGACGAAACCAAATTCCGTGGAGCTGTAGATGATGAGGTCTTCAGATAAGCGGCTCAAGTGGAGGCCGCAGAGGGAAGCCCCGTTTAGGAATTCAACTGGAAAACAATTTGAACATCTTTGAAGATAAGTCGCCAAATAGCGTTTATCTCAGGACAGGACTTGAATTATGTGACGAAGTGACAGCCTGAGGTATCATTAATTTAATATTGTTTTTTTTTTCTGTGGAATTACAGAATTACTTCTTTCTTTTTACCCAAGAAGAAACTTTTTTTTTATAAAACATCTCCTTACCAATATGATCCCTATTAGAGACACCATACATAGAGTTCGGCGTTGGTTCCATGAACCCCAGCTCTTGGGCCAGCCGATGGCGATCGATGGGAAGAGCACACCCTGCTAAGGCACCACTTCCAAGCGGACATCGCGATATGCGAGCTATCTGCTGCTTGAATCGAATGCAGTCGTCACGTAATGCCCAAGCGTGGCTGAAAAGAAAAAAAAACAGTTTATGGGTGGTCGTTGAGATTTCTTTATGGCCGGCCGGGGCATAGGGGGCAGCTGGTAAAGATGGCATCGAAAGCATTATAATGGGGGGACTAAATGAAAGTCAGTGAACATAACATAACATAACATTTACATACAAGCACATACATTGCTTCTGGCCCCACACTAGGATACCCTGTGTAGTGGGAACCAGAAACAGCGACATCACAAACATGTAAACATACAAGACCTGAGGTTTTTTTTTTTTTTTTTGTCCCCAGCCGGGAAACGAACCCGGGACCTCTCGCATGGTATGCAGATGCACTACCGCTGTGCCACGAGGTCGTCACATAAGGCCTGAGACACACAGAAAGGATGTGGGGCGAGGGTGCAGAAAAGATGCGTCGTCCTTCCAGTTCGTGAAAAATTTACTGAAGGGACGAGACGAAGCCCATATACGGGGCAAGGGCGTGAACTCTATATTTTCGCGCCCTCGTCCCACATTCTTTCTGTGTGGCTCTAGGGCCTAAGGGTTGTTAACGTAAAGCCTAGTGTTTACTGACCTCATAATAAAGTGACTCCAGCGGACAGGCTGTGCGCGTTGCATATGGGTGTAGCCTGGTAATATGATGTCGATCTCATTCTCAGCCCTCTTCAATAAGGTCTAGAAAAAGCAAGAAATTATCAGTGACGCACGTGTGCATGCGTGGGTAGGTAATGATGGATGAGAACTGGCCACAAATTAAAAAAAAATCAAATAGGTCGGACCTTTGTAATAAAACGGACATTTTCTTGACAAGAAATTCTTGTGTAGCCTCGTTAGATAGCACGGGATGGGATCGAAGGTACTTAGAACAAATTACCACAAATTAGAAAAAACACTTCTTTACATCAGTCAGGCTTTTGGAATAATTCTTTTTGTTGTGTACCTACGTTAATTCAATATTAAAAATTTAACGAAAAAGTTTAGATATAAGAACCTGAATAATATCGACAATAGCGGCCATCAACCTAGGCACAGCCGTTAGCATCCACAGCCGCGTGTCTGTGGCCGACTGGTCGTTGCGACTGCGGGCCGTGTGAAGTCGCAACGCTGCGTCACCAGCGTGCGACCGCAGCCGACGCTCCACCACCGAGTGAATGTCCTCTTCAGCGTCACGTATGGTGCCGGTCTGCCGGAATTCTTCTTGGATCTCTTTCTCAACCTGAAACAAAAATAGATACATTAATAGAAATCGTTACATTATACGGGGAGCCATCCATATTGTCTCTATGAAGTGTTGTTCGCTCGTCCAAGGTCATTCATTCATCCCCTATTATCAAATTTTTGATATTAGGGGTTGTTTTAGCTAGACCAAAGCTGAATGAATCTAAGTATGCGTAGGTACTGTGATCCGTCGCTTTACTTTATAGTCGTATTCGCTATTATTATTCGCTAGGTGTATCAAGCGCGGATCCACCGTTGTGGTCATGGGCATGCCCACAACCCTAATAGACTTGTGACGTCACATTTTCACTGTCTACTGAGATCGATAGGCTGATGATATTGTATACAGTGCCTTTAGGGATATTAATTTGCTAGTGTTTGCCCCACGGCTTTGTCCACGTAGAACTATACCCTGTACGAAATCTTAGTCAGGCATTCATTTATTTTGCAAACATTCCCTTTGTAGGAATACACTATATCAATTATGAGCGAGTACATACTCCGACTCAAACTTGTCCGATTTTCTGGCTGTAATCACAAACTCTTGAGGGCTGGATCCGCGCCTGGCTAGTATTCGCGTGATTGATGGAAAGGACATGAGAAACCTAACGTCGGAATAGGAATCCTTAACTATTTGCAGAGTTTCATAAAACTACAATTCGTAGTTTATTATGAAAATTCGCTGTACATCGCGTAGCAGAGTCTCCCTACAAGTTAATCTGGGTTAATCGACTTCGCAATGTACATCGAATTGCCATAGTAAACCATTTATTGTAGTTCTATAAAACAGGCTCCAATGCATAAATTGTGGCGACTGGTTGTCAAAAATATGTCCCCTGACAAACTAGGCACTGTATCCATAGATAATTTCTGGAAAACCCATTACATATTTATTAAAAATGTTGGCAGGCAATGGACGCGAAGAACAATAGAACCCTATTGGGAAGAAATGTTAAGTATTCGATAAAAAGAAGAAGAAAGACATTTATTGGGACCAATTAACACATCACAAGAAAGAAAAGGCGCAATAAGTACATAACATAAATACAAAGGAAAAACATACATACATAAACTCACGCCTGTATCCCAGAGGGGTAGGCAGAGACCAGGGACTGCCACTTGCCACGATCCTGACAGATCGCTTTCGCTTCCTCAACATGGTTTAGTCGTTGAATGCACGCACGCCGGTTTCGGGTACTTTTTATCTTGCCCTTTGCTAATACATCCCCTATTTTGGTAGAAGTATGTCCCCCTGGATTGTTCCTTACCGGCCCTTCCACCCGCATTGGCTCGATATATTCGTTTCTTCAATCTTTCTTTCTTCGGAGGAGAACAAGTCACATATATACCTAATTACAAATAAGTAGGACAAGGCAAAGTCAGAGAACACACTTACATTTCTGCAAGAATGTACCTACTTACTAAGTATAATTGCTCAATATTTCCTAAGTATCGTGGACTTCCTAATCTCAGGTGTGGTTCCTTTGGAAACAATATCCGTAATGATCATTTACGTATCGAGGGTTATTTCCCAGAGGAGGGGCCTGGCCCTCTAAAGGACTCTCCAATGCAGTTTAAATTGTCTGTATTAAAGACTCCTTTACCATGGACTATTGAAAATATACACGTGTTTTGAGGAATATTCATATTTCATATATACATATTTCAAGGAAACACAAACTTGGAACGCCAAGATACACGCAGAAACTACTCGACCGTTGACAAAAAATATTCTTTCACCAATAAAATAATTAATAATTTTAAATGGCAGTGCAAATAAGTAAATAAATATTTAAATCCAGATTACCTAAATATTGGTCATTCCGGATGGACGTAATATATCATTGCTGAATTGCACGCGATGTACCTATTTGCATCCGACACAGCTAGCAATAATAAACTAATAATAACATTGCAAAAAAAAATTGCCAGGAGACGGGCAGCAGCGTCTTTCTAAGATTCCAACCGCATGCTGCGACGCCAACCCGCCTGCCAAGCGTGGCGATTATGGCAAAACCCCTCATGGAGAGAGAGAGGCCTATGTCCTGCAGTGGGCGTGAAATGGCTGATGATGATAAACATTGCAAGATTTGCAACTGTTTGTGATTTTCGCCCAACTTAGCCTGAACACAAATGACTGACCCTGCAACTTTAAATATTATATTCTAATTGAAACCGGGCCCAGGAGAGAACTTACTTCCTACTAGCCAAGCGCGGATCCACCATTGTGGGCCCACAACCTTAACAGACTTGTGACGTCACATTTTCACGGTTTGTTGAGATCGATAGGCTGATGATACTATATCGAATGCCTTCAGGGATGTTAATTTACTAGTGTTTGCGCTATGGCTTTACGAAATTTTGGTCAGGATGTCATATTATTATATTTTCTAAATGTTGTACTACTCCGACTCGAACTTGGCCGATTTTTGGGTGCCTGTGACCACAAAACTTTTTTAAAGGGCTGGATCCGCGCCTGTACTCAGCTATCTGTGTCGGCCACAGATAGCGCTTATAGCTATATTTACTTACAGTCATTGTCTTGTGACTTCTCGGAAAATTGCTCTAACACACACCTGTGACGGGATAATTATGTAATAGTGTGATAGAACGTTGTGGACTGAAAGAGGCTGTAGTGACTAGAATTGAGAAAGGAATGTTGCGTTGGTTTGAACATACTGATATGGGGAAGATGAAGATCACAAGCGGATATACCTACGTCAACCAAATAAGGGAGTTATTAGCGACCGGCAAGGTAAAAAGCACCTGAAACCGGTTGGCGTTCATGCAGCGACTAAATGTTTGTTGATGAAGCGAAGAAGGTTTGTCGCGATCATGGTAAATAGTAAACCCTGGTCTCTGCCTGTCGGCGATCGACGACTTTTAGAGTTAAGTTCCTTAGCAATTAGATAGACATTAGATAGGTAGTTAGTAGATAGGTACCTTAGTTGTAAGAATACGTCTGTTTAGATTTAAGTCACATTTTTATTAAATAATTTTATCACCTTGTGTCTTATTTCCTTAGGCTTAAGAGTCAGTTTCAATAATAATTTTACATTGTTTAGTTTTAGGATGATTTCACTTACCTTTCATTTGTTTTCATAGCCAGTACGATGCATACTAGGTTATTTACTTTGTAAGCGATTGTAAACTAGATAAAAAACCTCTTACACCACAATTACTAGTGTATAAAATCTGCAGAACAGATTTTCTATGTAGAATTTTATCTCGTAAACCACATTAGAAGCACGTCACGGATTAGGATAAAACTGGTAAAACTACATAGATTAGCCTAAAATCTGTCGAAATACAATACATAGCACTCTATAGAATGGTGACATTGAGCCAAAATTAGCTAACAAAATCTTATGTTTCCGAAAGCGATAACTTTCGATTGGCTCAACCGATTTTGATGAAACTTGCACAACAGGTAGTTTTTACTGATATCTAACCATTTTTATTCTCACTAATAAGATTTATTAATATTCTTCAGAGTTATTTCGATAGAAAAGTTCAGTCTATTTTTCTCAGTAAATCTGTACAAAATCCTATAAGAAACTTATTAGAATGCTAGAAACTTATTAGAATGTCACTTATTCCAATGAGAAAACATTAATTTAATATAAATTAATGCGTAATTCTGTGTAAATTCGCTAGGAAAGTAAATAAAGATAAGTAGGCTATCTATCTCGCTCGCTCACGCACCCCCCTCGCGCAGCCCACGCGCCGGAACTAGGGCAATTTGATATAAAAGGCGGCCGATCTCCGACGATCGGCATTCATTCATTCGGACTCATTCGACTCAAGAGGATTCCCGCGAAACGGACGAGCGAGCTGGAAGCTGAAGATACTCTCGAGAACAAGGTGTTTTCTTTGCGGCAGTCTACCCCCGAACCGAAGCTGAACTTGCTGACTGTGCAGCTAGCCGCAGAACGAGCGGCGATAGGAATTCACCGGAGGAGAGGCAGCGTGAGCGACGAGGCGACGAGCGACGAGACTACTGCGGCGGATCGACGTGACATCGAACTGAACGGGCGCTCGACTGGCCCTATACCTATAATACAGTCCACGTTTCTAATTCTTGTTTCTAAAGACGTAAAGGAGAGGGATTGAGAACTGAACTGAAGACCGGACGGGCTCTCTCACTCTCTTTTTCATGGTCCTTCGAGAACCGGATCACTGAAAGCAGTTGGGCCACGTCGAGCAAGCCACGTCGAGCAAGCCACGTCAAGAGGCCACGTCGAGTACAGAAGCCAGCCAACCGAGGGAAAGACCATAGTACCATCTGGTACGAGCTACGCGGGTCGGGAATACGTATAACGGTGACAACAAGACCCAAAAGCGTAGCACGCCGGTCGGAAGCCAGCCGTGGCCAAGACTAGCGGTGTGGTATATTCGGACGTATATCACCTATCCCACAAGCGGGATAGAAACAGTCCGGCTGTCCCGAAGTGGAGCCGTATTGGCATTGCAGACACCACTTGCGGTCCAGTTCCCCCCTATTTCGCTCTTGGGTGGCGTACACCGGTAGGACGTCACCCCGTAGGAAGTAGGTAGGGCGTAGGGATAGGGCCCGGTAGGAACGTGACCGACCCACTGACTGGACGATTAGTAGGGACATCCGTGACGTACGCACGACCGACTCACTGACAGACGGCAGGCAGGAAGAAAGAAGACGTCCGAAGAAAGAAGCCACGATGAAGCCCACCGCTACGAGAGGGAGCCACGGCGGCGACGACGGAAGACTGAGGTTGCGATCGGGCAGGACCACAACGCCGACTGAGGGTGCGCTGAGGACCCACGAGGAAGAAGAAGAACAGGAAGTCTCTACGAGGGAAAGTTCGAGCGTTGCGACATCGAAAGCATCATCGGGCACGGAGACTAACACATGGTCGGCGGGCACAGGGTTATCCGCCACTGGCGGCACGAGCAGTGGCACGAATCGCACCGAGGATGAGGACACCACGCTAACTGAGGGCGAGCAACACAACGTTACGGTTATGGAAAACGTCACTAGGGACGACTCCCGAGCGGGCACTGCGGACAGCGAGCAGAGAGCGAGGACACTCCAAGCGAAGATAAGATTCATGGAAGCCAAAAGACTTGAAGCCGAGAGGGAGCTACAGTTAGCTCAGACCGAGTACGAGTTGGCTATACAACATACTCGCTCAGAAACGACATTCAGCGTCGACGCGCGGTGCAGCGCTACGGCAGCGACCAACAGGGGCGGGCGCTGCGCGGGGAGGAGAGAGATAGAAGATATGCCATACGGGCATCACCGTAACGAAGCTCAAGCGGATAGCAGCGTGAACGAACTTACTCACGCGTTATCGAACGCGCTGAAGTATTTGAAGATGGAAACGGAATCGGAAAGCAGAGCGCCGCCGCCTAAATACCTACTTGATCTGCCGATGTTTGATGGGGAAATAAGCGAGTGGATAGCATTCAAAACTGTTTTTGATGATACCCGGCGCCTATTCAGTGAGACGCAGAACGTAGCCCGACTACGAAGATCACTCAAAGGCGTCGCGCGCGAAGGTTTGGGCGGCCCGAGATATTAATTATGAACGAGATGGATATTATAAAGAAGATGCCGCGTTTGCAAGAGGATGGAAGAAATATCGCCTCGTTTGCAAATAAGGTTGCAAATTGCGTAGCTTCTATTAAGGCGCTGGGGAAACCGCAGTATTTGTACTCACCGGAGCTCACCAGCCGCATTGCCGAGAAGCTCAATCTCATATTGAAGTTCAAGTGGAGCGAGTATTCGAACAGAAATCCAGACGAACCAGAACTAGAAAAGATGAGCGAGTTTTTGAACGAAATGACGGAGCAATGCGGCGCGATGGCAGCCTACGAGACGCGGAAAGAAGAAAAGAAAGAGAAAAAAGATTTGCGCCTTGGAAGGAAACGACGACCTGTACATTCGACACGATTATATGAAAGCGAAGATTCGGAATCGTGCGAGTCGAGTGACGAAGATAGCGAACGAGAAGAGTCGACTAGAATGATTGCAGCGATAAACAAGCCGGCTAAGAAGTTCAAGAGGGAACCAGGACCGTCCACACCGCGGCAAGTTACGAAGACTACTTGCCCCTTATGCAGCAACACGCACGGCCTACGAGACTGCGAAAAGTTCCGCGGGTTCTCATACGATGAAAAATGGAATAAAGCAAGAGAACTACGCGTGTGTTTTCGGTGTTTGAGCACGACGCACCGCCGTTTCAACTGCAGAGCTAAACCGTGCGGGAAAGGCGGGTGTAGAATGGGCCACCATGAACTTCTGCACAAAGAAGAGGAAACGAGGGCCACGGTCTCTTCGACAGTTAACGCTGTTGTCGGCGAACACACTACGTACCTGAAAATACTGCCGATCGAACTATACGGCTCGCGAGGCAAGGTGGAAACGTTCGCTCTGTTGGACGAGGGGTCCACCCTCACGCTGATAGAAGAAGAGACAGCATTAGCCGTGGCACCTAGAGGAAAAGCAGAGCCGCTCAGCATAGAGGGAATCGGCGGAAAGCGCACCGACTTCAAGCAATCATTCAAGTTAACATTAAAAGTAAAAGGTCGATTCGAAAGGAAGCTAGAAAGCATGACGGCCTACACCATAGGGCCATTGAACCTTACGACGCAGGCAGTGCCACGGGGACTAGTGGCAAAGTGCGCTCACCTGAAGGATATCGAGGAGCAGCTGACTTATGAACGCGTCCGCCCTACTGTACTAATAGGACAAGACAACTGGCATTTGATCACTACGCGCGAAATAAAGGAGGGAGACATCGATCAACCAGTCGCGTCGTACACTTCGTTGGGATGGGTGCTACATGGGCGCGAGAAGAACTGCGGAAGAGGACGCGCCATCATCAACCACCTGACGAGAGAGAAGGGCAGTGATCCACTGGACGCTATGATCAAGGAACACTTCAGCATAGAGAACCTTGGTGTAGAACCAAAGAAACCATCGAACGACATCAATCAGCGCGCACTCAACGTTCTAGAAAGCACAACGAAGCAGCTGTCTAATGGACGATATGAAACCGGTCTTATCTGGCGAACGGACGAAGAAATCATGCCAGAAAACAGACAACACGCAGAACGCAGACTGTACTCAATCGAACGGAAGCTAGAGAGAAATGACGATATGAAAGAAGAGTACAGTACACAGATAGAAAATCTGTTGCTAAAGGAATACGCTGAGGAAGCTACGAACGCGCCTGTCTCGCAAAGAACATGGTATTTACCTCACTTCGCCGTCCACCATCCGCAAAAGGGAAAGATGCGACTGGTATTCGACGCTGCAGCAAGAGTAGGAGGCCGCAGCTTGAACGACGCATTACTGCCAGGACCCGACTTGTTGCAGAGCCTATTCGGGGTACTAGCGAGATTCAGAGAAGGAAAAGTGGCGGTTATTGCGGACATCAAGGAGATGTTTCTTCAAGTGAAGATAAGAGAGGAAGACCGAGACAGCCTGCGATTTCTATGGCGAGCTAACAAGAACGAACCCGTCAAGGAATACAGAATGACGTCCTTGATTTTCGGCGCAGCATCCTCACCGTGCACGGCGATCTATGTGAAGAATAAGAACGCCGAGAACTTCAGAGATGTGTATCCCGAGACAGCGGCCGCAGTAGAACGACAATTCTACATGGATGACTACTTGCAAGCGTTTGAAAATGCCGAAGCAGCAAGCAAAGCCGTAAATGAGATGATACGCATCCACGAGAACGCCAAATTCGAGCTTAGAGGATGGGCTAGTAACGATCCCCATGCACTGAAAGGCGTAGAAGAAACAAGCGCGTCGTCAAGTACAGCCATACTGGCCGACAAGGAAGAACGAACATTAGGTCTCATATGGAAGATAAAGGCCGACACGCTGAGCTTCGCGCTAAATCTACGAAACACACCAAAGGAGGTCTTAGAGGGACAACGACCTCCCACCAAGCGGGAGGTCACGAGCGCGGTCATGTCAGTCTTCGACCCGCTGGGGCTCGCATCACCTATCACGATACAAGGCAAGAAACTTATACAGAACATTTGGCGAAGCGGCATAGACTGGGACACACAAGTGACAGAAGAACTAAAGGAAGAATGGAACAAATGGCTGAAGGACCTAGGAAAACTGGAAGGCCTAGAGATACCAAGGAGCATCACCCCGAGCCCACACAGGGGGGAGGTGCATGTCTTCGTTGATGCAAGCGAACAAGCGTACGCGTGCGCCGCGTACTGGCTGGACGAGAAGACAAAAGAAGTATCGTTGATCGCAGCGAAGGCCAAGGTGACGCCATTGAAGCCCGTATCCATTCCTAGACTGGAATTGCAGGCAGCGGTCTTAGGCTGCAGATTAGCTGCTTCCGTCAAGAAGGAGTTGAACAGCGAAACGACGACCACTGTATATTGGACGGACAGCAAGACAGTACTGGCATGGATAAAGTCAGATCCGCGACAGTTCAAGCCATTCGTTGCACACAGGCTGGCCGAAATTGAAGAAAGTTCAACACCCCTGCAGTGGAGATGGATTCCAACCAAATTGAACGTAGCAGACGACGCTACAAGAAGTTCGCCAGCAGAGTTTTCGACAGCCCACCGATGGTTCACCGGACCGCCTTTCTTACAGTTGCCACCGAGTGAGTGGCCACAGGAAAAGCCCAAGGAAAAAGCCATCGTCGACGACTCAGAGCTGAGACGCCCGAGTGTTCACACAACGATCGCCACCGAACACAAACGCGATCCGTTACCCGCGGTTGATAGGTTTAGCAATTGGGGTAGGTACGTTAGAGCCACTGCCCGTGTTATCCAGTGCGTGGAAATCCTACGCCGTAGATACCGACCCGACGAAACTGCTAAAAGCGGAGAATTGTATCCACTAAACGTAAATTACCTACAAGCCGCTGAAAACCTGATTATACAGAAAGCGCAAAGAGCAGACTTTGCAGACGAGATAGCCCGAATAAAATCGAAGCAACAACTACCGAAGTCTTCTCCACTACGAAAGCTATGCGTCGAACTAGATGAACATGGTCTATTGCGTGTGACTGGCCGTCTAGACCTCTACACAAATCTAGACGAGATTAAGAAGCGACCCGCCATCCTCAATGCGAGAAACGCAATCACAAGATTGTTGATTCAGCACACGCACGAGGCATTCATGCATGGGAATCACGACACCGTCATCAATGAGCTGCGACAGAAGTACTTCATACTCGGTCTACGAAGCGCCGTTAGAAAACTGATCTACAACTGTCAGTGGTGTAAGCTGCGCAAACTAAAACCTACAAAGCCACAAGAAGGCGCGCTACCACCAGAGAGAATGAACAGCGAATCTCCTCCTTTTAACTGCTCTGCTATCGACTACTTCGGCCCAATGACAGTCACAATCGGCCGACGTACGGAGAAGAGATGGGGAGCCTTGATAACTTGCCTTACCACCCGCGCCATACACATTGAACTCGCCGCTAGCTTGACGCCATCATCCGCTATTATGGCATTACGACGCTTCATGGCACGACGAGGAACACCGAGCGTAATCTACTCTGACAACGGAACCAACTTCGTAAAGGCGAACAAAGAACTAATGGCCGCAGCAGACGAAGTTAAAGATTACGCGACAGCGCGAGGAATCGTATGGAAGTTCATACCACCAGGAGCACCACACATGGGAGGTGCGTGGGAACGCATGATAAGAACTGTAAAAGCATCACTATCTGCAGTTCTAAAAGAGCGAGCGCCCAGAGAAGAAACTCTTCACACATTACTACTGGAAGTCGAACACATCGTTAACTCACGACCGTTAACACCAGTCCAGCCAGACCTGAATAAAGAAGCGTTAACGCCAAACCACTTTCTCATCGGACGTTCTTGTGGAGTTACACCAACAGGCCACTTTAACGCCCGAGACGCAGATGGTCATACATGGAAAGCGGCTCAACACTTAGCCGATCAATTCTGGCGAAGATGGACCAAAGAATACCTACCACTCTTACTACCAAGACGACCACCCGAGTCACAGCACCACCGTGAGCCAAAGATCGGGGATATAGTACTTATTTCCGATGGCACAACGCCCAGAGGACTGTGGCAACGAGGCGAAGTAATAAACGTCAACCCAGGTTCAGACTCGAAAATACGAGTGGTGGAAGTGCGGACTAGAACCGGCATCCTGCGAAGACCAACATCGCGCTTGATCATCCTGACCTGACCTGGCCCGATCGCAACCTCCTCTTCAGCAACACTGCAAGATCGCCTTCGACTTTATGGTGTTGGCACACAGGGGGGAGACTGTCGGCGATCGACGACTTTTAGAGTTAAGTTCCTTAGCAATTAGATAGACATTAGATAGGTAGTTAGTAGATAGGTACCTTAGTTGTAAGAATACGTCTGTTTAGATTTAAGTCACATTTTTATTAAATAATTTTATCACCTTGTGTCTTATTTCCTTAGGCTTAAGAGTCAGTTTCAATAATAATTTTACATTGTTTAGTTTTAGGATGATTTCACTTACCTTTCATTTGTTTTCATAGCCAGTACGATGCATACTAGGTTATTTACTTTGTAAGCGATTGTAAACTAGATAAAAAACCTCTTACACCACAATTACTAGTGTATAAAATCTGCAGAACAGATTTTCTATGTAGAATTTTATCTCGTAAACCACATTAGAAGCACGTCACGGATTAGGATAAAACTGGTAAAACTACATAGATTAGCCTAAAATCTGTCGAAATACAATACATAGCACTCTATAGAATGGTGACATTGAGCCAAAATTAGCTAACAAAATCTTATGTTTCCGAAAGCGATAACTTTCGATTGGCTCAACCGATTTTGATGAAACTTGCACAACAGGTAGTTTTTACTGATATCTAACCATTTTTATTCTCACTAATAAGATTTATTAATATTCTTCAGAGTTATTTCGATAGAAAAGTTCAGTCTATTTTTCTCAGTAAATCTGTACAAAATCCTATAAGAAACTTATTAGAATGCTAGAAACTTATTAGAATGTCACTTATTCCAATGAGAAAACATTAATTTAATATAAATTAATGCGTAATTCTGTGTAAATTCGCTAGGAAAGTAAATAAAGATAAGTAGGCTATCTATCTCGCTCGCTCACGCACCCCCCTCGCGCAGCCCACGCGCCGGAACTAGGGCAATTTGATATAAAAGGCGGCCGATCTCCGACGATCGGCATTCATTCATTCGGACTCATTCGACTCAAGAGGATTCCCGCGAAACGGACGAGCGAGCTGGAAGCTGAAGATACTCTCGAGAACAAGGTGTTTTCTTTGCGGCAGTCTACCCCCGAACCGAAGCTGAACTTGCTGACTGTGCAGCTAGCCGCAGAACGAGCGGCGATAGGAATTCACCGGAGGAGAGGCAGCGTGAGCGACGAGGCGACGAGCGACGAGACTACTGCGGCGGATCGACGTGACATCGAACTGAACGGGCGCTCGACTGGCCCTATACCTATAATACAGTCCACGTTTCTAATTCTTGTTTCTAAAGACGTAAAGGAGAGGGATTGAGAACTGAACTGAAGACCGGACGGGCTCTCTCACTCTCTCTTTTTCACTGCCTACCCCTCCGGGATACCGGGATAAGTCCGTGCTTTAATTAACTCTCATCGTTCCTTACTTCGGTGGGTGGGCCGCTTACTGATGAGTCGATGACATAAGAAGGCAGCAGGAGGACGATGAACGAGATAAGCAAAAGACCGATGAGGTTGGCGTTACGCTGAAGAGACCTATACCTACCTGTTATGGCGACCCCAACTGTTAGAGTCTTTTATGGGTTGTATAATAATAATGCAGTCTATATTCGTCCTACTGCAGGGGATAGGCCTTCTCTCAGAGAGAGAGTATGGGTTTAAATTGGCAATTTTAGGCGCTGGGGTATGTGAACACCTCAGACACTCAGGTATCCTCACGATGTTTTGCTTCACAGTTAGCGAGTGGTATTGCTACTATAACTTCACACGTAACTGAGAAAACAAAGTCGTCGGTAGATGCCGGGATTCGAACCCACGACCTCCCGAATGAGAAGCCGAGGTTGTAAAGATAGATAGAATATATTCGTTACTTCGTCTAGCCCGTGCTGGATAGTCGCATGGTCGGCGTCGCTGAGATGGCCGCTGCAGAAAAGCTCGCGCGCCCAGCCGCGGCTGCCGCGAATATCTTCGCGAAACAGCCTGCCGTCTGTGGGTAGCGAGTCGTTCAGCCGCCGCAGCACCGAGGACGGCTCCTCGTTAAAGCATCCGCCCCATAGTTTGTAGCCGCTATCCTGAAATGAGTAGGTATGGATGGAGACAGTATTTATTTTACTCTCTCAAGTCTACTTAGTTGTAGTTGTATCGTTAAGCTCGTGTAAAAGAAGCCATCTCACAATCCTTTGTCATAGCTCCTCGCTACTAGATCAGGGAACAAAGGTCTGTGACTTCGGTGTCAATTTCCTTGCCAGTTGAATCACTAACAGCCGGTTTCTTAATTTATATTTCAGTGGTAAATACTTCACAAGGGAAAGACTTTACCAAAGACTGTGTTTATGGAGTGTTTTAAGGGTAGGTATCTGTTAGTATCGTTATGTTTATTCAGATTTCTCAAAAGGAGACAGACTGTTATATTTATTACCTAGTGAAATTCTCAATTCAGAAATTAGCGGTAACTTACCTACCCGTTGTGCAAAAATGTGTAAATGGTCTAGACATAATGTAATAATAAAATATTTACCGAAGACATTAGGTATATAGAAATGAGTCCAACTGCTAGTGAGACGACTGGTGCCGACCGACTGTTTACTATATTTTGTGATAATGATAATACTTACATACATACTTACTGTAATATGATTTGCTCACTTATAATTATGTACGCAAGATAAGGTACTAGCTCGATCATACAGGGCCTAGATTCTGTTAATGCATTGTAGTAACATGACAACTGCATGAACATGGCGGTTTTCATTTCATGGCCGCTTTAAGTCTACGCGGGCACACCCATTAAACCTTCTAGGCGTCAATGGTACGAAAAAACACGTCACGTGACCCGACAGTGTACCTGTCATTATACTACAATGCACTAACAGAATCGAGGCCGGTTGTTAAAAAACTGACGCATGAACGAAAAGTCTACATAACGTATGAAAGCGGTGACGAAAGCGAGACGACACCAAAGCATCATAAAAACACCATAAAATTATGTTGCAAAGTATCTTTTGTTTTTTTTTTATATAAATATAGACAATGTATATAGACAACTTTGATGGCATGAAACGATCATATTTCATTTAGCGCTACCGAAGCGCTACGCTACGCTTGTTTCCGATCTCGATGTTTCTGGGGGCACGGCGCAGTGCCCCCGCCAAGTTGAGAAAAAAGCGGCACGGCTGTACCATCCTTTTCTCGAAGCAGTTCAGGCCATTTTCGACCCCCTATAACTTCGTTGTGGATAAAACTAGAAGCCTGAATTTTCAGTAAACAAGCCGGCATTGTATAAGTACGGTTCATTAAATTTGCACGAGTTTAAGAATTATCACTAGTCAAAGTTCTTAATTTTTGTTTAATTTTTTCACTCTGACTGACCGATCATCAAAACTCTAAGGCACGTCTAGCAGACGTAGACGCTTCTAAAATACAGTTAGTGTTTGTGTATAAATCGGGATACCGCCGTTTAGCCAAAGTATTTTTCGCCAAATTTTACTTCCCAATAAACTTATGGCATCAGTTTCATTTCCCAAATGAAACTTTAGCAAGTTTTCATTTCGCATTTTATTCATTTGGTCAAATTATCATTTCGCATAATTTTACTGCGTCAAGTTTTATTAAGACAAACGTTTATTATGCTAACGTTTTATTTTGGCAAGTGTTATATAGCAAATAATTGTTTGATTAAATTTATATTTCGCATTTTATTAATGTGGTTAAATACTATTAGGCATAAATACAAGTAATTTAAAAATTTAAGCTTAAGATACATTTATTTGTAGTATTATATTCTGATTTAAAAAAAAAACTTACGAAAGCAATTTGGTGTAAAAAGTGTGTTTAAAATTTGGTTGTTAGGTCAGTACACATAAGCAAAAATAGGTTCGAAGTTCCAGGATGGAGCGGAGCGCAGCGACGCTCCATCCTGAAACTTCGGGTGTTAGTTCTTTTTTTTATATAAAAGCGAAAAAAAATATTTCACTAAAAAACTTAGTTTTGAGTCAAACAAAAAAATTTTTGTTCTAGTTTACATTTCGCATTTTATTCATTTGGTCAAATTATACTTTTGACTGAATAATGCTTGGTAAAATGAATTTTGACCAAGTATTTATTTGGTAAACAATAACTTGCCATAATAACTTTTGCTAACTGTTTATTTGCTTTAAGTTGTTTTGAGAAATGTTTTTTTGCCAATTGATAATTTGCGGAAAATAGTTTGGGAAGTAATACTTTGGGAAACGATTTTTGGCAATACATTAGTAAACCGTATAAATCAAGGAAAAACTAAAATATTTTGCAATTTCGGCCCAGTTTTCTAGATACACCAACTGCATAATAAATAACTTTGTAATCCCATATAAATAAATAGGATACATTTAAATTTGCAGTGAATGAATCAGTGTACCGGTATATGTATAATATGATGGAATAATAGGTGTAGATAGGCTAATACATATAATCATGTTCAAAGGTAACTTGTAAAATGGACAACGGAATGAAAAAGCAAGAATGGGACATGTCTTATGAAGTTGCACCAAAATCCCGCAAAGTATTAAGTAGACTGAATTGCCCGAAAAGAAATGAGATTCCAAAAAAAACATAACTTCTACCGCAAAAAGTTGTGAGATCCACGTAATACCAAGTCGGTTAATTTATTCAATAAATGGATTGACTTGACCATCGCATGAAAACACAATGTATCTGATCTCACAGGTAAAACATAATTATATTTAATTAGATTGTTTAGTGCGATTGCCAAATCAATAAATTTATTGAATTCTGTGAATATTTCAAGCGTCTACCTGTTGCCGTTATTAATATCGAGCAAAAAACGCAAAAATATTACGTTTATTGTATAGGGAGCTCGCGTGGGCACGCGTGGTTATTAAGCCCATACTATCTCCCTGAGAGAAGGCATGTGCCCTACAGTGGAACGTATAGGCTGCTTATATATGTATGTATAGGGAGCCCCCCTTAAATATTTATTTTATTCGGTTTTTAGTATTTGTTATTATAGCGGCAACAGAAATACATCTGTGCCTCAGCTAGAGCTTTGATATCTGTGATCTGTGTAAACAACTGCCTAGCTATCACGGTTCATGAGATACAGCCTGGTGACAGCCAGCCAGACAGACAGACGGATACGGCATAGTTTAGTTTAGACAGTTCATCTTTAGTCTGGTTCTTTTGTTCTCACGTGACTTTCATTGTTTTCACTGTACAGTCAGCGTCAATCGCGAATTATTTGAGTAATACTGCGCCCTTCACATGATTGGTTTTATATCTACAAAAACATCAAACCATTGATTTCATGATGTATAACCCGTCGTGATATCTAGGTACCTACCTCGCAAGATGGCGGTCAGACAGAGGCAGGTGCACAGATATTTTGTCCGGTAGTACTGAACTCGCTCCGACTGGTAACACAATTGACAAACCCCGCCCGCCTACCCACAATTGAACGTGGGGTCATTTTTAGTGCTATTTTGACATCAAGTTTTTAACTATCAATGGACGCGGTGCGTCATGGATTGGCCTAGATCTTCCCTGTACTTCCACAAATATAAAAAAAGAAATGTTAGCCAAATCGGCCCAGCCGTTCTCGAGTTTAAGCGAGACAAACGAACAGCAATTGATTTTTATATATTATATAGAAGATTGAGCCACGACGAGCCATAATAACAGTCATAATATTATTATTCCATGAAAACAACTGACTGCCATTACGGTTTTTTAAGAGATAAAGGCCTTTATAGGTCAGACAGATTGTAATAATAGGGACCAGTTGGTACCCGTCGTGTACCGACCGCTAAAAATTATGATCGATAATAGAAGCTATTGGTAAAGGCTGGTTTACACGTATTAATTTGTTAAGTAGTTACTTAACTTAATTTTGGAATCGTTTTTCTCAATCAAAAAAATTTTAAATAAAAAATAAAAACCGACTTCGAAACACTACAGCACTAAAAAGTTAGAAATAATTTAAATAATTAGAAGTATTTATACATGTAGGTATTGTAAAAGTATAATTTGGAGCCGGTGCCCAAAATATATGTGCTGGTCTTGAAACTGGGCACCGACTACAAATTATACTTCTACAATACCAACATGTATAAATATTTTATGCTATTTTATGAAACATACGGATATTACTAAAGGATGGGCCCCAACAGGGCTTATTTACTGCTGTCCATTGAAGAGTTCCGTTCTCCATCTCTGAAAGTCTCCATCAGATCTTCACTAAATTAAAATTGGACCAATGGGACGTTATACCTGTTCGAACAAAAAAAGAATTGTCGAAATCGGTTAAGATTTGACGGAGTTATGGAGGAACATAGTAAATATACTTTGATCCTAGTAATATGGTTTGCTATCACTAGTAGCGCCAGATATATAATACCTTACCCTCCTATACCTACTATTTTAGTGTTCTTAAGTGGAGCATGCTGTCTCACTCGCACAATTTAACATTTTATAGGGATTGTAATAAAATTACTACTCTTGATGAATGTGGTGTGAGGGTTGCGGATATTCACGGCATATTTTTCTTATCCGTATATATATATATATATACGCGTCGAATTATCGAATTATCAACCTCCTCCTTTTTTGAAGTCGGTTAAAAATTAGGTACAGGCATGCAGGATAAGAAAAATATGCCGTGAATATCCGCAACCCTCACACCACATTCATCAAGAGTAGTAATTTTATTACAATCCCTATAAAATGTTAAATTGTGCGAGTGAGACAGCATGCTCCACTTAAGAACACTAAAATAGTAGGTATAGGAGGGTAAGGTATTATATATCTGGCGCTACTAGTGATAGCAAACCATATTACTAGGATCAAAGTACTTTGGCTGATTTCATGTTAAGAAGACAGTGTGGCAGAATTTATTAATACTAAATCAGCATAATATTAAATTAGGTGCATACCTATTATATTATTATCATTGAATTTTTAAAATACAATGATTATGTTGGCGCGCATACGTATAAATTAGCAGTATTAAAAAGTGTTGCCAGTGGCCTACTCCGCCTACTTATGTTATTCCCTAACAGTGATAGAGAGAATCAGTGTCTCCAACGCCGTAATTACGGTAAACCTACCGTAATTTGAACATATCTACCACCTACCGTAGACATGTTCAATTCTACCGTAATTTCGTCTTTATGATTGGCGCCCGTGTTGTGCCCACGCCAATAACATTGGGGAACTAGCCAATGCCAATGTTAACCGGCCTAGTTGGACTGTTTGTCCTAAGTAGACGTACTTAGGACAAACAGTCCAACTAGGCCGGTCCAACTTCGTGAAAGAGGTCAATCATCGAATCCAACTCGGCTGGGCAGCATTCGGGAAACTTAGAAGTCTTTTCGTCTAATAAATACCTCAATCGCTCAAGACAAAATTAAAAAACCAGTGTGTGTTACCAGTGATTACTTATGGCACTGAAACGTGGTCTCTCACTATGGGCCTCATAAGAAGGCTCAAGGTCACGCAACGAGCTATGGAAAGGGTTATGCTCGGAATTTCTCTACGAGATCGAATCAGAAATGATGAGATCCGTAGACGAACGAATAAGTTGAAGTGGCAGTGGGCGGGGCACATAGCACGCAGAACTGATGGCCGATGGGGCCGAAAAGACCACATATTGGCAAGCGCAGCGTAGGACGAACAGCCACAACATGGACAGATGACCTCATCCAAGTGGCAGGAAGGCGCTGGATGCAGGCCGCTTCCAACCGGTCTTTTTGGAAATCCACGGAGGAGGCCTATGTCCAGCAGTGGACTTCTTGTGGCTGAATGATGATGATAATGATGATGAACTTTACATCCATCAACTTGTATGCATAAACAAGTAGACTTAACTTATGCGACCAAATTATTGGAGTAGAACTTGGCATACCTCTGCGTTTTAAGAAGAAGAAGAAGAAGAAAGACATTTATTATACCAACAAGATACATCACAGAAACAAAACAAGCACACAAGCAACATAATATGCACAACAACAGAAAGAAAACTTAATACACAACAGACAAAATGAATAAATAAAACAGGACCATAGATGTAGCCTGTGGTGTATCTACATTGTCACAAAAGGCAGCTGACTCAGCGTTGTGCTGAGGAAGTGATCCCTCAGCGCTGATTTTCAGTCAGTGCCTACGGTAACCCATAATTGTACTACGGAGTGCGTGCCGTGGTGCAGTCAAAGAATTAAGACAAATTCAATTAATAAAGTAAAAAAAAAATTATCATCTTTAATTTCTGTTCGCCATTTTTTCACAGTAGTTTGCTCAGCCCCTATATTACGCTCACCAAATCCTGTGCGATTCCAATCGTCTAACTGTCAAATTAGTACCCGTGCTTGTAGGGTGCACAGGGATTTTGCCAGTGTCACGTTGTGAAAGGTACACGCTACTTTATATATACAAGAAACCAATGTAAAAGGAAAGAGATATTATAATTTGATGAGGAGTTAAAGTCGAATGTTGAAATAATTAATATATTTACATAGTATTCTAATGAATTTAGTATGGGTATCACAATAATATTTATAAAAAATGGTATCTGGCACTGATGACAGCGACGATTGCGAGCGCATTTTCAGCCACATTACTGACTTGAAAACAAAAACAGGAACCAATTGTCAACAAAATCTATTGCTAGGAATCTATTTACACAGCAACTCATAAAGAGAAAAGGCAAAAACTGCGTAGATTTCCTTCCTTCCGATAAAATGATAAGTATTAATTTTTCCATTACAAAAAGGCTGAAACGTCTGGAACCTAATGGGTTTTCTTTTTGACTATTAAAAAAAAAGTAGTTCCCAAGGACTCTGTAAATGGCGCTGAACTGACTACGTTACCAGCCGAACGTTCCAATTTGCAACCGTGGGCAAACCTGAACGCACTGCAGATCGCTTACATACTCAGATTGATTAATAGAAAACGTTTAAATGAGGAATTCAATGACTTCGAGGAACTTCAATGAGGAAGACATTAAAGTCGTAGGTTCTTGCTAATTTCGCATACAAATCTTCGATATGAACAAAAGAGAGGAAGTAATGCTGTCAGTACGTTTCGTTTTATGATCTCAAACTACATCCAAGTGAATTAATCAAAAAATAATGTGACTTTCCCTTCCTTGCAGTAACGTACCAAGTGCAGCGCCATCTATCCAGCGACTAGGGAAGAAATTAAAAAAAATAAAAAGAAAATCCCTCATTTCAATTGTGAAATAAAGTTACCGTAAATTTACCATATTTTAATTTTTCATCTACCGTAATTTTCCGCCTTATACCGTATTTTTAGACTAGCAACACCGTAATTTTGATAAAAAGAGTTTGAGACACACTGTATAGAATATTCTTTATTGTATGTACCTACACCAGGAATTTCACATGATACTTTATAAATAATGAAGTATAGTACCATTAGCAGCCTTATTACTAAAAGTAAAAACCAATGATATTTTGTGCATCAAGAAATTAAATTCAACCTGTCTGGCTGACCTATGCTGTGGTCTCTTAAATAGAACACACGATAAATTTTGAATTTGCCGCCTATTTTTAATACATAGTCATGTCCGCCGTGAGCAGCACTATTAAGAGTGACCTAATCTGTTCCAATATATATATACACATTGTAATCTATGGGGTGACCGACCGCGAAAGTACTATAATTTTGGCAATTATCATGACAGCCTTGTGTGTCTTGTAATGGAACTTAATAGTTTTGCAAAAGTGTTGTTTGCTGTTGCTGTTGACGGGTAACTTCTTGTTTTTCCTGTTGTTCTTTTCAAAAACCCGAAATTGTTAGAATCCTAGACATGCCACTATATCAAACTCAAGTTAATGCTTTTTTTCAAAGTTAAACGCTTTAGGTAAAAGTTAAACAAATTGGTTGAAATTTTTGCTCAAAATCACTTAAATTCTTTAACCTGCGCAAAAAAATTTACGTTCAATGAAAAATTAATTTAAAATAATAATATATATTTGGCTCCATTTTAGGAATTATTTAGGTAAAAATTTTGTTTTGATTTTGTTTCGGAGAATACAAGATAGACTGTCAAATGTTTAAACTTTATTGAACCAGCGAATTCTGGCTTACTTGCTCAAACTTTTGAAAACGTACCATATTTTTGCGTAAAGTAGGTACCATGATTTTGTATATCCGGTGGCATAATTCCAGAGTTGGCAAACTTCCTGGTTACTGCGTTCTGATTCTGCTGAAAAATCCCACCAAATCGCCCAAAGATTACAGCCACGGAAGGTCTGGGTTAGATTTCCCCATTCGTAATAATATTTCGATATATTTTTTGCCACATCTCGTTGTTTTTCACTACGTCTTAACATTTTAATACATAAATAAATTATGTTTGAAATAATATAAAAATAAACGTCTTGTATAACACGGTTCAAACAAAACGCTCTAACCTCAAAATATAATGTCAAAATTCATCAAGAGTTTGTTTTTGTGCCGAAAAGTTTTTGAGGGATCCTTTGGTAATTTGTACTACTCTTTGGGATTCTGTGTCGGGCTCTAGACTGGTAACTTCATTCTGCTTCAATTGTTTTTTTCCGTAATTTCCTATTTAATTCTTTTTCTTGGCTTTTCGTTACTATTCATCCTTCATTGTGTAGTTAGTTACTGCATTTAGTTGATCAACAGTTTTCGGTGAGTATTATCGTTCGTTTTGTTCAGAATGGGTGACTAAAAGATCCCCACTAAACTCCCGGACCCGGTGCCTTTTGAATATGACCTGGTTTTTACGATCATCTTACTTCAGGAATCGCCAAAGTGCCAGCACATGGATGCGTCTGGTAGTTCCTGTAGAAAGCGAGCAGCAGTCCAAACCACCACCGGATTTACCGTCTAAATTTCCCAGGGCTACTCTTGATCTCAGCCAAAAGTACTCTTCACTCGACAAAGGCCTGGGGAATAGAGGGACTCTGAATTAAAACCTCAAATTAATATGGCAAATGCAGCTGACGAAACTATAACAAAACATAGTAAATATTTGTGGAAGAAATCACTAGTTACAGGTAAAATAAATAAAACAGTTTCACAATCTCGTACTTCCATTTTCTATTACAGAATAGAACAAAGAGGTTTTTTCTACTAAACAAAGCAATGGAGCACAGACTAAATAGATACAACGGAGCAATGAGGTTTGGTTATATGTAGGTACAGAGTTTGAATATTGTTGTTTTTTTTTTGTGTGCGGAAAGGCAAGCCGGGATTTCTTATTTTTTACTGTTTCAATGTAGTCATGTAAGCTACCTGTGACCAAATTGATTTTGACAGTAGTAGGCATATAAAAGTAATTAATATGGTTCTGTGCTTGCTTCACTTAACTTCACCATAACCTAACTACAGGTTTTGGGACGATGTTTTTTTATGGCGAGGGGCTTCGCCCGCCAAGCCTCTCTGAACCCCACCTGTTTGTTTTAGAACCATAGCCTTTTTTCGGTTTATTTTTTTGTCAATTTTTTTTTACATAATGGAGGGAATCTTTGTGTTAAAAAACCACTCTGATAGTTATACAGAAAATATTGTCTTTTTAATCTGTCGAAAAACCATAAAAAGATGTTGCAAATGAAAGTGTGAAATATATTTGAATCTTTAGGGTAGCCATAAATAAGAATTGAATTGAATTGAATTGATTATTTTTTTTGCGAATACAAATTTCCTGCAGGAAATTTTATTCTTATTGGTTAGCATAGCAAGAGCTGTGTAGGGAACCCGTTTGTGGTATTAATTTCAGATTTCAATTCAGCATCCCAATATTCTGCATAATACCCAAAGGCCCATTTATTGTATTTACATGTTTCAAAAGCCCAGCCAGAAGAGAACTCTGGCTCAAGCTTGCACCAGGTTAAGTTTGGGTTATTCCTTCTAACACAGAACATTGGCAATGTCTTGAATGATAGCATAAAACGGATAGGATGTAACCAAGTTTCCATGGAGTTTAAATCGCCAGAAGTCTAAATGCTTTCACTGTTAACCCGATCCTAGAACACTCCAAGCAATTCGGACCAATTCCAAGCAGTAGTCCCCCAATATAATATCACTCGAATGGGCCATACAAGGGGACCCCAACTGAATGGTCAGAAGATGAGGTGAGAAATTTGTTTAAGGTTCCAATGGTTTATTAAGGTTCGCAGAATGAACAAGAAAACTATTGATAATGAAAGAGACTCAGTATGGGTCCCAAGGCAAACAGTGGTTCTCACATTTGATAGGCAGGTTCTTCTTAAAAGAGTATTCTGTTGCTAGTCTGCTTTGGAGGTTGAGCAATATACATATCCAACAGTGCAATGCTTTAATTGGTGCTGGTTTGAACATACACAAACTTAGTGTCGGTCGAAACACAGATGCTATAAGTGCGGTAGGGACCATACTGGTGATGGTGGCATGGATGGTTGTGCTTATTATGTGATGGTGACCACCCTGCAACCAGCAAGGATTGTCCAGAGTATGGTATACAGCGTGCAATTAAAGTTCTGATGGCGGAGCAGTCCATTTCATAATTTGAAGCAAATAAAAGGACTTTCAGATGCTATGCGAATGCAGTAAAGTCATCATCTCCCTTACTTTCCCAATAACTGACAAGGCCTCCGCAAACGCAGCAATCTTCTAGAGCATTAAAAAAAAACCGCCCAAGTGCGAGTCGGACTTGCGCACGAAGGGTTCCGTACCATTACCTATACAACATTAGAAACAAATATCGAGAAAAAACGGAAAAAAAACACATTTTTTTGTATGGCAGCCCCCCTTAAATATTAATTTTATGTTAATTGTTTATTTTTGAAGCAAATATAGAACTAAGCGTCTACCTGTTGCCATTATTAATATCGAGCAAAAAAATTACGTTTGTTGTATGGGAGCCCCCCTTAAATATTTAGGAAGTGTATAGAGTGCCGCAAGCGGCATTGTATCGCACTCGGTTACGATGCCGTAGGTTTTACGGCACACTAGTACATAATTTTAAATAGCCGTAAGTGGTAACATAGTGTAGTGGGTTAGAGTGCCGCAAGCTTGTGGCTTCCTAGCCGTATTACTGGATCCGTCGATCGATGTGCAAGTCGCAAAATGTGCAGGCTGCGTAGAAAGAGCAAATCGCAAAAAGTGCAGATCACACATTGAGCAGATCGCAAAATGTGCAGATCTCACAATGAGCAGATTGCAAAATGTGCAGATCTCACATTGAGCAGATCGCAAAATGTGCAGATCTTATATTGAGCAGGTCGCAAAATGTGTAGATTTTGAAATAGAGCAAGTTAATAATGTGTCCAAGTAGGTAGTTAATAATGTTAAGTTTAACGAATTGTAATGTTTGTTCCGTGTGGCGCCGGATTAAGAATAGCGTCACTCCATTTCCCTTCCGTGGGATGTCGTAGAAGGCGACTAAGGAAATAAATTACCCGGAGACGGCGTCTTCCTGAGATTCCAACCGCATACTGCGTTCGCCAACCCGCCTGCCAAGCGTGGCGATAATGGCAAAACCCTTCGTGGTTAGAAAACCACGAGGGAGGCCTATGTCCTGCAGTGGTTGTCAAATGGCTGATGATGTTGATGATGAATGTTTGTTCATGATAATAAATCTTTAATATTGTTTGGGTTTATTTAAATTTTTAAAGATTATTGTGACCTTTGGTTTTATGAGCAAGAATCAAAAGACTAGTCCTTTGGCCGCGAGCTCTAGGAGAAATTAGAGCTCCTGGTATACGGGTTTTACACGTGGAAACGTGTAGGTACACGTGTCCTTAACATCGGTGGTACTAACAACCCGAACTACACGGAGCTGCCAAGAAACATTTTTCTCCAGAAAACTTCAACTAACTTAAGTTCAACCCGAATAACCCATCGGATTACCTCTACTCGCCGTGGATCGGACCTGCGTGTACAAGTATAGTGTAAATAAGTGGACATTTTACGACTTGCTCATATAGCGACCTGCACATTTAACGATTTGCACATAGAGCGACCTGCACATTTAACGATTTGCCTATATTGCGACCTGCACCTTCTGCGATTCGCACATATTGCGACCTGCGATTTGCATTAGTGCACATTTTGCGACTTGCACATTGATCGACGGATCCCCGACAATCTAAATAGCAGCACGGAACACCACTGCTAAGTAAATAAATACTAATTCTTGCGTCAAATCCGACACCAATGGATGCTACAAGCCTGACGGGTCGGTGATAAGAATCTATCACCTAAATAATAATGTAAGAAGGTACCTCTAGCCAAGTCAGACCTTAGGCTTCAATATATTATCCTAAGTTATAAGAATAAATTACATTTAAGGTGGTTATAAAATATTTTGTGTTATAAATACATTTCCGGACCGACCATTGAACTTGGCACCCATTTAGATCTCACTTCTTTTAAACATACTAATGTAATAATATTGAACTTGGCTCTCATTTCACCCTAACCTCAACAAGTCAACACTTGGCAAAATTGGAATAACAAATGACAGTGCTATGCAATACAAACTTTACGGCTCTTTAAACGGTCGCGTTATTTTGCCATGCATACTCCTTACGGCAGATTAGACGGCGTCACTATTAAGCCGCAAAACTTACGGCATCGTAATCAAGTGCAATAGAATGCCGCTTGCGGTACTCTATACACTTTCAAATATTTATTTTATTCTGTTTTTATTACTATTTTTGTTATAGCGACAACAGAAATACATCGTCTGTGAAAATTTAAACTGCGTAGCTATCACGGTTTATGAGATAGCTTGACTGCAGACAGACAGACAGATATACAGACGGACAGTGAAGTCTTAGTAATAGGGTCCCGTTTGGCACCCTTCGGGTACGGAACCCTAAAAACGGTCTCCACCAAGGACTCATTCTCCCCTTTCTCCATGGTATGATAGGCTCGCGCATCAAGAATTGACAAGTGATTATTCCTTTTTATCATCTCGTAACGGTTGTGCTCTGCGCCAAAGTCAGAATTCAGTAAAAATCCTGCTAATGAGGATCCCATCGAGCAGCTTGTTTCCCTTCTACTAAACTTATTACTGCCAAATCCCTACCAGACCATGTTGCCCAAAAGCTAAGCGATATTTTATTTGTTCTCCATAACGACCCTCCACCTTCTTCAATGGAATGTTCGAAGCATTAATAACAAAAAACATGAACTAATTCATATGTTCATCATCATCGGCCTATACTTTCCACTGCTGGAAATAGGCCTCTCCTATAGCACGCCACTGAGCACGGTCCTCTGCTACTCTCATCCAGCTCTTGACAGCCGCCCTGCGAAGATCATCGCTCCATCGAGTCTGAGGACGTCCTACACTACGTTTACCGATCTGCGGTCTCCACTCAAGAACTCGCCTGCCACAACAGTTATCAGTTCTTCGGATATGGCCGGCCCACTGCCACTTCAGCATGCTAATTCGGTGGGCTATGTCGGTGACTCTGGTTCTCTGTCGGATCACCTCGTTTCGAATTCGATCTTTCAGAGAAACCCCGAGCTTTACATAGCATGCTGAGCGACTTTAAATTTGTGGACCAGCGCCACCGTGAGTGTTCACGTTTCGACACCCTATGTCATGACGGGTAGGATGCACTGATTGAAAACTTTTGTCTTTAGACTCTACGGGATTGGCGATGTGAAGACTCGATGTAGTTCCCCATACGCTGCCCAGCCCAGCTGTATTCTTCTGTTGGCCTCTTTCTCGAAGTTGTTTTTACCTAACTGCATGGTTTGCCCGAGGTAAACATACTCCTTAACAACTTCGAGAATACTGCCTTGAACTGCAATTGGCTCTGGACTTGCGTTTTCATTGAACATAACCTTGGTTTTATCCAAGTTCATCCGGAGACCAATGCGTTGGGAAGAATCAGCTAGGCCACTCAGCATATTATTATGTGGTAGATCTTGCAGCGTTTCCGCCATGATGACGATTTCGTCTGCAAATCGCAAGCGTGAAAGGTCCTCGCCGTTTTGTTAATGCCGTACCTCTTCCAATCCATGTTTTTTGAAAATATACTCCATTGCATTTGTGAACAATTTGGGGGAAATAACATCCCCTTGGTCCCATACATTCATATGTTAAACAAATACAATCCAGCAATTTGCTGCCTTAGTGAAACTTGGCTACGGCCAAGTTCCTCTTTCAATGTAAATAGCTTTAATTGTGTTCGCGGTGATAGGCTGACAACTATGGTGGCTGTGCCATTCTTATCAACAAAATCCCTTTTTCCCAGTTTCTCTTCCGTCTCTAGGCAATTATGTTAATTTAGTTGGAGTAAAATCTTTAGGCATCATTATTGTCTCGGAAATCTGAGGAAATGAATTACCAGGAGACGGGCAGCAGCGTCTTCCTGAGATTCCAACCGCATACTGCGATCGCCAACCCGCCTGCCAAGCGTGGCGATTATGGCAAAACCCCTCATGGTTATGAAAACCACAAAGGAGGCCTATGTCCTGCAGTGGGCGTCAAATGGCTGATGATGATGATGACATTTCAAACCCTTCTATCACACTAATTCCTCAGCTTAGTTTAGTAGGTAATATCACAGTTACAGTCACCATTTATTATTATCGGCGATTTTAATAGGCATCACTATAGATGGGGCCCGGACCATTATGACACCTTTGGCGAGGAATATATCGAGGTCATTGAAGATGCAGGTCTATGTGTCTTAAATAATGGCAGACCTACCCGTAGGGGTCACATTGGAGGGAGGAAAAGTTGTGTCGACTTACTAGATCTAGGTCCTCGCTGTATTTGGGATCGCTAAAATTATACTTATGAAGTTGATCACTTTCCAATCCTTGTTTGTTTACCCAAAAAAAAAACTGTCCTAGAAAAATCAGTCCGTTACTCAAATATCGACTTACTAAAAGTGGTTGGGACACTTATTCTGACATTTAAGAGCGAGTTTCATTCAGTCCCTACCTATTGAAAATTCCGACCTAGCTTCTACCTGTAGTGCTTTCACCAATGCCATTAAATTTTCTGCTGAGAATGTTTTTTCGGCTAAAACACCGCGCTCTGGGAGAATCCCTTACCCTCCCTAGTGGGATGAGGAATGTACAAGTATTAAAGAACGTCATCATCATTAGTCATTTGACGTCCACTGTAGGACAGGCCTCCTTCGTGGTTTTCATAACCATGAGGGGTTTTGCCATAATTGCCACGCTTGGCAGGCGGGTTGGCGATCGCAGTATGCGGTTGGAATCTCAGGAAGACGCTGCTGCCCGTCTCCTGGTTGATTTCCTTAGTCCCCTTCTACGACATTCACGGAAGGAAATGGTGAACTAAAGAACGTATTGAGACGAAATAAATCTGTAATGATTTCTGCTCCTGTGATAACCTAATCGAGTACCGTAGACTCTTGGCCAAATCTAGGACCCTTTTGAGAAACCCTTTTCTGCAGGCGAATTGAAATCCGTTTGTCCCATGTAAAGAACATTGCTCCAGGAGGGGATAGCTTCCCATATTCCACACAGTTGATTATTTTCTAAAAATTGCCAACGTGTGTTTCCACACAGGTTTTGTTCCAGATTCTTGGAAAAAACAATTTGTCATGCCCATCCTCGAGCCTCTGAAAAGCTCCGATACCCAAATGGTTTCCGTCTATCCATATCCCTACTGGTAGGGAAGAAAGGATTTTTTCCACATTTAGCTACTAGGGGGGAATACTTTTCCACTTATCTACTGATAAAATAATTCAGGAAATTAGTATCATCACATTGAGTAAAATGTATGAAATATGTACCAGTCTCTTTCATATTGTCCGGCCCGATATCGGATATCGGAGCCGACATATTTCGTACACTAAAATCAGAGGCAATATCGGGGTGGGGAGCACCCTAGATCGCCTCGTGTGTAGGCAAATCGTAATCATTATTATTATTACCCTAACTCAGAAATTGGTTCGGGTGAGCTGACGATTTAGGGCCAATTATAGTCTAGGGAGCGTTGTCAGTGCGTGTGTAGCGAAATCGGGTCTGATTTCACCAGTGTTCGTGCGAGCGTAGTGGCAGGAGGACGCGTTTTGGTGATTTTGTTTTTATTTCGTGCGAAGATATGGCGAAGGAGAAGGAACATCTCGATTTTTACAAGATGATGTGGCTCTGTATGTCTCTGACAGTTCCATTGAGGACGCAGCGGATTCTTATCTCTTGATTCCAGCTCAGTATTTAATTTATTTATTTTAATTCTTTGTTGCTCTAATTACATTGTTAATGTACAAGGGCGTGCTTAAAGCGAGAAGCATTCTCTTCCAGCAAACCTTTTGTTTTGAAGAGACTGGCGACGGGTTTGCACCCACAACACTGATTTTCAACAAGGGCCTTCGGGTGACTCACGGAGCATCAAAACGGAACAAACATGCACTCATACATACAGCCTTCTTAATTATATTATTATTACGTACCTACCTTCTTAATTATAAAAAAGGATATTTATTTTAGTTTACTTACAGTTACTGGATTATCATTGTTGTTTGTATATTGTTTCAGAATTGCTGTAGATAGAAACTTCATTTAGTTCACACTAGTTCAGTTTTCATAAAGAAATCAATTTTAGTAGATAACAAAAAAAAACGTCCACTTCGTGTCAAGACGTTACTTCGGCAGAATTTGTTGACATCGGCTGGTTGCCATTTCAACAAGAAATAGATGTTTTGAGGACATTTTTTTCCGAAATGTTCGCGTGATTTGCTGATACCGCATTGTTTGCAGATTAAAATATATGAAGGAAACGGCAAACTTTAATGTAGGTACGTACCAAGTTTTTTAGCCATATAGAAGTTAAATTCGGTATTTTGCTCAGATACCTGGGCTTAATTTCAGTTGACAGAGACCTATCTGACAGCAATATTGTGGGATAAGATTTATCAATAATGTACCCATGTATATAACTAGTGTTAATCATAATAAAAACTGAATTTGCACGGATATTTACTCGTTTATTTTTCATTTTACAAATTTCCGACGTTTCGGTACTTTTGCAAGTGACGTGGTCTCGGTAAATTCAGTTTTTATTATGTCTAGTGGTCGTTAACCTTAGAAAATACTATATAGTGTTAATCAATTTTTAAATTAGGGTTTTTGTCAGTGTAGCTTTAACAAAAACCCAACTTTAAACAGCTACATGAAAAAAACCCAAATCAAAATTTATTAATTGAGGAAGATGCTACCATCTTCCTTGAATTTATGTCACTAGTCAGTTGTTCACTTCCTGCTATCTGTAAGATTAATTAATTTCTGGGATTATTGAAAAAAATTCCGATTGCAGCTTTCATAAAATTAATAGAATGTAACTTGCCAAAACTTTTAGAATCATTGTATCTGTTTCCATCTTTACAGCATTTTTACTTGATTACTTGATTCTGGATTCTGTTCCTCTTTCAGAAGAAATGGCCGAAAGCGAGAGCGTAGTGACAACTGTTGATACAAAAGAAATTTCTAATGACGAGTCCAACTTCCATCAGTATTCTCTCTTTGATATAAAGTTTGATCCTGGCATGAAAGATGAACACGGAGGTGAATTGCCAAGGCCATACACTAAAAGTCAAATGCGAAAGTGGCTTAAGAAAGTAAAATGGGAAAACAGGAAATCTGAGAAGAGAGCCAAGGAAAAGGCGAGGGTTAAAGAAAGAAGAAGAGAAGCACGTGCTGCTAACATTGATTTAGGGCCAAGCCGCAAATCACTCAAAAAAATGAAACTAGAGAAACCAAAAAAGAATATTGGAGTCATAATTGACCTTAGTTTTGATCACCTGATGATAGAGAAGAACAGATTTAAAGTCATCAAACAAATTCTAAGATGTTATTCAGTCAATAGGCGATCTGAATCTCCTTTGCAGTTTCATATAACAAGTTTTGGAGAAAGGACGAAAAGTGAAATGTCTCGTCATAATGGTTATGAAAATTGGGACGTAAGTATAGTTCTTAAAAGTGTGTATGACATTGGCAGTCCCGCATTCGGCATTTTAAATTATTGTAAAAGACTGAGTAAGTATACTTTTGACAAGTGTTGGAAACATAGACTACGAAACAAAATTATTAACATTTTAGGCATAATTTTTTATAAGTTTTCACGGAGAAATATGGTCAAGTTCTTAACTTCATAAACCATATTATCTATTGAGAACTACAGTAAATGATAGGTACTTAGTTAAAATATTATGTCTAAATATCTGTGATTTTATTTTGTACATTTGTCATTTATACGTTATTTGAATGAATATTCATTCTTTTACAATAATTACAAATAATATAATTTCCGAGCGAGAGAATAGACAATACAAGCACCACCAACCTGACCGCAGATTTAATAAATGCTTGAGTACAGTCTTATTGATGAACACACAATTCCTCTAAAACACTCCTCTGAGGCAGTTTCAATAATCTGTAGTTACGTTTTTTATTTTACCATAGACTATTAAACTACCTCTGAAGAGTATGTTAGATGATAAACAAGAATGCTCATTTTGAATAAACTTGCAGATGCAATTTCATGAAAAGTCCTATGTAGATTTATTCCCAAAAGAGAAGCTGGTGTATTTAACCAGTGAGTCTGAAAATGTTATTGAAACCTTTGAAGATGATAACATTTACATTATTGGTGGTTTAGTGGACCATAATGAACATAAGGTGAGACCAAGGTATATAATTTTGTAAATTAAACAATAAAATAAGTTTTGTAAATTAAACAATAACATTTGGTTTATTAATTACTAACAAACATACATTATACTGAGATACATAACATAAATCACAAAAGTTATTGAGTAATAACTTTAAAAAGGGACACAAAACATTTGAATATGGAAAATCTGTTTGAAGGTTACAGCTTGAGATTGAACTAGAAGATTCAACACAAATTTATCAATAACGTGGTTTATTTTCAGGGCCTCTGCCATAAGATTGCAGTAGAACAAGGCATAAGGCATGGTCAACTACCTTTAAATAAGTACATCAACATGAAGACAAGAAAAGTATTAACTATTGACCATGGTAAGACTTGATTTACACACAACAGTTAAAGCAACATAGACGTATGTAATAGGTGCATAAAACATGTCTCAAATACTCAATACTTTGTTGCAACCTTAAGTTTGGTAGGACCTTAAAATATGACAGGTAATGTGTATCATTATGGATTCTGCCGAGCACAGCAAAAGCCATCAGTGTTCTTAAAAAAAACTGGCCAAGTGCAAGTCGGGTTCGCGCACGAAGGGTTCCGTGCACAGGACACAAAAAGGTTCCGTGCCATTATCTATACAACATTTGAATATTTTAAGCGTCTGCTTGTTGCCGTTATTAATTCGGGCAAAAAAACGGAAAAAAATCACGTTTGTTTTATGGTTTGTTTTGTTGAGGAAGCGAAAGTGATCTGTCAGGATCGTAGCAAGTGGCAGTCCCTGGTCTCTGCCTACCCCTCAGGGATACAGGCGTGAGTTTATGTTGTTTTATGGGAGCCCCCCCCTCCCCCTTAAATATTTATTCTGTTTTTATAGCGGCAACAAAAATACATCATGTGTGAAAAATTTTACTGTCTAGCTTTCACGGTTTATGAGATACAGCCTGGTGACAGAAGGACAGACAAACGGACGGACAGTGGAGTCTCAGTAACCGGGTGCCTTACCCTTTAGGTACGGAACCCTAAAAAACACTAAGGGCTTTTGCTGTGTTTTTTATAAATAAAATTGCTTATATCTAAATTCTTTAAGAATATTATAGTTAGAGTGGTATCCAATACCTACCTGCAAGTGTCATTTGGCTAACTTACTTTCAATGCTTATTTCAGTATTCGAAATTGTGTTGAGAGTTTGTGAAGGCACCCCATGGCAAGAGGCATTAATAAAAGTGATGCCACTGCGAAAAGGTGCACACGCTTGTGATCAGAATAGTAGAACAACAAGCATAGCGGACAGTACTGAAAGTGACATCGAAACTTGAATAATTAAGGTACATATTATGTATTACATTTTGTATTAAATATATTTGTAGCACTTATTAGGTCACATTATATATATTATAATTTATAAGGTACTGTCGACAGCCAAACTTTTGCAGTCATCGTTAACTGAACTGTAAAGTAATGACATAAAGCTTAATGCGCTGTCGACTGTACTTATTTGAAACAAGGAAAAAGTGAAGAACACATTTGCATGTGCAAATTAAATTTGTTTACGTAGGTATATTAAATAATGCATATACCTGCTTTATTCAGGTTAGTGGCCGGTACCACTTCAAGACAATTTTAAAGTTCTTTGTTATTCTTTAATTAAAACCTTGTTAAATTATCCTTTTAGTGTAATCATTATCAAGACCTTAAGGCGATATTAATCGGTTCAATATTGCTTTCAATTTCATTGCTTCAATTGCATGGAGACTATTGGAGACGTCTAAATACATTTCAATGCTCTATAGCATTGCGCGCAATTTCATTGAAAGCTATGTTTCGACGAACGTTTTTAATGCAATTGACTTAATATTGACAATCATTCAATACGATTGAAAAGTGTATACACGGAGATTGAAGGATCGGGCGTTATTTTAAATTAAATTTTCGTGGCACTCACGAAATACCATTTAAAATAACGCACATGAGGGTTTGTGTAATAAAATCACAAAATTATAACCGACGTTGAACCGTGTACTTAATATCGCCTTTAACATTCGGAGTTATATCTGTTGTTTGTTATATTACTTTAATGCAAAAAAACTTGTAATTTTTTTAAAATGTTGCTATATTTTATATATAGGTACTATAAGTAATATATCATAAGTAGCAAGCAGTAAATAAGTACCTAAGAAATAAATACCTCACTTTTCTATCACAGCAATGTTTGTATTAAATAAATAACTGCATGATGCAAACTATTCTAACCATTTGCAAAATAAACAATTGTTGATTGGCTATTTGAGGTCGACCGGTATCAAATAAAAATAGTTTTAATTTGAACAGCCCCGATTTTGTGATCATTTAACTTATCTTAAATTTTGCTTCTTTGCTCCATTGCTACCTCGTCAAAAAGATCATACTTTCTCAGGAAATCAATAATAGTTGGAGCCACCAGTTCTGGTGTGTTTAGATGTAAATGATGTTTTCCAGGCACAAAATGCATTTCAAATTTATCGTGAGTTTTCATCAATTGTTCCCGTATATCCACTGCTAGTGGACTGGCTCCATATTCGGAGTTTTCACCTTTGAAATACAATGTGGGACAAGCGAGTCTTCTAGATAACTCCTTCAAAAATTCAGGATATTCTTGATTGAATAACATATGTTTGAGGCGAGAGTCTCTGCTGAAGAAGTACCTATCAGGATCTGTCTTAGATGGCTTTGAGCCACGGTTCAGGAGGTAGTGCACAACTTCCATATCTACTGAGTTTTTTGTCCCCATGCACCACACCTTCTTTAGATCTTCATAGGTGTATGACGGTGGTTCACTGTCCAATCTCTTTTGTTCAATCATTGATTTCTTCATCAACCCTGGTATCCTGTTCGCTGCATTGGCTGGTTCCACACACTCAGGAATCATGTTGTCAAACGCGATATAGGCATCCACATCGTTGGGGAACAAACAGGCAAAACGCATTGAAGCTATGGCACCCATTGAGTGCGCCAATAGGGTCACTTTATCCCATTTGAAGTACTCTTTTATGTATAAAAAAAGATAAGGTAAATCCCAGCCATGGTACTGCATACCTGAAATATATTTTATTGATTACTAGCTATCCTGCCAGACAGACATTGTCCTGCCTATACAACGTGTCGGGGTCGGGCATTTTCAGTACACGGTGTGGGCACGCCCGGGCCACGGTCAAGCATGAATCACTTCATCCAAAAAGTATACTATAGTAGATGTTTGCCAATGTCTCGGCCCGGACTCGGCCGTCGCGACACGGTGTAGGTGTATAACACTTTAATCACCTAGGGGTTTTATTTAATTTAAAGCAAAATATCATTCTTTCAGTATTGAGTCGGGCGGTGCTAGTTTTTTTTGCGAATATTGCGACATATCCTAAAAGTGTAGGCGATATTATATGGTTCAATTTCGGTTCAATATTACTTTCAATTTTCGTCTAAATACATTTCAATGCGATTGCGCAATTTCATTGAAAGCTATGAATCGCCGAACGTTTTCAATGCAATTGACTCAACATTAACAATCATTCAATTCGATTGAAAAGTGTAAACAGGGAGATTGAACGATCCGGCGCATTTTTTGGTCTTAAAATGGTGTCTACAGACAGTCACGTGCCGCAATATTTTGGAACGTTTCCAAACATATGAGGGTTCGTGCGATAAAATCACAAAATTACAAGGTCAGAAAATAGCGTGAAAATGAAAGGTCATTAAAAGAAGACTTACATATTGAAGGTGTCTCGGAAGAAAATCTAAAGTTCAAAATAAAAAGTATTTTTTTCATGTTTTATTAATCAACTGGATGCGGGCAATTATCAGTTATTCCAACTGCCTGCCCGTCTACAAATAATAATAATAATAACTGTTTAAATAGTTGCAGATTAGTGACACTCCCGCGCCAACCAGTTATTGGCGCGACACAGCTAAAGTAAATATTGAATGTCATAAATGATTATTATGTACTAAGTAAATAGGTAAAGTCGTTTAATGTTCAATGCTTTTCAATGGAATTGTTTCAATTTGGTTGAACCGTGTAATATCGCCTTAATCGAGTCTATTTGTGGTATCACGTACCTACAGAGAAAGAGACGTCTCTACATTTTCAGTTTCATGAGGATTCCTTAACAATAAGCTGTGAATTAAGCAAATTATTGTAAAAAGGCCAAGTTTAGTAATGAGACAATGACGTATTTTTTTTTATTTCTCAGTTAGGTAAATTTTACCGTTCTTTTAAAACTCATAACATCGGTAAAAATGCCTCTCTTCCCATCAAACAGTACGTTTGAAACAATATCTTTCTGTTTATTTGCGCTGTCGTAAAAAGGGACATGCCGATCGCAGTTTTCTTTAACTACTATAAAGTCACCGAAAATTGTTTTAGGCGATTTAATAAGTGCTAAAATGACTGGCTTATTGTAGAGTTCTCCATAGCCAAATTACTTACACGGAAATTTCCTAAGAATATTAAAAAAATACTTTGCAAGTTCCAAGATCATGAAAAAAATATTTCTCCTATTCATAATGTTTAAATAAATCACATCTGTACATAATTGTCTGTTTTTCGATTAGAATGAATGTTACTTATATTTTTTTTGCGGTCTTGCAATGTGTACGGCCTACCACCGCACACATTGTATTTTGGTGCGCTAGAGCTTTACACAACAACATATATATTTTCAGTGACGAAATAACCTTATAGCCAACACGTATCATTGTGAAAGTGTCAATAAACAAATAACTACGTTACTTATCTTTAACTTGAATTTCAAACAACTACTACTGCCACTAACTTAGTACAATTTCTACTGAATGGGCCTATAACCACATTAAATTTCAGTGACTCTTTAGCTCCCGAAGTTTAATCATTTTTCGTCTTAAGACCTATTTTATAAAATTAAATTAAATAGAAAAATCAATCTAAATCAAAACGTTTTTATTCAAGTAACACAGAAACTGCGACTTACCAGATTTTGAAATGTACAACTGGCTGTCCATTTCAAAATCTACATCATTTTGGAGAATAAATGAACAATAAACCTCCAAATTAAATTAATTCGAAAATAATCACTGATAAAAGCAATAAATTAAAAAATCTTAACGTAGGTATATGCCATTGGAGATAGGTACAGGTAATTATGTAGATATAATTTATTAGAACATTGTTCAAATAAATAACTTTTTAGGTTCCATAGTCAACAAGGAACCTAGTTTCGCCATGCCCGTCCTTATATCTGTCTGCGGCTTAGCTCAGAGACGATTAGTACTAGAATTATGAAATTTGGCTGCATATACATGCCGATAAAACGGTAGAATAAAGCGTTACATTTTTTTTCTCATTTATCCTATGGGATATATATGGGACGGGTGGCGTATCGTTGAATTGGTCGTTTAAAAATTTGGGTTTAGGGGTAAACCATTTTATGTTCATAACGAGTAATAGTTGATTAACTTATAAGAGGAAAACTTAGTACGAATTCCATTGAACATTACTTTGAAGAAGTTGTGTAAAACTCCTCTTTCTACAGAACCCTACACTGCGCGTGGCCCGACACGCACTTTGCCGGTTTTTATATTCATGGAACCCACAAAGTATTTTTTCAATATTCTCAAGAGAATATTAAATATTTATTTACCTGGTGGTAGCCACGAAGAAAGACCATGTCCAGGAAAATCTATGGCCAGCACAGAGCAACCTCTGCCGAGTATGGGTGCCAGTGTGTCCCAGGTGCCAGCATTGTCTTGCCAGCCATGCACGGCTAGCAATGGCCGTTGACTCTCATTTCCCCAGAGTTTCCCAGCCACATGTCCCCATTGGGTGGGTATTTGGATTTCCTTTATGGATACCTGCAATTTTAATTATTTTGCTTTACTATAAGTAAATAACGAAAAACAATAAATAAGCTGTTTATTGTCACAATAGAACTTGACATATTTTACAAATGAAGCTAGCAAAGAATGAGTGGTGTTGCCTAATATTTTTCATATTTTAGTAAGTATCCCAAAAATGGTACTGTTCTTTACAAATACTGTCTATTGGTAAGTGCATGACTTAAGCATGGCTGGACCAACCTGGCCTTAGAGCGTAATAAAAAAGTAAAAAATTCTTTATTAATAAAAATTGTTACATATGGTTGTCTGGAAGAAATTACTTTTAGTAATAAGGCCGCCAATTGTGCTGTGCTATATTATTGTTAAATTCTCATATGTAATTCCTGGTGTACATACAATAAAGAATATTCTATCTACATACAAGTTACAACAGACAGTTTACAGTGGTCGCCACCCTATGTCAAGCCTGTATTGTGGTGGCCTTCTATCATCATCAGCCTATGCTTACTACTGCTGGACATAGGCCTCTCCTATTGCACGCCACTGAGCACGGTCCTCGGCTACTCTCATCCAGCTCTTGCCAGCCGGCCTTCTATATGCACATAGTTTTTCAATAGAATAATATAAGCGTGACAGTAGCTGTTTTTTTGCCTCTTTGTTAGTCTACTAAGCAATAGCAGTAAAATGTAATTCCTGCACAAAATAAAGAGCATCTCTCACGAATCCGAGTTAAGAGTTGCACAGGTTATAAAATTTGAATGCAATGGGAGGTTTATTTTAGAAAATAAGTAGTTCCCAAGAACTCTGTAGATGGCGCTGAACTTACTACGTTACTAGCCGTGCGTTCCGATTTGCGACCGTGAGCGATCATGGGCAAATTGGAACGCACTACAGATTGGTCACGTATTTGCGCGCGTCTATGATATGATAGCTGTTCCGAAATGGACGTCAATGGATATTGCGATAACGTGTCAATTCGGAACGATATTTATTTGTGATGTGACAATGACATACACACCTACACCTGTGTAAGTTTCGTTTTATGATCTAAAAGTTACATCCAAGTGAAATAATAAAAAAATTATATGACGTCCGTTCCTTGTAGTAAGTTACCAAGTTCATCTATGCAGCGACTTGATAAAACGACCAATGCGATTGAAAAGTGTAAACACGGATATCGGGCGTTTTTTTTTGTTATAAAATGGTGTCTTAACGGTTTTGACGTTCTTAGTACGCCGTCGTCGTCATAATTAACTAAAGCTGTACGCACACGGTCCGAGCGTACTAAGACCGTCAAAACCCGGCTTAAGTGGCGTGGCAGTCACGTGCCGCAAATCCGCAATTGTTGGTACATTCCAAACATACGAGGGTTTATGTGATAAAATCACAAACTAATAAAATAAATAATAATATAAGTATATTCTTTTAGTTGCACTAACCCGTGCTGAGAACAATTTTAAAAAACCTATTTAGACGCTAAAAATTCCACCTATGCCGGGACTTGAACCCGCGAAATCTGGCACGGTTAGCCAGAGGTCGCGGGTTCAAGTCCCGGCATGGGTGGAATTTTTAGCCTCTAAATAGGATTTATAAATAATATAAGTAGATAGGTCAGAAAACAGCGTGGGAATGAAAAGTCATTAAAAGAAGACTGAATTATTGACGGAGTCACGGAAGAGGACATAATGTTAAAAATAAGAAGTATATTTTTCTTTTTGTATTAATCAACTCTTTTAAATAGCCGCAGATTTGTGACACTCCCGCACTCCGCGCGGGCCGCCCCCAACCTGAGCCTGAACCCCCTGAACTATGAGGCTGCGAGCTCAGAAGTAACTTACCATTTTTAACATAAATGTGTAGTAACAATTATAATGTTCAAATACTTCATATGAATTAAAGTTGGGCCGTATATACTACAACTAAATACCATTATATATTTTATTTTTACTGGGAGGGCCCCACATCCAATAAATTTGCCACGGGCCTCAGATGGTATAGTTAGGCTACTGCCCGCGCGTACCAGTTGTTGGCGCGACATTGCTAAAATTAACATTGAATGTCATAAATGATAAATTTGATTGAACCGTGTAAATAGGTAGTCATTCAAGGTTCAATGCTTTTCAATGGACTTGCTTCAATTTGATTGAACCAACGTGCACTTCAGCTAACATTATTGATGCACTACACGAGTGAGGCAACCGCTACAGCATCCCGAGGGTAATATCGCCTTTACCGTACCTACTAATATGACTGTATTAAAAAACTATGCATTTTAGACTTGTCAATTGTTTTCTTTAAAAATGGTTTTTAAAGAAAACAATTGGAATTTTTGCCCAGACAATTTATATATTCAGGATTTTTTTTTCGAACGAGACAAAATGATCACATACTTTACGAAATTTGCAAAGGAACACATAATGTTAGGGTCACCTATTTATTAATAATAAAAAAAACACTAAAACAATAATAATAATAATCATAACTTCTACACAACACAATCACTTGTCCTGGTCCAAACTAGGATACCCTGTGCTATGGTAACCAGGCAAGGACATCACTCCAATCGAAGATATGACCTCACCGCTAGCTACACCAATGTGGCAGTCAACTTACACTGTGAAATTGTTTTTGGAGAATCCATGAAGTCCTTAATGGTGTAGACTTTGGAGCCAAACACCTTTTCAATATTGTACTACACATGGTCTGTAAATAAAATTAAATGAATTATTTACATCATGATAAGAAAAATGAGTAAGGCCAGGAAATATCTTATTGTTACAAATGTCACACATTAAATAAGTACATCTTTATTTTAATACGCAGCACTGAGTTATCTATATTTGAAAACCTACCAGTTTCCTTTATAATAAATTTTAAACGTGCCAAATAGACAAAATATGCACGAGGCACGGCACTGAACTGTACTGTATCATACCTAGGTACTTGATGCTTATTTAATGGTAAAATTATAGCATCAATGAAAACTGGAGATAAACTGATAGCAAATTATGGCTTACCTTTAATTTATATTATCGATATTTCTGCAACAATTGCGCTATCTTATCATGAACGTATCGTTTCGTTACTTCCTCATGGTTTCATTTCATTTCATTACTACTGACTGACTAACTCATAGTATATTCTCTGTGGATTACTATCTGACTGACTGACGTCCGTCTGACGCACAGTGACGCAGTAAGTATGAAACCTTGAGACAGTGTTGCCAACGGAAATTTTTAAGCAGCCGTCTGTACCCCACCTACGTCCGGCGAAAAACCGAGTGTATGGAAAGAGGTGAGCTATTCGCCGCCGTAGCGTAGCTATTAAAAATTCAGTCTTAAATGGGCTAGACATCATCATCATTCCGCCACAAGAAGTCCACTGCTGGACATAGGCCTCCTCCATGGATTTACAAAAAGACCGGTTGAAAGCGGCTTGCGTCCAGCGTCTTCCTGCCACTTGGATGAGGTCATCTTTCCATCTTGTGGCTGGTCGTCCTGCGCTGCGCTTGCCGATATGTGGTCTCCATTCGAGAACTTTTCGGCCCCATCGGCCATCAGTTCTGCGTGCTATGTGCCCCGCCCACTGCCACTTCAACTTACTAATCCGCTGGGCTGTCGACGACTTTCGTTCGTCTACGGATCTAATCATTTCTGATTCGATCTCGTAGAGAAATTCCGAGCATAGCCATTTCCATAGCTCGTTGTGTGACCTTGAGCTTTCTTATGAGGCACATAGTGAAAGACCACGTTTCAGTGCCATAAGTTATCACTGATAACACACTGGTTGCATAATTTTGTCTTGAGCGATTGAGTTATATATTGGATGAAAAGACTTTTCTAAGTTTCCAGAATGCTGCCCAGCCGAGTTGGATTTGACGATTGACCTCTTTCACGAAGTTGGACCGGCCTAGTTGGACTGTTTGTCCTAAGTAGATGTATTCATCTACAACTTCGAGAGTTAATTAAATTTTTAATTTAATTACGTTATTGGCGCAGCTGTAACTGTCACAGCTTTAATTTACTCAAAACAGGTCTTACAGTTTTTATTTTGATAAGTAAGTCTAGTGGACTTTGCATGCTCTCACTTAAAATTCATAAACTTCCCTAAAAATATTTGTATACGCTTTGTCTGGTTTTTGTGCATATACTGTACATACTGTGCATCTCACAAAAATCGTCCAATATTACTTGAACCTAACTCCTCAACAACAACTATACTGTACTGTACGGGTCACCAAAATTGTCAGTCCTCGACGATTCCTACTCCTGCCGCAATACAGTTTTTAACTAGTGCGGAGGGTAGTTATTGCTCTTAGGCTGTTACTGTTTCTTATCCGACTGATTAAAATATTTTAGAGTACCTACCTAACATTATGAGATCCTAGGTTTACACCATTACTTTACTCTAAGGTTTACACCACCTGTTATAATGAAAGGTTGATTCAAGCCTCTATACCTATACTTATGTAACAGTATGAACATATCTTTCGTGTCAATAAACCATTTGTATTTGTATTTGTATTTGAGAGTCGAGTTCCCCAATGTTATTGGGGTGGGCGCAATACGGGTGTTCGACATGACCTTCGTTTTGTCCATGTTAATTTTAAGGCCTACACGTTGGGAAACTCGACTGAGGTCTTCGAGCATTATGCCGAGGTCTTCCATCGCTTCTGCCATGACTACTATCATCATTAACCCATTATGTCCCCACAGAGGGGTACGGGTCTCTTCCCTGAGGAAGGTATTGGCCATACTCCACCACGGGGGCCAAGCCCGGATTGGTGGAGGCTTGTAGACTAGTGGCTCGTCTACTGTCAGAAGTTGTCAAGCCGCCCTAAGGCCTCTGACTTGGCTTAACGACTGCCATCTATCGACGGCAGCCGGCACCAACAGCTTAACGTGCCTTGCGAAGCACGGAACCGCTCGGAAAAATGCCACTAGCGTTAGGCATAGACGGCGATCCATGAACTGAACGCGCCCTGTGTTGCTTAACCTTCGTGATCGTTTAAGATCACTCAGGCAGCCGGGGCTACGAGCGACATGACTACTATACCGTCGGTAAATCGAAGGTCAGTTATGTACTCGCCATTGATATTTATGCCACGTCCCTGCCATTCCAGAAGCTTGAAGGCATCTTCCAGTCCGTTCGTGAACAGTTTCGGACAGATAACGTCTCCCTGTCTCACGCCCCTTTTCTAGTGGAATTGGCTCCGAATTCTGCTCTTGTATTCGGACCGACATGGTGGCGTTGTTGTACAAGCACTTCAGCACCTTGATATACCGATAGTCAATACGGCAACGCTGGAGAGACTCGACACTGCTCAGCAGAATGGCAAATTATACTCCTCAGTCCTTTGTATAATTTGCCGCAGCGTGTGGACGTGAAACCGCCTTGTTCGGGAGGCTGGAAATCATTAAACCTGCGTTCAAGACGATTCGTGAGGACCCTCGAAAACAGCTTGGTATCTCCTCTCTTGAAGAACAGGTCACCAAGCCTCTGTTCCATGCTTCTGGCGTTTTTCCTACGAGCAGAATTGAAGAACTTCAGAAGGACTTTAAGTGCCGGTGCTCCATCCGCTTTTAAGAGCTCTGACGTAATTCCGCCCTCTCCTGGTGCCTTGTTATTCTTGAGCTGTTTAGGGCCATCCCAATCTCGTACAGGCTGATGTCCGGGATATTTTCGGTATAATGTCAGGACAGTTTAGCTCTGGGATCTTTGTTCAAACTGTTAACAGGTATTGCGACTGAGGTGTCCGTAGAAACCCTCAATCTTCCTCAGCACCTCTGATTTGGTCGTCGCTATACTGCCGTCCTCTCTCTTCAGCTTCGTCAGCTGGCTTTGTCCAATAGACATGTCTTTTGCGAACACTTTGGAGCCTTTGTTCCGCTCTATAGTCTCTTTAATGCATTCGGTATTAAAGGAGCGAATATCGCGCCGCATAGACTAGACCTATATATTTTTTAATGTACATTTGCTTTTTTATAACTCCTGTAAAACAGACAAAAACAAAGTATTGGCGAAATCTTCCTTGTTTAGTTTCTAAGGGACATCCCGTCTTGCTTAAGTAGCATGCATGCACAGATATAGATGCACACATGCATGACTAAAGTTGTGTCCGGATATATACCCGAAATGAGTAGATTCACGGGCATTTGTACATTGAATCTACCCAACGTTTATTTATCACGGTAAAAACTTTAATTTGTATTTTCGTTCGCCAAAATAGATTGCTTAACCATTAAATCAATTTATATTCACGAGCCTCAGGACCATAAAATATACAATATCTTTTAATCTTTTTTGACATAAAGAACGAAATAAGTATAGTATCTCAAAAAAGTAACTTTTTTTTAGATGAACTTATTTCATGAATTATTGTATACAATGGGTATATGTAGTGAGCCGCGCGTTTTGTGGCGCTAAAATAACAACTTGAGATCTGGGAAAGTTGCGTCTTTCGTGGCGTCGTCATGCTGCCTATGCAGGATAGGTCCATATAACTTTATAAAGTAGAGTAGAGCAGAGTAGAATATTCTATTAGGTACCTAATACACATACGTTGACAGCAGAATTCAGAAATCAATAATTTGATTCAACGTAAAGAATTTACATTCTGTTTGTTGAATGTCAACGTACAATGTTAGCCGCTGCCTTCGGACCGTATTTCTAGTGGAGAAAAAGGCAGCGGGAAAGAAGACTACTCTGACCATCTTTTCTCAAATCATCTTAAACTCAAAACATCAAAGCCTATTGATATGATTTCGTGATTGTCATCAATAACTTTAAAAGCCAAAATAATACTTCTTACAAAAGTAGGAAAAACATCAATGCTGCGGCCAGACACACAAACAGCACCCATTCACGAGCATAACGCAGGAGTCAGCCATCATCCGTCTCAAACATTTTAGAAGGAGATAGGTGACCCGGCCACCATCACCATTTACATTTTAGTTGCAAAGTCGCCCGTAACGAAACGTGTAGAGTTGTCGAATGTATACTTGAACACGCTCACGAGATAATAATATGTTTAGAATTGGGTACCTATTTGCAGTGTATTTCATATTATGTATTAAGGGTTGAGTATGATTGCAGCAACATTGAATTCAAATTCTACGCAAAGCAGTAGAATTTGCTACGGCCAAAGGGTTCCAGCCGTGGATATTGTATTTTTTCTTCTCGAAATCCCTAAAACACGGTAATTACAGTAGCATTGGCAACACTCACTATAAAGTATATAATAGCATGTGCTGTACATACCTATGTAGGGTACAGTCTGTACAGTACACAATAAAGGTAGAACCACACTGATGCTACGTACACGATATAGACGAACGCTAAGTGCGATGTGGTCGAGCTAAATATCATGTAGGTACAACAATCTCGACGTTCGCATCGCGTCCATCGTGTACGTAGCATCAGTGTGGTTCATGTTCAGGGAGAACATGTAGTATACACATGGTCTACACACATTTCTCACACAAACAAACTCAGCCAAACGAATGAACTAAAATCCTATATCGTCAGCTATCTATAGATAATGACGTTGTTAAGACCTACCGAACGAAGGTCAATGTCAGCGGCATAAAGGCACTCAAAGCTAGTAGGTACTGAAACGGTCTGCGCGTCTAAGATTGAACTGATATCAGATATCAGACGTGCAGACCGTCTAAGATTGACCGACTAAATTCTAGTGGGGCGTATGAACCTTTTATTATTTACACATAAATAAATCAAAGGTAAGAAATCAGAAATCAATAATTTATTTCAACGTAAAGAATTTACATTCTGTTTGCTGAATGTCAATGTACTATGTTAATAGGTATGAATACTTCATATTATAGTAGTTACGAGTACCTATCTACCATAGCTATCATAGCTCATAGCCAATTGATGATGATCTTGATGGGACCATATGAACCGTATTTATTCATACCTTTGATTATAAACATAAAATGAAAAAAACAAGTTAGGTACCTAGGCACAATATGTAGATTTATTTTGATATTCATTGCTTAAAATATTTAGGTAGGTACCTGGTCTACCTATTAAAAAATCTTATAAGTAGATAAATATTCATATTTAAAGGCGCTTAAATTAAATATCACATTTGTAATGTCATTTCTGTATGAAACCTTTTTTCTGGAAAATAATATAGGGAAAATAATATTTATTAAAAAACCTTGCACTTCTGAAAATTCATAAGTAAGTAATATTTTCTGTTTCTAGCTTCAGGTAATTCGTCTCGCCTCCAAACAAATATGGCCGTATGAGATTCAAACCAAGTATTGACGAAAGAGCTACTGTGCAAAACATGATAATGATAAATTATTGATACACTTTTAGATACTTTTATGTTCTGAGGTTGTGCACCTCTATTCCATTGGCCACACTGGGCAAGTGCCTAGGGCCCCCAATCCATACGGCCTCCTAGTTCCTGCCAGTTCACCAACCGGTATAATACCTACTTAGGTGTCTACATATATATTTTGAAAATCAAACGATAATTTAGTATAATTGACTTTGTTTTTCGCAAAGTAAATACTTCTTGCATAAAGTTCCTCTTTCATAACATATAAATACTCGTAGGGGCTCCTTTACGAGTTATGCTAAGTGCCTAATGATCTAATAGGTTAAAGATAAGTGTGATAGTGCAATACAGCACTATAGAGAATCATCATCATCATCAGCCATTTGACGCCCACTGACGTTTTCCTAACCATGTATAGAGAATACCGGGAGGTATCTAACAGATAAAATTGGTAATTTGTGTTATTAAAGGTCTTATTTACGAAAAACTCGATTCCTTAAAACGCCGATTAAAATAGTCTGTGGTGCAGATTTTACAAGGAAACGTCGTAACCACAGACCTGCTTCTTACGGTTGATTCATACTAGAGCAGAGTCGAAGCGCATCCAAGCGTCAAATCCTTCACAAGTAAAGGGAAGTTCCACAAATACGCGCGTATTCGAGAGAGTTTTTAAACACATTTGCTTAGCAGGCCTTACCTCAAACCATTCGATATGCTCAAATTATAGGATCATCGAGGTAAGGCCTGTAGCCAAAATAGGATTGTTTTTTCTAATTTACCCTAAAGCCTTATTCGGTTCTTAAGCACATTTTCTCCGCTTCCAGACTGAGAAGGCCTCTTCTCAAAGCGCGCAAAATGGGTTGCGGTCCGCACGAACACTCGCCGCGCCAGTCGTCGAGGTCTAAAGCCCACAGCGAAGCGCCGCGCACCCCCGCGGCCCGCACGGACGAGGCCACTCGCTCCACCGCATCCACCCTGAGGTAAGAAGCCCACTGCGATCCGGAGAGCGCGAAAGTCCCTGTGTCAGTTTGGGTCTCGATCCATTTATTCGTCTTGAAGCCGGAGCAGATCTGTGAAGTTGATTACAGGTATTAATGGAATTTAAATCGCTCATCCGAGATAACAACGACGTATTAAAGTTTGGCAAATTTAACATGACAGCGTTTCGACGACGGTTTTACAAAAACTAGAATGAATCGGTCTAAATGAATTATGCGCCATTTCACTGAAATTAATAGACATTCAATTGTGTCGATGTTAGCTCGAGTTTAACTTCGTAGAGTTCGCTTTGTAGAGTTCGCGTCCTCGCACCGTCTTAACCGTATTACATTTAAAATGAATTGAAAGGACACCGCGTCTTTTCCGCGCGCTCGTCCCACGTCCTTCCTATGTGCCCACAGTATATCTGTGTATGTGCCCCAAGCAACAGATCCAAAGATCTCGTGTCTAGTATACAATAAGATTATTATACCTCATAGTAAGCCAGAAAGCCAGGCACATTGGTGAACGCTCCTGGCTCGCCAGGGCCGGAGGTCAGGGCGCCCGGGCCGGCCGAAGACGAAGGGCTGCGCAAAGTGTAGCTGCGGGCGTAGCTCGGCACGCCGATGACGATTTGCCGCGTCGGGACCACGCTTGACCAATAAGCTAGGGTGGTGTTCTGCAAATCGGAAAAATAGAAACATTATTCTCATGGCGACCACGCAAACATAGACTAGACCTCTAGTGCTCTGGGACAAGCGAATTTTGGCGGTTTTAATCGTTTGACAACACCTACATTTTAACTACTGTTACGACATGTTTGTATGATGTATGTAGGTACTTTAAGATTGACGAATGGTCTGAGTGAGAGCATTCCGTTTCTGTGGCGTTTTTTTCGAACGTGTTACTATCTATGAAACATCGCATCGCATCGCGATGTGAAATACTTACAAAACTCTTTAAGTCGCTTGATTCGTTGGTTTCCAAAGATACCAAATACGAGGTCCTTCCACTCGATGAAGCATAATAGTCATTTGCAGCTACAGCAATCCAGTCTGCGGTTGCGGCTAAAACCTCAGGGTCATAAGCGACTGATGCGATTTCTGATGATGAGGCGACTAGAGCTGACAATTCCAAGTCCTGGGGACGCATAGCTTTAGAAAGTTCTACGATGAGGTCACTGTAGCTCTGCCTTTCGGATTCTTTGATGTTCTTGCATGTGACCTAGAAACACATTGGAAAAATTTATTAGATCGTACATTAGCCGTTGCCCACGTGTAAAAAATATTAGGTACCTACTTAAATATTTTGGTGTTTCCTACTTATGATGTAAAATCTGTAAGTATGGATTTGCCTTTGTACCTGTTTGCAAACTGGATACTGCCACGCCAGTTGCAATCCGTCGAATTTCCATCTGGTTATGAATTTTAATACAGATTTCACGAAAGTTTTTCGCTTATCCTTGTCAGCCGCCATGATGCCCCATTTGTCACCTTCTGAGTCTTCTAGGCCTCCAGCGCCTATGATCACTTTTACTCCATTGAGTCGGTGTTCTGTTATTTTACCGTAGAAGTCTGATAAACAAAGACCAGTTTAGTATAATTGTTGTTTTATTACCTGACTTGTTTTGCAATATATATTTCACATGCGCTAAAACTTTCCTCTATGCTAAAACAACGTATTAACGTAGGGGTGGAAAGTTATGACAGCATTTATTGCGGTTCTCCTAAGAGCGAGTGTAAAAGAAAGATGATGGAGTTGAGGTCTGTAATTTTCTTCTTTTCCCCTTACCATTTTCTATATCTAGCTCAGCGTTCCCAGGAATAATTTCGCTTGATTCGGCGTCCAGATGCGCCCAAGCGTAGATAATATGTGTACATAAAGATGCACCTACTTGTTCGGGACCATACTTGCCGCTGCCATGTCTGAAAATTTTTATTACAATCACAATCTGTTCTAAACTCAAAATTATGCAAAATAAACTCTTAAATCAACTCAAAAGAACAAAAAAAAAATACCTACCTACGCCAAAAGATACTAATGAATCATAAAAAACCCAGCTCATAATTTTCCGCAGATAAAGGCAAAGTCCGTCGAGTTTAGCCTTCGTGGACTTTGTCTTCTCCGTTATAAAAAATACGGGCGGACTCTGTACCTACCTGTAATACGCCCAGTTAGTGAAGTAACACGCTATTGTAGGCTTATCTTCAGGTTGCACAGCAGATTGCGAGTCATCGCCAGATGTTAATCTCAACTGAGCCTTGCTTCTGCAATTGGACTTTGAAGCCCAATCGCAGTGATTCTGAAGAGAACAATAGAACAACGTTTGCCTTTTTAAGTTACACATAAACGGGTCTAATCGCGCTTATAAGTCGGAGAATAGCGCCTTAAGTTTACCTCTTGCATCGTAGAAAGGTACTCAAAGAAGTTGTTACTCCGCGAGGTTAATTGGTAAATAAACATAAAGAAAATATCTTCTCGAAGTCTTTTCTTGCTGCACTTTAATTCTCCTTCAGTACTTAGTTGTGTGTTTCATTTCATTCACATTTGGTCTACATGTAAACAAATTCGTTAAAATATGGTAAACAATAAAGTCTATCAAGTTATTTGCTCGTCCTAGGCCACTTATTATAATATTAATCTCTATCTAAGTTTATTGACTTTTATTTAAAAAAAAATTGTTTACACCCAGACCAAAGCTAAATGAAACGAAATTATACATAGATTATTAAAAATTGTAATTAGAAGTAAACTGGGCTACTCATGTCAGTAGTTCAGTATGATTTATTACCTTGTTCCAATGCAAAGGTTCCGGACACCTTAGTTCTACATATCGATCGTTATTGCACAGGTAATATTTGCTGCAGTCATTTGTGTCGGCTGTAAATTTGATGCCAAAGCACGTCTTGCCATCTAAACTTAACTCCTGAAAAACATACTTTTTTTAGTACATCTTTAACTTCGATGAAATTCAAACTACTGAATGGATTTATACGTAGTGTCTAATGTCTAAGTTCTGATTCGTTATAAAGAATTTACGTCCTTCTCTTCCCCTTTAAGAAGTATGTAATTGAACCAAACTCATGATAATTAAAAGGGTAAGATTGTTTCTATGAAAGTTACTATTATTGTATAATTTCTAGGGTTAGAGATCCTTACGTTATTCGAAGACTCAGTATCCGTGTCGATATGACTAGCTGGTGATGCGGGTTCCATATTGCTCATGTGTGATTCATCGGGCTTGCTGATGACGGCCGTCGTTGTCTGCTCCGAATCCGATAATACTGCAATGTGAAAAGGTAAATTTAGGTTTCATTGCCAGAGACGGATTGTATATTGTAGTCGTCATCTTATTGCAAAGGTCTAAGGCAGAGTCACAAGTAGTTCCGTATCATAAGCAAGTTTATTATTAGTAGAAATATATTGAGTATAACAACTTTCGTGTTGGTCCGTTCCTCCCTACTCGAGTTAACTATATTCTCACCAACTAAATATGACTCCGCCCTAGGTCAAAGAAACTAACTTTCTTGAAGCAGACACGGCGGGGGTGCCTTCTTTCCTCGAAGCACGTGGTTTATATTAGTCAACAGCGGTGACTTGCCGCAGCCGCAATATTTTCCAGTGAAATCATCAAGGTCCATGGCCCACACCATGCTGCCTCCAAGTCCCATTGCTCGGACGTACTCGGCTTTGTGGCGCGCCATGAAGTCGTCGTCAAACGATACCCATTGGTCATCGCGGGTGGCGTAGGGACCCATCCGCCCTCCCGGGTCCCTTGTCACTCGCCAACCACGGATTCTGATCCGTTCGCAAATCTGAAAGTGTGGAATCCCTATAGTTCAGCTTTTGTAGAATATGGTGCAGTTTATCGTTCTCTGAGTTTCTCGATTTGACATCGTCGCCTGGCTTTGAACAGTTTTATTTCAGAAGTTTCTGTTGGAAACATTTGATCTAAATCATACCTCGTAGAAAGCTAAGAAACCGCGGGCCCGCGTTTCGTCCCCGGCCTCACCGCCTGCGTAGGCCGGCACGCCTAGCCCAGTGCCCGCGGCTTCGACCATCGCGAAAGACTGTCCGTACATTGGCACGCCCATCACCAGCTTCTGGCGGGCCGCTCCCTTCTCAATCCAGTAGTGGATCGTAAAGTTCTGGAAGCGAGAGACGATTGTGAGAATTTGCATTTGTCTTGATACGGAGAAAAAAAAAGAAGAGGAAGGGGTACATAAACATAGTTATCTTAAAACTGTGTTTGTTATAATTTACTCACCGCATTAAATGTCTTTTCCTCGTCCTCATCGCTGACGTACATGGGTGCAACGTGGCCAGTCTTCTTTTCCCACTGTCCGTGGTAGTCATACGTCATCACCGCAATCCAGTCCAAGTTCTTAGAAAGAACCGGTACATCATAACCTGTACAGAAACATGTAGGTAGAAGAAGTATTTATTTGCAGAAATTGATATTCGTGTCGCAATACGTACTAGCATCAATGACTCGTTTGCTAGGTGAGACGGCAGCCGAAAGTAGAAGACCTCGAGGTTCGAATGCTGTTCGGAGTTCTTTTATCAAATTTGCAAATCCTTCTTTGTCGGACCTCGGACCCTTCTCGCATTCAACCTGAGATTAAAGTATCAAATTAAAATGCGCCTCATATCAGTTCAATACGGCAAACGACCATTCGTTGATGGTAATGATACCATTATAATAAGTAGACATATTATTGTTTAAGCCACGTTTAAGCATTTTTAATTGACTAACTGATGTCTCGAATGCTTCAGTCAGTTACCTTCCTTATGAGAGTAACTATGATCGTTAATCGGGATTACTAACCTGCCAGCACTTGGGATATTCCCAGTCAAGGTCAAGGCCATCGAATTCGAATTGCTCGATGAAGTCCAGAGCATGTACTACAAATGTTCGTCGATGGGAAGGACTGTTCACGAGCCTCGAGTATTTGTCCCCCGAAGAATCGTTCCAGCCTCCAAGTCCGAGCAGCACTTTCACTCCATATTTTTTTAACATTACCACTTTTTCGTAGAATTCTGAAAGATTAAGGTTATCAAATCTATTTGCGAAGATAAGAGTGACTTGTAACGATATTATGCCCCATTTTGTTCAGCTGAGTGGGCCGAGTTTCTAAGTGCGCAAACATTCTCTGCAATAGCAGACGACAAAAATTTCTGGGCTAAACTTACTATTTTCGACATCCAACCACGTGTCGTGTGGTTTCATTATTAGCTGGCTACTGTCGAGGACCGCGAAAGCATACACTATGTGCGTGCACAGCGAGGGATCAATGTCGCTTGGGCTGAACTTTCCTGATTCCGGCCTGAAAGTAATTTGTATTTAATTATGGAAAGAACTGGAAATGTTTATTTAATCAAAATAATGTGGAACAGGGGCTTACCTATATTGGCTCGAGAGAGAGAACAGTGTGCATAAATTGAAAAAAAAGGGAAATGACGCAGTTGATTTACCTGTACCAAGCCCAATTCGTATAGTAACATACGACTTTGAATGGCTCTTCCTTTGAAGGCTTCGATGGCTTCACAGGCTTCAAAGGCTTCTTAGTAGTCTGTATTGGATACTTCTGCGTAGATTGATAGGGCTTCTGCGTCGTCGGTTTGGAGTAACCTGGCCTGACTTCAATGTCGTCAAGATCTTCGTCTCGTTTGGGGGGTTTCACCAAAGGCTGGGAGATCAATGGGTCAGGGTATACTTGGGGGTTTAGCAGGCCTTTCTTGATTGCGTTTAGGAGTGGGTGCTTCCCTTGGCCGCATCTGTAGGAAAATATACAAGCGTTACTATATTACTAGACTACTTACTGCCGCGACACTAAGGAGCAAAGAAGTAAATTTTTTATGGAGTTAATTCAGAAATCAGAATTTCAACATAAAGAATTTACATTCTGTTTGTTGAATGTCAACGTAAAGTTTTATGAAAGCTGCCTTTGGGTCGATTTTGTAAAGGAGAAAAAGGCAGCGAAAAAACTCCACTATGACCATATTTTCTCAAATAATATTAAGCATAGTATGTACATCAGTTGGTACCAACATAAAAAGGTCCTATGTGTGCCATCAATAACATTTTAATTGTGTAGTTGTGCTTTTTGGGTGTTGTCAAACCTGTTCCTGAAGTCATCCAAGTCCAAAGCCCACACCATTCCACCAGCCAATTTCAGAGACTTGATAAAGTTAACCTTCTTTTCCAAAATTGCGATATCGTCGTAGGACACCCATTGGCTGTCTTTGTAAGCGTAAGGTCCCATTCGACCGTAAGAATCTTCTACCACTGTCCATCCTTTGTCCTTTATGCGTTCGCAAATCTGTGAAGTACCGATAAAATTGTAAAACCATTAGAACAGTAATCGAAATCATTTCAAAATCTAAACCATTGAGTCTTTTAAATGTAAGTTCAATAGTGTAATATTGGTAAGCGCTTATGTTATTGTCGATGTGTATTTTTATTTTCATATAACGCCTTATTGGTACACGCCATCTAGCGAACGTATCTTTAATTACTTCATTATTATAAAATAGTAGAGCCATTTTCCCGTAAAACAAAATATAATAGAACTGAGGTCTCTATTTTGAGATAGAAAATTCCCAGTTACCGCGAAACACAAGGAAATAAAAAATAAATAGCGATATTCTCAAAGCAACATTATGATTATTGAGCTTTCTCAATAATCTCGTAAAGAGCTTATTTTTTTATTTTTTTTATCTGGTTTCATACAGGCACAAGGTAAACTTTAATATCTTACTCTACCAGCGGGCGAAAACCACAAAAGGTTTATCTGCCGCTGTTAAAATAATCAGTTAACGTGCTATCGAATTGGAGTTTTTTGTTAATTCGAAACCGGAAGTGGAATCGGAGGCGAAGGCACAACAGAGATGTGTTAAGGGCAGGTCAATAAAATAAAATTACAAACATCATTCAGTTCAAAGTGTTCAGTTAAAACAATACACTTGATTTTGAATCCATTATTCTATTGAAATAAATTTGCCGCACGTCAAATGAAACAATAACACATACACTGATAAAAACTCGAATAATTAATAGGTATAAGTACGTGTTTGTTCACGCTGACCGCGGCGGCCGCCGCTGCCGTGCTTTGACCTCCAATTTTTACCCCCGACTCAAATTTATTGGAATCCAAAGTGCAAAATCACCTTTCGGAATTGGATTCGAAGCCCCGTAACATCCCTAGTATAAAAGTGACAAAGAAAAAAATATACGTTACAATGCAGTAAATGTTAGAGAACTCTAATCGCTAACTCCACATACTTTGAGACTAGAAAGGATGAAAAAACATGCATAGTTATCGTGTGATAACCATTTACCTGTTACACGAGAAAGAAGAATAACAACTTTGAGAACACATTCCCTTGTCCGACAACAGTTTTTTGCAAATTATGATGGAAAATTCGATAAAAAACGATGCGAAGCGTGTTAGCTGCTTCTATTGCAGTCATAACTCCAAACGCTCCTGACTCCATTATTTGTTGCACTTGATGTGCTACTAAATGTTTAGAGAAAACTAGTGCCCATCGAAATCCTTTTGGAATAATATAACAGTATCCACTGTGCGACCTGGGGCCTAATTATACGCACCAAATCCTGAGCGGTTCCAATCGTCTAACTGTCAAATTCCATACTAATTTGACAATTAGACGACTGGAATTGCTCAGGATTTGGTGCGCGTAATATAGGGGCAGAACTGGAGTTGCTCATTCTTGAAGACTTATAAAATTTGAGCTGCAGTTCCGGGCAACAAGGTTTTGAGGGGCAGGCCATACCCTTTTCTCAGTTAGTAGAAGACGTAATAGAGCAGCTCCCAATAATTGCTGCGAGTGCTATTACCCGGAAATACGTACTTCAATCGATGCAAATCACGACTTTTAGTGAGGCCACCGTTCTTAAATACAGATGATTTTGTCTTCTGTTTTGGCCAGTTCCACGCACTAACTTTCAAATTTCTAATAGCTATCGCAAACGTCAGGCCTAATTGCATCCCGACAGGATTTGTGCGCGTAATTAGGCCTTAGACCAGTATTCTATCTTATTAAAATGCAAGCTGATGCTGTCATTGGAGTTATTATTTCCAATGCACCATCAGATTTTCTTGAAGGATTTTCCTAAGTTATAATCAAGGATTAATTTTTTTCATCATACGAAAAAGGAATTGTCAGAGACAAGCAACCGATGACCCGAGCTCCGTCTCTACTCACCATGATTAAGGTTTGCGAACCAGAGCTAAACATAGTCGGACTCTTCCTACAAAAAATCAAGTAAATATTAATCAAGGAATTAATTAAATAATGAATTGTTACATATTTAGAGGCTGAAAATTCCACCCATGCCGGGACTTGAACACGCGACCTCTGGCTAACCGTGCCAGCGCTCTCCCAACTGAGCTAATGGGCAAGCCTCTAAATAGGTTTTTAAAATTGTCCTCAGCACGGGTTAGTGCAACAAAAACAATAGAATTGTTACATGTCAAACGAATATCGCAGTAGCGGTAATTAAATTATGCATATAATATGCATTCCCGTACTAGGGGACCCAAAAAATACAATGCTACGTACGACGTACGATTGAGGCTTGTTAGAGGCAAATCGAAAAATCAAATGACATACCTACATTATGTAAACATCTTAGAGTAACCTGATCTTACGAGTATACATGCTGCAGGTAAGTGGATAACAAGATATGCAATTTGTATCTCAGCTGTAAATGGATCTTTAAATGAACGGCCAGTACTACATTTTAATGAAAACAAAATAAAATACTTAATTTTTCACCGCAATTCTAGCTTTTCAGTTTATTTATTATGAAAACCTATATAGGGGCTAAAAGTTCCACCCATACCAGGACTTGAACCCGCGACCTCTGGCTAACCGTGCCAGCGGTCTCCCAACTAAGCTAATGGGCAAGTGCAGGCATCGGCGAAATTTTGAGCCTCTTTACAAACCTTTCTGTATTACGTACAGGCAGCGACATCTGGCCCAAGTAATTTACATCACTTGCAGCCCCGAGTAACTTAGTAGTTAGGTTTTTACATCGGAATGAGCGTGTTAGCTGCTTTTATTGCAGTTATAACTCCAGAGAAGTTTGTAAAGAGGCTCAAAATTTCGCCGATGCTTGCACTTGCTCATTAGCTCAGTTGGGAGAGTGCTGGCACGGTTAGCCAGAGGACGCGGGTTCAAGTCCCAGCATGGCTGGAATTTTTAGCTTCTAAATAGGTTTTTAAAATTGTCCTCAGCACGGGTTAGTGCAACAAAAAAGAATATAGTTTTTTATTATGTTTCACAAATTTTCACGCAGTCCGGTTTTTTGCATTTTTGGATATTTTTTTAAGCTTCGAAGCTTAAAAAAATATCGAAAAATGCAAAAAACCGGTATCCGGATCGAAGTCCGGTATCGAATAAATAAAAAATAAAAACCGACTTCAAAACACTACAGCACTAAAAAGTTAGAAATAATTAGAAGTATTGATACATGTAGAAGTATAATTTGGAGTCGGTGCCCAAAATATATGTGTTGGTCATGAAACTGGGCACCGACTACAAATTACACTTCTACAATACCTGAATGTATAAATACTTGTAATTGTTTAAATTATTTCTAACTTTTAAGTGCTGTAGTGTTTTGAAGTCGGTTTAATATTTTATTTAAAAAAAAAATATTTTTCAGTTTTTAGTGGGGGAGCGGGAGACAAAAAACGAGTCCATTATAACCATAATTTACCCTACTTAATTCGTTGCTCTAAAATGTGATGTTCTAAATTTCCGTCTCCGAAAGTCTTCACCAGAACATCACCAAATTAACTTGGGACTACTTTTATGCTATTTTATAAAACATACGGATGGGCCCCATTAGGGCTTTGTCCATTGAAGAGTTCCGTTCTCCATCTCTGAAAGTCTTTATCAGATCTTCACCAAATTTAAATGGGACCAATGGGACGTTATATCTGTTCGAACAAAAAAAGAATTGTCGAACTCGGTTAAGATTTGACGGAGTTATGGAGGAACATAGCCAAAAAAAATAAAAAAAATACGCGTCAAATTGATAACCTCCTCCTTTTTTGAAGTCGGTTAAAAACTCAGTATGATCTTTATGCGAAAATTTTGTTGTCAAACTTTTGTGGATAATGTTTCACTGAATAGAAGAAGCAGGTAGGAAAGTAATATAATATTACACTTACTTACCTCATAATAGGCCAAGAATCCTTTAGCTCTAGTGTATTCTCCAGGTTCCCCACCAGCTACGGCTGGTACGTTTAAGCCAGTGGCGTTCATTCTTTGTAAGTGTTCTTCCGGCGTTTCCCAATTAGTACCAGTAGTGAATGCCTGACCGTACATTGGCATACCCATCACCAGTTTTGATGCAGGCGCTCCCTTCTTCATCCAGTAATGTATTGTGTAGTTCTGGAAAGATTGGATTCCTTGAAGTGTCTTTTGAGCGAAAAGAGGTTTTATTTCCTAAATTTTTACTTACAGCGTTGAAGTACGTGTTGTCGTCATCGGGATGGTAGTACAGTGGAGCAACGTGGCCAGTCTTCTTGTCCCATTGTCCATGATAGTCGTACGTCATTACAGCAATCCAGTCTAAGTATTTTGCTAATACTGGAACGTCGTAGCCTTCGTCAATAACTTTCTTGTTTGGTGAGACCGCTGATGATAGCAAGAGCCCTTTAGGTTCCATGATTGCTGATAGTTCCCGAATTAGAGCAGAGAATCCTTCTTTGTCGGAGTCTGGCCCCTTGGAGCAGTCAACCTGGAAATTATAGTCTTTGATTTCGAGATGTTTCTTTTTCATAAAACTTCCTAACTTTGGTTCAATCTTCTTGTAGTTACCTGCCAGCACTTAGGATATTCCCAGTCAAGGTCGAGTCCGTCAAAACCGTATTGTTCAATGAACTCTACAGCGTGAGTGACGAACTTCGCTCGAGCCTCCGGGTCGTTCACAAGCTTCGAATACTTGTCTCCAGCAGAGTCGTTCCAACCTCCCAAAGCCAGTGATACCTTGATACCGTATCGTTTGTATGCGACGACGCGTTCGTAGAATTCTGTAACGGGAGCACTCTTAGCCGTCTTGTTTTTTATTTAATTACTACGGAAAGCCCGCGTCAGCCTCGGAGACGTAGGCGTCGTCGGCACATGAAGGTACATCCTTATTCTAATGTGTGAGCTCTAATCTTGTCTCTATAAAATCTAAGAGTTTTCTAATTATGCAACAACAAACCCAAAATATAATTATTCTTACGATTATCATAATCAGCCCAGGAGTCGTGTGCTGTGATGAAGCCGTCACTTCCGAGGACTGCGAATCCGTATACGATGTGAGTGCACAAGGAGCGGTCGATGTCTTCAGGCCCGTACTGACCCAAACCAGGGCGATACCACGCCCAGTTTGTGAAGTAGCATACGAGCTTGTAAGGAGCTACAAGATAAAAAAGTGTTGGAAAAATAAAATAACTTTTTTTAGTCACAGAAAGAAAATGAAAATTGACTTACAGTTCTGTAGATCAAGTTTTTCTGCTACAGTTGGCGCTGTGCTTGATGGCGACGAAAAGGCTGGTTTCGTGGGTTTTGGCTTGGTCACTTGGGGTTTCATGGTTGGACTTATTAATTGATTTAAATTGGATGGTTTTGTGTTTCCTCTCTTTTTGCACTTGGCATTTTTTGGCCAGTCGCAGATTTGTTTTTCCTAAAAAAGGGTTTTAGGTACAAGCTTCGGTTAAATATAAATGGGTTCCTAATCACATTATTAAAGAATAAATACCTGGTTCCAATGGAGGCCAGCGCTGCACGCGAACTCTTGATATCTGCCGTACAGGCAGTGCCGGTAACGAGTGCACTCTCCGGGAAACTCCGCGTACTCCCCGGTATTACACATTGCTTTGGAAATTGCAAAGCATTAGTCAAAAGGTCTTTCGAGAAATATGCAATTTGAGAAAGATGTTAGGACTCACCAAGACCATTTCGAAGGAAACTAAACAGGCAAAAGGACAGAATAATAAAAGAAATGTGTATAATAAAGACTACGTTTATTTATCTTGCAAATATAGAAGGCTACATAGCAAAGCATAGCTGATTATGTTAGCTAACAAAACTTTACTTACGCTAATATCACAAAAATATTTACAATGATTCAAAGACCCGTAGTGCACTAGTGCAATAGAAAAGGAAAGGTGTCAGGTGTCATATAATTTTCACCACTTACTAAGCTGCATACTCGTGCTAGCTGGCTTCGGATCCGTTTGCCTCTTGTCATTGCATGAGGAGGCGGCTGGGAAGTCGCACTGGGCTCGGTCTGCGTTCCAGACGAGGCCTGGTGCACAGCTTTGGGCGACCAACATGCCGTTTACACAGACAAAGAACTTGTCACAGCGAGGGTGAGCGTGGTAGCTGCCCGTCTGGCAGTGCTGGAAGAAATTAATAACAGTCGAACCTGTGCGAAGACGATGGCACCAACAACATAAATTCGCGTGGTGTGATAATGACTCAAAATGTTAAGTTTTGATACTTTTGATAAGTTTTATGCTCTCTAATTTGTTATAAAGTAACTTTTGCTAGGATGCACCGTATTGAAGTTCTGAGGGAGAAACTAAAAAGTTCCAAAATTTTCTGGCTTAGCAGCTGCCAAAAGCTGTCCCGCCATATTTCGTCTTATCATTTTTGACTAATTGACTCAATTGCAACACTAATAATAACACTAAATGCACTAAATGCACCACCTTTTGCATAGTACCCCCGAATTTAAACCTCCATTGACTGGCCTACTATGTCCAAAATTTATTCAATACAGGTATGGGAAACGAATAATTAGTCTAAAGCTAGAATTTCTTTGGCGAAAGTTACCGTTACGGGTTCTGAAGGTAAAGCAGGTCTTCTGGTTGTAGAATGTGGACGCAATTGTACTGGTCGCTTGGTCGTATGTGGCGCATTTGTGGTTGGCGTCTTCATTGGTTGTGCTTTCGCTGAAAATTAAGGTGGTGAGTTTGAATTAAAAGAAGAATTGGACATCAGAACCTGTGTATATCAGATGCTCTCGTACAAAGCGTTTTACGTTTTTTCGTTTGATAATATAATCTAAGAATCATTAGCATAGTAGTCTTTAGGAGCCTGTCATACGAAAACAAGTGGTTGTGTATGTTGATGTAGGCCCCTTTTATTGCACAACTGCCCAATTAAAAAAAAACTTAGTATTTTGAGATGACAGGACGATCTCTCGACCATTTTGCCCGGATGGGAAGGAAGGATCAAGACAGGGAGGAGTGGAAGATCGTGGGAGAGGCCTTTGCCCGGCAGTGGGACATAACCTCGGTTAGCTGAAAAAATGTTTTCAGGGTACACGTATGTAGGTATGTTTGTTTAGGATCCTTTTACAACACCCTGTTTAATATAGGATACCTTAACTGAGTCATGTTCTTTGCGTTTGTAAAATTTGTGTATGTTACTAATTTTTTCATTGGTTGCTATAGATAGGTAGTATTACTTCGCTAGTAGTGTAGCAGTGTTCTTTCACGTTTCCTTGTTTAATTCTAGTATTCAATCTCAGATACTTACTTTGACACATGGCGAAGTCCATCCAGTCGCATCGTTTGTGTTTGTCGTCCCAGTGCAATCCTGGTGGGCACTTTTGCTTTTTCCATGTTCCGCTTACACAGAGTAGGTAAGAGTCGCAAGTTGCAGCTGCTGAGTGGGTTTTTGTATCGTCACATGAACCGCCCTCAAGACTCGTTTCTGGTGCTGAAATTGGAAATCGGCGACTTTTGAGATAATCCTAGGATCATTATATTCTTGACAATCTTAGGTAATGCCGCGGAACTGCATTTTGCTTTAAGCACACATGCGTGTAGCTCTTTATAATTTTTAGTAGGTACGGATCTTCTGGATAGAAAATCTAGGAACGTTAGATTGGCATATTCAAAAGAATATTGTATTTTAAACTCACCAGCAGTGGTAGGGTTAGCAGTTGGGCGAGGTGGACGAGTTGGCGTAGGCGCGCTGGTTGATGGCTTTGCCGAGGTTTCTGTCATAGAGAAAAGTAATTTTTATTTCGATTATTTCGAGCCAACAAAAACACACCGTCAAGTGGTCAAAATTTACTCACCTTTGCAATTCGCATACTGCGGCCAGTCGCAGTTCTTCTTTGTCGGGTTCCAATGAAGGCCTGGAGCACATTTCTGTAACCTCCAGTTGGAGCCGTCACAATGCAGGTAAGCGTTACAATCTCCGACTACATTCGAATAGTCCTGGTAAGAGCACGATTCGCCTTGTGCAGGACCGTCCAAACCGATCATGGATGCTTCCGTTGTGGTTGTGCTTGGTTTTTTCGTGGTTGTAGTGGTCGTGTAAGGTTTTCTTGTAGTTCTAGTGGTGGTGTAAGGTTTCCTAGTTGTGGTAGTAGTAGTAGTAGGCCTTTTGGTTGTCGTGGGCGATGGCGGCGGTGGTCGGGAGGTCAACGGAGCTAAGGTGCTGGTTGCGGTGCTTGCTTGGCTGTTGGTTGATTCTGAAAAGTTAATTCGAAAAATAGGTTTTCTATTCTACTGATTTGCTCTCTACTTTCATTAATTCGCGATGGCTCTCTGTTCTAAGGACTGCCTGGTGCATGCTGCTTTTCTCAAGAAATATTATTATTATCTTTACTTAAGGAGTATTTATAAAAATAGTGTGTAAAATCTGATCCCAGAGAAAAGCTGATTGAAATTAAATCTCCTTCTTGCGTGTCATGTTATTTATCTTGCCTTACAGTAATCATTCTGTCTAGACTAAATTATGTAACCAAGGCATTTAATAAGGACATAACCTTTGCCTATGGTTGTGTCCCTTGCCTTGATGCCGAAAAAAGAGAGTCGGTCTCTCGGGAACTACCTCTACCCCAAAAGCGTCAAGGGAGACCTTACCGCTGCATTTAGCAAAGCTAGGCCAATCGCAGCGACCGGCTTTGCTGTACCAGTGTAGACCGGGCGCGCATCGGTGCTTCTTCCACACTCCACCCTCGCACTGCAGATACGATTCGCAGTCACTTGGCGCCGAGCGGTATTCGCCGGCTTCACATGATGCACCTTCGACTGCGAAAGATAAAATACCATGAGTTTTTGTTTAAACACAGGTTACGATCGACTATCTAAATGAGAATCTGTTTGTCCGTGGTGACTGCCCTTATACGGACAGTCGACTGGATATTGAACAATACATTCTCAGTATTAAGCCGGATTAAGAATAGCGTCACTCCATTTCCTCCTGTGGACGTCGTAGAAGGCGACTAAGGAAATACATTACCAGGAGACGGGCTGCAGCGTCTTCCTGAGATTCCAACCACATACTGCGATCGCCAACCCGCCTGCCAAGCGTGGCGATTATAGCAAAACCCCCTCATAGTTATGAAAACCATGAGCGAGGCCTATGTCCTGCAGTGGGCGTCAAATGGTTGATGATGATAAAAAAAACCAAATGGGAATGTTTTAAGTCGAAAACATGGCTTTTTTGTTCGCGCGGTAAATAATATGTAAGTACACTATTTAACTACTTACGCGATTTCCAAAGTTAATTGGTATTTTGAATTATTACAAGACGTCTGAAAACCAGTTACGTTTATTTATTTTTTATAAGTAAGTAGGTACCTATATAAAACGAAAATCAATTAAATAAAATTTTTTTAATGGCTAAACTGACGATAGTGTCCCACCTTGACAACCGCGCTTCGTGTATTTTGTCGCCATATTGGAACAAAACTGTACTTCTTTGTAATCGGTGTATTTTTGCTTGGGTGTATTTGCGCCACAATCACGGAGGAACACGGGGCAAATGTAGTACAAGAATTAAGGGAAAACATACAAAAAGAATATGACAGAGTCGTCAATATTAATAACTTCATTGATAATGATATTATGATTATTTATTGAACAGGCGACATTAGTTCAATAGATAACTTTGCTCTTCATCTGGCAATTTAGTTTTATTATTGTTACAAAACCCAGATTTTTTTGTGTATCATGCTAACTTTCAAAAACTTAAATACCTAATTAAGAAACCAATCAGAGGTGTAATGTAATTTGGAATTGATTTATCATGATAATCGCATATTCAGGGTACCAATACTAATTGCATCATAATGTCAGCTGTCCAAACGGGCCTATTAAATCTCGACAACTGTAAGGTGTTGGTAGATCTGATTTTATGTTGATGAGAATATCATCGAATAAAATTAAATTTCAGTTGTAAAAGATATTCCTCAGAGACCAACAAAACCTAAAGGTCAAAAAGTTTTCCTGAGATTCCAACCGCATACTGCGATCGCCAACCCGCCTGCCAAGCGTGGCGATTATGGCAAAACCTCTCATGGTTATGAAAATCACGCCTTGCAGTGGGCGTCAAATGGCTGATGATGACGATGATGATGAACTCTCAGTATCTTCCGTTAAGAAGACGATGCAAGAGTAATACGAGTGACGAGCATAGCATCGAGTTTCATAAGTGTGATGCACTGATTACTTTGATAATCTGCTTTAGTTAGTTAGATCTGAGATTTCCGCACTTAGCCTATCAGTTGGGCCATTGCATAAAAAAAAACCCTGCCGAAGTACGTTTAGCGCGTAACTTAAAATCAAAATTGAAAAAGTTCAAATCGAGAACTGACCAGAATCCACAATGAGAGGTTGCGTGGGAGCGTTACTAATGGGCCTTCTAGTCGTAGTCGTTGTCGTCGTCGTAGTTGTGGTCGATGGAGTGGTACTGGGCTGAGGCCACCAGGTCTGCTGCGAACTGACGGTGGTTGTCGATGGAGTCCAACTGGGCCACGTGGTCGTGGTGTGGTCGCCATGGCCACCGTGATCACCGTGATTGCTATGGTCGCCTCCTCCACTTCCAACCATTGAACCTAGTAAAATAGGAGAAAAATTATTGAAACGCGCCCTCAAGCTAAGACGTATATTACGAGTATGTAGCAAGGTCCGCCGGGCCACCGTGTGCAACGGCCCACCCGCATTAGTACCTAAATACAAAAATAATTCATCGTCACCCTTAATAAATTACTACAATAATTCGAAACTATATTTACCTTTATAAATAATCGAATCTTTTATCAAAAAGTTGATGAGATGTTTCGACTTCAACAAAACAGCAGTTACCAACATTATGCTTTCTGTGCCCTGATTGGATTTCATATTTGGTTGGATATTGGGGTTATTATACTTACCGTCAGCAGCGACAGTAGTAGTTGTAGGTGGTGCTGGTGTAACGGGCTCCGGCGGGCGCTCGCAAGGGATTTTTGGCGGTGGAGGAACATTCCGGCCAAGTGCTCTGCCAGCTGCCCGGAGCAATGGAGATGGCTCCATGCAGCAGCGGTTATTGAAGTCATCCAGGTCAATAGCCCAGGCTGTGACACCGCCTAAACCTTGACGTAATGCCCATTCCACCTGAAAATAAAGTTAAAGTAAAGATGTACCTAAATCTGTGTTGCGTCGCTCCTTAAGCTGGATTCAGGTGTTAAAGTTGGTAATTCTAGTAACACAAAATGTTGTTATTTACCTTCTCGGTTATAGATTTCGGATCTTCGTATCCAACCCATTGACTATCTGCGTATGCGTAAGGTCCAGCATTGTTTTGACGTCCAGTTTTCCAACGTAACTTGCTAACTGCAACCAGACATGACATCGATGGCTTAAATTGAAATATTGTGATGTTTAATTGTATGCTCGTATTAAAATTTACCTCTGAAGCAAATCTCGTGATAAGCCAGCATTCCCGGTTGCTTTGTGAACTCGCCAGCCGTGCCTGGTCCCATGGCAGGGGACCCTGGCCCCTTTACGCCATCGTTGTCGACCAACCTATATGATTGACCGTAGAACGAAAGGCCCAAGTTTAATTTCTTGGGGTTGGCACCACCTTCAATCAGCTTTTTGATTGCGTATTCCTTGAATAAAACAAATCACAATCAGTGGGACCTTAATTGGGTACCAATTAGCAGACATAGAATGCTTAACCGGCACCAATTCTTCACATCGGTCTCATGTATGGACCATTCACTAGATAGATGGGTGGGTATAAGTAAAAGTAAAACAAGATGCTACGTAAATAATGTACAAACAATGTAATCAACGCAAAGCCGCTACAATGCACATACTTACAATTGTATAATATGCAAGAACAGCGTTCGGAGCTGGGGTCAGCGGCGTATGGTGACCGGTTGATTGCTCCCATCCACCGTGGTAGTCATATGTCATGGCGCTGAGAAAGTCAGCAGATTTTGACAATGAGGGCAAGTCGTAGGCGGCCTCAATAACTTCTTTGTATCCTGACACGGCTATACCCAATTCCATGTCAGCTTCATGCAGAGCTTTGGATAGTTCCTATAACATCAATATTTGTTTATTTCTGTTCGTTTCTTGTTTGGTTACTGTGGAGTGAATTAGAATTACTTTTACCTGTGCAAATCTCGCAAAATTGGCTTTGTCCGAACTGGCTCCCTTCTTGCAGTTGCTCTGCCAGCAAACAGGATAGTTCCAGTCGAAATGTAGACCTCGGAAATTGTAGTTACGGAGGAAAGGTATCAGCTTTTCTATAAACTTGGCTCGAGCCGATGCGGAAGATACAAGTCGCGAGTATTTGTCACCCGCCGAGTCAGTCCAACCTCCTATTCCTAATAGGACTGTCACGTCCTTAAGGGAAGTCACACGTTCGTAGAGATCTAAAATACGTATTTTTTATTACTACCAGCTCATAAATTAAGTATAATAATTGTGTTATTGGCAGTATTGACCACTTACTGTTGGTGATGTCAGTCCATGTGTCGAACTCCTTTACAATGAGCTCGTCTGGACTAAGAGAGGCGTAAGCGTAGACCACATGAGTGCAGAGCCTCGTGTCGATATATTCCGGAGCGAATTTGCCATCGCCTCGTCGGTAGAACGCCCAGCTGGTTACATAGCAGACAACCCTTTTGTCGTTGTCTTTGCCTGAAGAAGTTTTCGAATTTCACATAGCGGAGTGGGTACAGTTTGACAGCATCTTGAGGTTTATATTTTAATTGCAAAGTCCCCCAATAACGCAACTAAACAAAGTATCAGGTAAAGGTCAAAATGCTGTTGACTGTACTAGGATGATTTCCTTTGCATCACGGAATGCGGCAGAATAAGGTGTAGTGTAAATGCCGCTATTGATTAACTATAATTTGAAAATGTAGAATCGATATATGAAAATATGCAGTTGGCGTGCAGAAACCGAAGATGCCGAAGAAAGTGCAAAGAAAAGCTTACCATTTTCAGAAGCGTCTACAACCTCTATAGTTTGTGCATCGTCAAAAGTAGCTATGAAGTCATTAGAAAATTCAGGCTCTTCATAACTAGCCAAAAGTGGATGAGCGTTATTGATAACTTCGATAGATGGTGCTTGATTGTTGCTATATGAATCTCGTGCGTTTTGCATGCGGTGCCCACCAATATTGACAATAGGTATTTGGAATTGGTTATCATCATCGTGGTTAGGTTTTATGATATCGCTGATAGGTTGAAAGTTGTCGATGTTATTCTTATTCGGTCCTTGACTATCGTTGTACATCGATTCGGAATTAATAGCATCCAACTCAACCTCAGGGTGCACATAATACTCAATTCCGAACCTGGGACCTTTGCCAAAGTTGGATTTTGGTTTTTCATTAATAATGCTCTTTGTTTCTATTTGTGGCAGCTTTTTCACGTCATATTTTCTGTTTAAATGGTAATATTCTGTATGTGAAGTCGAATCATTACGGTTCAAAAAGTTATAGTGTTTTCTGTACTCAGTGCCTTTGCCAGGAAGTAAATTCTCATTACGTGTAAACTCATCAAGATTAGTAACAGTTTCAGAGGCGGGATGCTTGTAGTATTCAATGCCATATTTGAGAGTAGTAAATTCTTTATTTTTTGAGCTGATTGAATATCGAGAGCTTTCTTCAAGATATGGAGATTCAGTTTGCTTCTTGTTTGGCTCATGAACATTTTGTATTGGGGGCAGTTTAAAAAAGTCATCATCGACATCATCAAAAGCAAAATTTACACCATGTATATCTTCAGATAGTTCTGGGTGCTTGTAATATTCGATACCATATTTTAAGGTAGCCATGCCGAGTCTCTCTTTTACTTGTGACATTTTGTGGCTTAAAGCTTTTCCTACTTCTTTGTGAAATTCACGTTCTGTTTTATTGGAAGATTTCAAGGTTTTTGTGTCTATAAAGCGAAGTTTAGATTAAGCGATAGATAGGTAGCCAAGAAAGTTTTTGGAGATTTTCTAAGAAGTTTAATCGTATCATACCTTTCCTTGCGGCTGATTGTTCAAGTTGCTCAGGTCTCTCCAGCGCCATTAGTTTTTTATCTGACAATGTCTGCCCACTCCACTATAAAAGGAAGGAACAATATAATACTCAAAGTCGAAAAAAAGTTGGTTTACAGATTGGTGTGTGACTTTCATTATTTTAATGACTTACTTCGAAATCAGTTTCATACGATTGTGATAGAAATCTCACTGCCTCGTTCGCGGTTATTCTGAGGCTCTCTCCGGGAATACATTTAGTTGCGTCTTGATGTCTGTTAGACAAAGGTAATTGTAAGAGAAGAGTACCTATATAGGTGCTATTATCATCCTATTCCATTGTTCTCTTTACTTACCCACAATATCCAGTGGAAGGATCGTAGAGGCGTTCATCTTCACAAATAAGCTTGAACCGAGTGCTACCGGTGCAAAAATGGAAATGAGCACAGGATACTTCATCCGATTCCAAATATGGACTATCGGATCCACATGGACCGAGCTTTAGTGAGGATTGGTCTGTTTGTACGGGTAGCCCTGTAATTATTATTAAAGTTATTCTATCTTTACTCTGAAGGAAGTACTTTATTATAGCTCCTCATTGCTGACCTTGTAAATGACAATCGAAAATCATTGTTATTTTAAAGGTCAGGACAGAGGAGGATAAGCGCGCAGCGATAACCATCTTCTATTTCAGTCTAAGAAAATGTTTAAAATGAGATTGGTAGAGTTCTAAGATCACCTTGACGACCTCGTGGCGCAGCGGTAGTGTATCTGCATACCATGCGAGAGGTCCCGGGTTCGAATCCCGGCTGGGAACAAAAAAAAAACCCCAGGTCTTGGATTTTTACACGTTTGTGATGTCGTTGTTTCTGGTTCCCACGACACAGGGTATCCTAGTGTGGGGCCAGAACCAATGTATGTGCCTGTATGTAAATGTTTATGTTTACGTAAGCTTTCTACTCATTCATTCTCGAAGTTGATAATAAAGTCATACCATTGAGACTGGTCGATATAACGCTTAGGATCGGGAAAGGTGAGCCACAGAGTCCTCTGAAGTCATCCATGTCAATAGCCCAAGCGGCAGCACCAGCCAATCCAGTACTTATTATGAACTTCATCTTTTCCACAATGGTTGACTGGGAGTCGTAGCTAACCCACTGGTTTCCGAACACGGCGTAAGCATTGCCATCTTCGTCTATGCCGCTGGATCCGGTACCTTCGCGTTCTGCCATGCAGATCTGTAATTGTTTTTATACATCGTCGAGAATGATACTTAGTTCTATTTTTGTTGCCATCACTGCAGCTACGGTTTAATTATTGTCAAAGGTTTATTTAATTTGAGTCTTGCAAGAGTTTTTTTCACAGTATTGTTTCGTCTATCTGCCGTTACCTATGTGAAGTGACAAGTGACTTCACTCTCATTTTGGGTCTCGTTTTAGGATTACTCTTTATAAATCCCAAAATGAGGACAGCCGATAGATAGATAACACTCTATTGCATACCAAATTATTTTTTTAACGAAGCGTTTAAGCCGGCTCTAGGTAGTAGAATTGTAGCTTATACTGTAACGGTAACCTTAGTTTCTTGCAGCACAAATTAATTAAGCAACGCTTGTAGAGCAAAAGTTAGTTCCCGTAAATTATATCGCCCCATCTGATGTTATGATAATTGTTAACTCTTGCTTGGTGGCTGGTTTACCTCAAAGTAAGCCAAAAGTCCTTTGGTCTGCGTGTACTGCCCCTCGTTTCCCCATCCGCTGACTGCGGCGCCCGGGGCGGGCAGGGTCGACGGGGCCAACGAGTAACTGCGTCCGAATAGCGGCACTCCGAGAACCAGCTTCTCAGCCGCCATTCCGTGACGGAGGATGAATTTCACCATGAACTCCTGGGAAAATATGAAACATGAGGAAATTTATCTTTTGTCTTGAACCGAGTATTTTATTCCCGATTTAGGTTTGCTTTCCGCATCATCAGGATCATGCGTAGGTGTTGAAATGTATATTTAATTCCATTTGGCATTTTCTTCAGAATGTATACAAACCTTAGTAGCAAGCCCTTATCTCTGCCTACCCCGCCGGGATACAGGCGTGTGATGTGTATCTAAATAAACAAACCGTTGATAGAAATCGTTTAAATACGGAAAGCAATAATGTCTGTCAAGCGGTTTGCCCGTCCTTGGTTATTTATTTATTCATTAATGAAATCCTTCATTTTCGTTCAAGTTCTCGACTGAAAAAAATTGTTTGTCTACGCCCAGGAAAAGCCGAATGGCATGAAATATACGTTATATCGCATAAGACTAGGCCAAAGTCTTACGGTGTTTTTTTTAAAAACACGATTTATCTAAAGCACCCCTCAGAGGTTGTTTAAATTATCTGTGGTTACGTCTTTCCCTCTACCACAGACTATTTAAACTGTCTCTGAGGAGTGTTTTAGGGAGTCGTATTTTTATAAATTTATCTATCAGAGGCAGTAATTAAAAAAAAAATTAAATAAAAAATAAAAACTGACTTCGAAACACTACAGCACTAAAAAGTTACAAATAATTTAAATAATTAGAAGTATTGCAGAAGTATAATTTGGAGTCGGTGCCCAAAATATATGTGTTGGTCATGAAACTGGGTTTTGTAACTTATTAGTGTTTCGAAGTCGGTTTTTATTTTTAATTTAAAATTTTTTATTTTTCAATTTTTAGTGGGGGAGCGGGAGAAAAATAAACAAGTCCCTTATAACCATAATTTAACCCACTTAATTCGTAGTTTTGAAATTTGATGTTCTAAATTTCCATCTCCGAAAGTCTGCACCAGAACATGACCAAATTAACTTGGGACTACTTTTACGCTATTTTATAAAATATACGGATATTACTAAAGGTTGTGCCCCATTAGGCCTTATTTACTGCTGTCCATTAAAGAGTTCCGTTCTCCATCTCTGAAAGTCTTCATCAGATCTTCACCAAATTAAAATGGTACCAATGGGACGTTATATCTGTTCGAACAAAAAAAGAATGGTCGAAATCGGTTAAGATTTGACGGAGTTATGGAGGAACATAGCAAAAAAAATATATATATACGCGTCGAATTGATAACCTCCTCCTTTTTTTAAGTCGGTTAAAAATACAGCGGCAATTTTATTTGGGCTACTTGCGATATTGTCATATTTCTGGTCGCGTGCGGCTGCACCAGGGTCGCGGTGGAGGACGCTGTGCTGGAGAGCATTCGAAGGAGTCTCCTGTTTGACGCCGTGAGTCATATCCCAAGCTTGCAGTATGGCATAGTCGGCGGCGCCGCTTATCGCGCTGAGGTCGTAGCCGTCTTCTATTTGGTATCTGAATCATAAATAACACATTTGAAATATTACAACTTACTCAAGAGAATAAACTGATTTGTATGTAATTTATGCAAAGGTCGTCGTTCAACCGTCGTCGGCTTGAAATGAAAGAGTAATTTTGAACTAAGTATGTACTCATCGAACACTTTGGCTTGACTTTATACGATTAAGTGGTTTTTAGCGAATAATGTGAAATTACCTAAATGGAGGAAGAACTGTAGATAATAGGAAGCCGTACGATGACAGCCTCTCGCGGAGCTCGTAAAGAAGCGCAGTCAGGTATTCCTTCTCCATCTCGTCTTTTTCGCCTGTTTGGAGAATATGTTTCTTCTTCAAGAATATTTCAAGGGTATTTATAAAAACACGATTCCTTAAAACACTCGATAAACGCCGATTAAAATAGTCTGTGATGGAGATTTTACAAGGAAAAGACGTAACCGCACATTAAATAAACTGTCTTTGAGGAGTGCTTTAGAGGAATTGTGTTTTTATAAATAAGGTCGTAAATCTAAGTGAATTATGAATCATAATTTACACGACTACAATTCTCACACTCGTAATAACACAAAAATACTCAAATGTCGGAATCAAAGTCCAATTAGTTACTCAGCAGGTTCGATTTTTGTCCCTGAGACCAGTATTTATCGGCTTGGGTGCACATCGGGTACCTGCATAAACCCAGTGAAGGTCCAATCCGTCGAAGTCATGCTCCTGCAGGAATCTGATGGCACTGTCAACAAATGCTTTTCTGCGCTTAGGCTCTTTTGCCATTTCACTGAACAGTCTGTCAGACCCGTCGCCGCCCACACTGATGAGCACGCGCATGCCAGGCGTCCGCCTCTTCAGGCCAGTTACTATGCGATAGCCGCCTGAAAAAAATACGGAATTAAAACTTGCTTTTCTTGAGATGTACTTGGTAAACTGGCATATGCGCGACGTTGTAATTTGCAAACGAGGTAGAAAGTTTTTCAATTCTCGAAAAAGATGCTAACTGTATTTTTTCTATTTGTCCAATTTCAATTCCAATGTATTGACCATTTTAATACAAAAGCTAAACTTTAAAAACCTATTTAGAGGCTAAAAATTCCACCCATGCCGGGACTTGAACCAGCGAACTCTGGCAGCACGAATTAGTGCAACAAAAAGAATATAAAAGCTAAACTGTCGACTTCAGAGGTTACACTTTGAAGTTCGGTTTGTGAGTCTTTTTTATCAAGTTGTAAAATCAATAGCACCTTTACGGTTACTTTAATGATACATTTACCTTTAATAACATCATAGTCTTCGTTGGTGGGCGTGACAGCGTAGGTGTGAGGATGGAGGGTGGCGAAGGCGTAGTGTAGATGTGTGCAAGACTTGGGTACCAATCCAGCTGTGAAGGCCAGAGGGGGCATGCGGTAGGCGGCCCAGGACTCCATGTAGCAGACCACCAAGCGACGTGTGGCAGGCTCGTCGTTTGTCTGTTGCATCTCTGGAAGAAAATTGTCTATTTAGTTGTGACCGACTGTGTTGTTCCCGAAATCTGAGAGAATTTAATTTGCAACAAAACATTTTAATGATGTTATGGCGAAAGAGGTTTGTCAGGACCGTGGCAAAAAACCCGGTCTTTGCCTTACCCTCCGGGATAGAGGCGTAAGTTTTTGTTGAACGGATGAGTTACCGGTGTTAGTGAGATGCATATCTTTTGTTTGGTCTTTTAGTGAGATAGATTTTCTTTATTCTCTTTAGATTAAATTATACCTTGTAGATTGGCGTTTCCTTGTTGTAATCTCTCACTGTTTCGATTTGCACTGAAACAGAAAAAGCGGTTTTAGAAAAATAAACACATATCAATATACTGGCTGGCTCTTTATACGTACCTATCTGATGAAATTTTGCTTACTTGTTGAGATAATTTGCCGCTCCATAATAGTGTCTCAATCCGCCGATATCGCCAATGTTTGGCACAATCTCTGTATCATCCTGTGGATTAATGACTATAGATTATAATTTGAATAGAGTTTTCTGTCGCGTTGGTCTATCGGTTAACACGGTTGACTACACACATTGGTAATGGGTTCTAGGCTACCGTACTTGATTTGTGCAAATGGCCTCAGACGGGGTGTCTCGCGATGGTTGTGATGTCATTGCTTCAGAGCACATAGCACAGAGTAACCGAGTTTGGAAACAGGACAAGTGATTGTATTTTGTCGAAGATATTTATTTATAAACGCTTACAAATAATATTGTGAGTTAGCATAATTATGAGTTTCTAACCTCTAGGAATTTGTAAAGTGATTGGCGATCCGGCGTTGATATTGGCCGCTTTTCAACAGCGTCACGTAGCGGTATCCTTTCGCCCTCATCGTCACGGTAGCTCCTGTACTCAACAGCAGAATAATTAACCACACATTTTTTTCAGTAAATATTTCAAGCGAACCTTTATTTGCCTTACCTAAGTGGAATGCTTTCAACAGAAGCCCTCACAGGAGCTGCTATGGGATTATGCGGAGGCACTGTCTCCACCACACTGCGTAAAAATACAGTTTCTTCAGCGTACGGGGTCGCTGATATGTGCGCACATAGCACCAGCGCTAAAGTACACTGAAAAGGCGATAAAGACAGTTTTATCGAGTCATTCCGCGTTGCTACACCAATATCGTGCTTTTGTATGTGAACTCACTCGTCAATCTGTCACGATCTAGAATGGTAAACAGTTTTTCTAACAAAGCCCCGGGTTATCGACCTTTAAAAGCTTTGCATAAGTCGAGAACATCAAAGCAACAATGCAAAGAGGTATCAATTACTATAGGACAATAATGAAGGATTGAAGCGGTTCGTTAGGTTCAATAGAAAAAGTGGGGACAAAAAGTTGAGTTCTGTTACACTATTAAGCATTGTTCTAATTTGCTGTGCATGAACGAATTCCAATAACAACAGCAACATTGAGATGTGTTTTCGTTTTTTTAATGGTGATATTGTCGTATCGGGCTCGAAGACTGGGCAGCGGCGGTCGATGACCGATCGATTAACAATCGCACTTCATCTTTGCATAATTTACATAACGCGGCAAGAGTCAAGATCAACACTGGGACCGGTTTACGAAATTTTCTCTCGAAATGGTTATTTTTGTGGAAGCCGCACGAGGACGTTGCCTCTTTACGTCCAATATTTAACGATCATTGTTGTTATGTAAACAAGCATTAAATATAGAGCTTACGAAATATTTATTCTGTAGAATTCTAAAGGACCCGATTGGGCCACCATAACAATGGTTTTTAATAGTTTTTTCCAAGGTTAATTTAATCTAACAGTAACCTGTTATATTCGCGGTTTCTACCTGCAGAGTCGCGGTTTCTACCTCAAATACTGCTTTAATAAATATCATTTTGAGTTCGGTGACTCGTTCATTTCAAATAAAAAAAGAATAGCATAATCTGGATTGGATTTACATATCAACATATCGACGACGATGCCAGGTAGCTTTGGGTTCGGGTCATCGTCTTCGTATCATCAGCAAACCAGTCCAAAAGGATCAAGTGACATTTGCCATTGGCCCTTTTAGGGATTGTCGCGGAAAGAGTCCATAAATTATTTTAATCACCATGATTCGAGTTCACTTACACCACGATAAGATTAAAATATATTTATTGCTGCCTCTACTCAGGAAGGCGTTTGGCGACCTCTTGTGACATTGGTGAGGTAGGAAGGCCAATGAGCGGCATCTGCCGGTGCGTGAGTCGCATACCCATGCGTTGCTCATAAGGATATAATTTGTACGACTAGATGCAGTTGAGGATTCGATATACCTTTTTCCATCGTATGCACTACGCGAATTACTGCTATGTGGCTCAGTGTTGAGCTGGCAGTTCCTCCAAGTATTAACGCGAATCTTCGGATAAACAAACTACCTACTTCGTTATTAAGAGATTCCACTAACACTTGATAGTTTAATTTTGCAAATTTGTTATTATAATTTGGTACAGTGAAATGAGAGTAAAGACTAACTAACCGCCAAAGATTGTAAGTGCCTGAGATTTAAATAAGAAATTTTTCAAAATGTAGTCAGCAGACAGTTGAAAACTCAACCTAAGTACATCAGACCCACTGCCCTACAACGGTCCTGCCTTACGCGTTTTACACCGTGCATATACAATGAGACGAATTTTATTTTAAAGCCAGTGACACATTCATTTTCGAAGTAACTGACTGTGGCCTAGATGCTAGGAATATTTCTATTGTTGTTGTTTGTGGAAACCGGCAAACTTCATATATAATCTTGTGATAAAATACCTCTAGGTTAATTACTTGGTTAATTGAAATGTGATGAGTGGCGCCATTAGGAGACTTCTATAACTTTTATCTTTATCACGGATCATCGCATTTAAGATAAAATATCGCACCTGGGCCCCATTGGAACCACAATGCATGGTTTTTTACGATCATTTGATATACCTATTGCATAGCCGATTAACCCATAGATTAACAAATAAGAAAACTGGTAATCGGCTACTCTCTACAATCTACATCGAATTGTCATAATAAACTATATGACGTTTATGAAACCCGCCACTGATGTTATTTTCTTTTAGGTTTGAGTTTTGGGTGAAATAAAAAAGAAACACTCACCAAAATTAAAATTTCCTGCCCCATACTGGGGACTTTTCAAGTATTGGTTTCAAAATTTTTCACGTCCGAAGCTTATCTGAAAATACAAAGTAAGTAGGTAAGAACTTGATGGAAAACTCCCCAAATTGTTTGGTCTTGACCCGACCTGTCAAAAAATTCCTAAGACTATTGAAAATTAAAAATAAAATAACCCACAAAAATTAGAAATTATTTTCTAAAGTAAGCTAGTAATTGACCCTTAACATGGAAAATATAAGGTGTAATTGTACCTGTGGTTGGGCCCTGTCTACAAGTGTGTGAGCGACTCCTTTGCTCGGATGCGACTGCGAGCGGAAAGCGCCTGCGACGCCTAGTGTTAAATACACTTTGGCATCATCTCAACCGGCTTTCTAACGCAATATAGGCTCTATCACCGATCGCTAAAAGCCACTTAGTTGAAATTAACCTGGTATCGAAAACGTGAAATGTTTTGCCAGAGATCCACCCACGCATACTATGGGCCTCACAAAAAATGGTTAAATAGGGACCAGCCAAGAAATATCCTTAGGACCAGCCTTCTTTTATTTATTTGTTTGGAAGGTACTAAAGTGGTATCGTGATACTGATAATGTATCATTTTAAAATGCTAATAATTTAATTTTTATTTTCTTAATACTTACAAATAAGTACAGCGTGATTTTGAAATCGTTAGCAATATTTTGAGGGAATGTTCTTTACATTATAATGAACAGTGTTATTAATTATTCAACAGCTATATTTAGAGAATAAAACATAATTTATAAATACAGCCTAAAACGAACGAGGTACATATCTGGACATAATTTTCTGATAATAAACGCTTTGACCTCAGAACAAAAATGTAGGTATCTATAGGCTGACCATAAATATTGTCATTGACACTTAACTATTTTACAGTTAAAATTCATTCTTGAGATAGATTTACTACCTGCAAAGGTACATAAAAAGTGAAATGTTTAGATTTTCTTTAAGAAAATTATCACTTTTAATTGTTTCCATAATTTCCATAGAAAAGACGTCAACGCGCTGCCAACACTTGAATCCTAGAGAGTTTATAAATTAACAAGGTTTTGTTACTCAATCTACTAGCTTATATTGAATTATTAGAAATTTATTCATATTTACATCATGTTTCGGATAATGACTCACAAAAAATAGGCATGTACCCGGCATGTACCTACAAAAACTGCAAACAAAACGAATTAGCCAAGGAGTTCATCCATATTAATGATGATGACAATATAAAAACAATACGTGAATGTCCTCTGTACAGCAAGCAAACAAACGGCAATATATTGTGAATTATTTTACATCTGCGTATGCCAGTATACGTCATTGTCTGCGTGCTTTTACCAAAATTCCTAAATAATACCTATTGCATATGGCAAAAGATCAGTTCTTTCAGACCTCGGAGTAAAAGACGTTCGAAAAAAAATGTCATCGCCCATCTTTTGAGAGTCAATTAAAACGAAAGCACTACAAATATATTTACGTATGAATGATTTGGCCTCCTTACATACAGACTGTTAAGTGGTATTGCTTAGACATTGATTAATTAGTCCCTTACTTACCAATAAAAAAATGTTCCTCTTGTCCTCCAAGCTGGAATATTTCCTCCCCTCGTTAGGTACAGCAAAATATCACTTTACATAAAAAAAATAATTGGTCCAGTCGTTCAGGCTTTAAGTTCTCGTCAGCAGGTGTGTAGCGTATGCGACACTGCTTCACGGTACTATCCGAGCTTCCACTATTCTAGTATTAGTGTCAGGAGTCGTTCTGGTGGCTCTAGGTTTCATACTATTCATTAGACGAAGTGGTCCAAAATAATCTTCGTGCGCGTTGTGAATATGTGTAGGGTTCCGTATTTGATCACAAACACACAAAAAGTCATTGATTGCTGATTTCACATATCTCCATTCTCACGCCTGGGCATCTAATCATATTCTTGTGCTGTAAGTATGCGAAATTATAAAACTGTCGAGCGAGGTGATAATTGCTCGTTTCCCTATTCGATCGATTTTCTTGAAAAGCACTTTATAAACGCTGTATATTCTTACAGCCAGGGCCGGATTAACCATGTCGAGGCTTCTAGGCAATGCATGTCTTGGGACAATCGGGGCCCTTTTATCCTTTTTTAATTCCTAAAAAAAGAACTACCATAACACCGTTTTTATTCATACATTGAGTTCTTACTCATCAACACTCAGCTTATTATTAAAGGTCTCACTTTAGTCGTGGTTTTTCAGGTAATAATTTGATAATGTGAAATGCATTTTGAAATGTACGGAAATATGACGATGAAATAAAAAAAATACAATAATATTATTTGTTACAAAAAAAATCAAATTTTATTTTAAATTCAAGAAACATCTGAAAACATTCTCTGGAGCGGGGCCCCTAGGCAGTAGCCTACTCCGCTTTGTGGATAATAGCTGTAGTCCTTTTATCGCCAAAATTGATAATCCTGCAGTCCCTCATCCCCTATTCAATTCATATATGTTTTTATGGGATACATACTTTTTAACGTAACAAACTCTACGGAATCGTCACGTTAGATGTTAGTCCCGCTCTTAGCCGCGTTGACACATTACTATGCGCGCTACGTCCCTTCCTTTCTTCCCGTCAATGTCGCACGCGCATTGTCCGCGCCAGCTAACTGTACTACGTACAAAGTGGACCCTGAAATTGGCGTTGCCCTTGTTCCGAAAGATGACCTGGAGGCTTGACCTAGCTGTACTCAAGAAGAGATACTAGCTATCAGACGGAATTTGTATAGAAATGTAGTTCAACAAATCGTTCTTATCTCGTGAGACTTAAGTGCGAGTGTCGAATAAGAAGGTATACTACTTCCAGGTGTGATACATAGGTATCAGTCGGTGACGAGCGATTATTAGGTTTCATGACTTGCCATGCCACGTTTAATCGACCTAGGATGGGGACACTTGAAACATTGGAAAAGAATACTGTACTGTAAGTGCTTCAGGTTTGTCGATTATGTTGGTGGATTCTATTTAGTACCTATATTTGAAATCGCTAGAATCTAATGACAAACAGTAGAACGGTCTAGTGTAATGTCTGAAATAGAAAGGTTTACGAACAATTCTGTTGTCTACTTACATTTATTTTACCGCAAAACATATATTTATTAACACAACAAGCTTATTTCGTGTAGGGCTTTAGTATGCCCTTTGAAGATGGCATCAAAGAACCGGTCCGTATTGACTTTGACTAGATCTTCAAGCTTAAAAGCGCATCCCCGTTTGCATTCAGTGCCTCTCGCTGCATTATTATAAACAATATGGTATGGCAACTAGGTCTGTATCTTTGTCTTCCTTATAAAACGTTTACACAGACTGGTTTCTGCAAACTCGAGTTGACTTTGAAGTAATGTAAAGCATTGCATGTTCGCGAGCCTCCAGAGGCTGCCAACGGCATCCAGAGTGAGGCCAAGTTCAAGGCGGGCCGTTGGCATTTCGGCGATGACATGCGGCACATACATCAAGTGGAGAGGCATAAAAGGTCTACCGAGACCACGGCACTTGCAAAAGTACCGAAACGTCGGAAAATTGTAAAATGGAAAAGTAAACGAGTAAATATCCGTTAAAATTCAGTTTTATTATAAAAGGTCTGTTTTAGTCCTTTCTTTTCTTACTTACAAGTATACCCCTACACTAAACTGTTTTTCCTACGTCTGCGACACCACAAGACATCAGGAACATCGAGTGATCAAGTATGTATTGGTATTGCGGTATATTTACGCTTTCGATTCTATCGCGACGCATCGAATAAATGTGCGTTGTGATTTTGTGATTAATTGTCGATAGTAAACCTTATGTGAATCTTCTGGTTGTAAAATAACTTTGTTGAGCATATATTATACATAGAAGAGTCTGTAGATACTATTGTCAGACTCCCATCTATCATCGCGGCGATTACTTGGTAGCTTTTCAGGGTTCCGTACCCGAAGGGTGCCAAACGGGACCCTATTACTGAGACTTCACTGTCCGTCTGTCTCTCTGTCACCAGGTTGTATCTCATGAACCGTGATAGCTAGGCAGTTGAAATTTTCACAGATGATGTATTTCTGTTGCCGCTATAACAACAAATACAAATACATAGTAGATATAAATACAAAAATAGAATAAAATCAATATTTAAAGGGGGCTCCCATACAACAAAAGTGATTTGTTGCCTTTTTTGCTCGATGAATATTATGTTCCTACATGCACAATAATCAGTGCTTATTTACATAAAATTTTTAAAGTTGGTTTTTATAGTGTATGGGGTGATTCTCGTGTTGAGAAATAGGAATCTTGTTTTAACTTGTAGCTTGATCTCTTATCTCTAACAGTACTGTCTGACTTGTTGAGTGTAGTATCTGAACTCAGTTAAGGTACAGCAAGTTATTGCAGTAAGTATTCGCAGTTGCAATCATAAAAATTGAATGATATATTAATATTGATTAGCATTGATAAACTTGAAACCAAAGCTTCTTTTAATATAGAAGTCACCCTTAACAACTGTTTACACTGTCGCTCGAGATAACGACTGCTGTCGAAGTAATTAACGCCTATCGATAGACATTTATAATAACGGGAGCAGTCCGGTAGTCTCTCTGCACTCGTAAGCGCATCATGACATCGTATAAATTATTTATAAGCACGCGCCTTGTCACAGACTCTGGAATATCGGACGGAGCCTTGCTGGTCAACGGGCATGGCACTATTGAGAACATTCTCACGAGAGCGGAGCTCGATCGGCTGCTAGCAGACAATGATGGGAAAATAGAGGTAGTTTTTTTGTATTTATTCGTCTATCTATCTATAAAAACCATGAATTACGCCCAAACGCCCATTGTTGGGCGTAGGCCTCTTCACCAATGCCTCTGCCAATGTCATCCATTGCCCTGCCGCCTTGTTAATGCCATCGACCCATCGGTTAGGCATCCCATACATAGTTCACACACGTCAGAACTAGGTTTTCACATGCATCTTGTGCCATAGCGCTTGCTTACCTAGTCGACCTAGTTAGTTAGACTTGAGATTTCCGCACTTAGCCTATGGTTGGGCCATTGTACGTGAGTTCACTTCAGCCTGCCCATCTCTTTCCAGAAAGCCAGCAGTGCTTTGATGTCACTGCAGCCCTCCTAAAGGGATCCCAGCATCCCAATGATGACGGTCCGTTGCTTTTCCACGCCTTCACAGTAATTAATGGTCACGTGGGCGGGTGTTTCCTCTTCTTTGAGGCATCCTCGGCAAAGCGGGCTAGTCCCATGTTGTGGAAATGTCTATTCAATGGGCAGTGGCCTGTTGCAACGCTTTACGAAGATTATCTCTTCCCAGACGCAGCAGGCTTCGTGAAAGACGTTTCGAGATTGTTGATAGAGCCTCCCTGGCTTGACAGCATTTGGTTTCTGGTCTCCAATATAATGGCCTTCTGTTAGCGACTTCAGCCATTTCCCAAACTGGTTGTATGGTAGTGGGAGCAGGGGTTCGGGTCCTTCCACTGTAGTTTCCGAGCCTCTTCTAGCGAGTTCATCCGCAGCATCGTTGCCCAAGGAGCCGCTATGACCGTTTATCCATTGGAAGGTGACTCGGTTGTTTGTTGACAGTTTTTCCAACTCATGATGATACTGTATCAGGCTGTTGTTAGTCAGATTGCTGTTTAGTTCTTGTAAGACTGAGATGCTGTGCGAGATTATGCGTATTGCATAGTCTTGCACATTTCTTGTATTCAACAACGCGACTGCTCTTGTTATACCGATGCATTCTGCGTGAAAAATTGTATTTGGGGTGCCAAGGGTTGAAAGACATTTTTAGGTTTAGTTCAGGAGAAGGCTCGGTTTTGGAGCTGTCCGTATACACTTTGACTTCGTGTATACCCGAGTAGTCGGCTGGCACCTCTTTTAGTTGTAGCTTGTATTTCTTGTCGAAAGTATAGGTGTGAGATATCCTGTCGCACACCGCTTCCATCATAGGCCGGTCCGAAACAGCGGCTGACAAGTTTTTTGTGTGCAAAACAGCTGTTTTGTTTCCGTTCCTGCTTCTTGTAGAACGTGCAAGTGTAGGGGTCTGAGGTTCAACAAGGCTTCCAGGGTGACAGTCGGTTTTGTCTTCATGCCAGTTACTGCAAGACATGCTAGTCGTTGTAACCTTTGTAGTTGGAGTACAGCTGTTTTCTGTTTTGTTCTAGTCCACCATACAACGGCGCCATAATGTTATAGCGGGTCTTTCACCGACGAGTATAGCCACATCATAAGTGACGCGTGACGCGTCCCCACTGCTTTCCTATGAGGCTCCGGTATTGCCAGAAGGTGATTTGGGCCTTGTTGACGGTGTTCTGTAGGTGTGAGCTCCAGTTTAGTTTCCTGTCCAGCATCACACCAAGATATTTAAGCGTCGGTGACAGGGTTAGCGTTATTACGAAGAACTTTGGAAGATTTTCTGTTTTTGGACCATTTTTTGGTTGAGGGTTCCGTTTGCGAAATAGCAAGCTTTAAAGAGCAAAATTTTGTCAGAGTAGGGCGTCCCCCCACCCCTCCCCCGCCTCTCCCCGCTAATCGGTAGAAACGTGATAAAATTCAGGGCAGTAGCACATATAAAAGGAAAACTATTAGGGGTAAGTAGGCTTTACAAGTTAACGAGTAATAAATTTGGCGACCAACTTACAAAAGGAAAACTTCGTACACAATCCATTGAAAATTACTTTGATGAATTTGTTAGTTCTGTAAAGCAGATAAAAACTCCTTTTTCTACGGAACCCTACACTGCACGTGCCCCGACACGCACTTGACCGGTTTATATTTTAGATAGACTAACTTATTTTCAGTTGAGGAAGGGGCTGGTAGTCATAAATTAATACAAGCAATGTACATAATTCACCCTGCTGTCTACTATCAAGATCTTAATTCGATTTACTCGAATCGCCAGGGTACCCATTCCCAAATTTCCTTTTTCCTCATTTTTTAAGAGATTCTGGTATACCTATCTATACTCACTGTGTAATTGCTTTCACATTATAGGACTCAAATTCTGCCCATATCATGGACGCCAAGGGCTACAAACAAGAAATACAAGTACAACATTGTGTATCTCATTGTTCTAGTAGTTTGCCTACTGACCGCTATGGCAACATAAGGGCTACGGGAATTTTAGCTCTAACGCCTTATACTTTGGCTCCATATTAGGTTATCGACGCGGGTGATCTGGCAGTCCTACCAGGGGTTGTGGACTCTCATGTCCACGTGAACGAGCCCGGGCGTACGGCCTGGGAAGGATTTCGCACTGCCACCATGGCGGCCGCCTCTGGTGGAATCACTACCATCGTCGATATGCCGTTGTGAGTATCCAACCCAACTTAGTGCCCTTAACTTACAAAACAAGGTATAACCATGTATCGTGTAACGTGTGTATTAAAAGTATGTCTAATTAAAAAGGTATGTCTTGTCTACTTTGTTATAACAGTTTAAGTTAGAAATGAAAGTGACTCACTAGTCAATTTATAAAAAGAATATTCTATTAATTAAATCTATTAATTAAGATTGCAGGAAAATATCCAAGTGAGGATCATTAAACGATACAAGTGCATGGTCACTGTCAGGGTCACCTTCTTTGAAGGACATAATGATAGCGAAGATCGCATGGTCAGGGAACTCGTTGGATAGAGTCGATTTGTTCAATGGTAAATGAGCTACTTTTTGTTGTCTATTAATATAATTCCTGTTCACCAGGAACTCCATACCACCAACGACTACAGTGGAGAACTTGAAAAGAAAAGTCACAGCGGCTAAGGGCAATATTTACTGCGACCTCGGATTCTGGGGAGGCGTTATTCCTGGGAATCAGGTGCGTATAATTTCACCATTTTTTCATACATTTCAACGTGATATTGTCGCTCTTGTGAACCTAAGTAGTTCTTCAAAACCTCCGAAACGACTTCGACTTTACGAGTCACCTACGAATAACGGTTATCAGCGGTCTGTAAGACGGCCAAATCCCATTACAGGCCACTACTCTGAGAAAGAGAGAAAAAGTAAGTTGAGACAGACGAGATGGAGAGAGAGTGGGAGAGGAGAGAAAGGAAGGAGGTGCGGTGAGAGAGAAATAGCGAGATTTTTTTTTGTCTGAGAGTCTGTAGAATCTCTCAATCATGTCAATAGTGATTTGTAGGACCCTCAGAACACAAAGTAGGACCCATGGCCGTAAACCTATGCCTAAAAAGCTTGGACTAGTTAGCACTGGCATATTATAAATGCAATCTAATCCCAGGTTCGTGATCGTAGGTTCTTTGCCTGTCTTAAAATCACTGTTAATATGATTGAGAGATTCTACAGAGACTCTTCTGCAAATACGATCTATAAAAGAAGATACGACTTTTTTTCTTTGGTGGCGCTAGTCAGCCCACTGGATCCCCTTAAAGGGCTCCATGGGGCTCACTAGCGCCACCAATAAAAGAAAACATATCTGTTCTTAACCATAATTTTTCAAAAAGTGTCCGACTGGTCTCTCAGTCATGTTAACGGAACCTAGGATCACGGACCTGGGTTTAGACAGCATTTAAGCCAAAAACGGCCCTTTTTTGGCCTTATTGCTATTTAGTGCCAGGTTCTCGGCCATGGTTCTTAAAAATTACAGTTATTTTTCAAAAACCGATATGTAAAAGATTTTTTTTTACTTAGCTGACGCTAGTGCACCTCATGGATCCCCTTAGCAAAATGTTATATTATACTTTTGAATAAAAACAAAAAACGACTGACAACCATTAAATGTTTTTTTAAGATTGTTAACATTACATAAACTCATGCCTGTAACCCCGAGGGGTAGGCAGTGACCAGGGTCTGCCACTTGCCACGAACCTGATAGACCTCTTTCGCTTCATCAACATTCATTAGTCGTTGCCTGCACGCACGCCGATTTCAGGTACTTTTTATCTTGCCGTTTTTTAATACATTCCGTATTTGGTTGAAGTATGCTTATATAATTTTCTGTTTTTTGTCAGGATGACTTGCGTGATCTGGTGGAGGCAGGCGTGGTCGGGTTCAAGTGTTTCCTGTGTCCCAGTGGCGTCGAAGAGTTTCCCAACGTTGACGCAGCTGATCTGGAAAAGGCCTTTCAAGCTTTACAAGGCACTGGCACTGTGCTCGCTGTAAGATAACCTTCACACGAAGCATTTTTTTTAATGTAGCCTGTCTACGTCCCACTGCAGGGCACAGTTCTTCTCTCAGAGAGAGAGAGAGTATGGGCTTAATTTCCTCGCGTGCTCATCATGGATTGGCAATTCAAGCGCCGAGGTATGTGAAAACCTCCTACACAGGTTTCCTTACGAGGTTTTTCTTCACTGTTACCGAGTGGTCTTCCTTCTACAACTTCACAAATGTACGTAACTTAGAAGACAAAGTCGTTGGCAGGGAATCGGGAATCGAACGTATGACCACCCGAATGTGAGGCCGGCGTTCTACCACTGGAGATCTTACAAGGAAAATTCGTAAACACAGATTAAATAAACTGAATCTTAAGAGTGTTCTAGAGGAATCCTGTTTTTATAAATAAGGCCGTTAATCTATACTAATAATCTATATCTATTCTATACACTAATAATAAATCTGTAAGGGTCGGTCATGGAGTAAGTTAGTTTGTTTTCAGAGATATTGTGTTTATAGGCTCAATATATGATACTGAAACTAATTTCACGATTTTTAGAATTTTTTTCTGTATGTGTGTATGTATGTATGTTCCTCCATAACTCTTAAACCAATTATCCGAATTTGATGAAATTTGGTATAAAAACATATAGACATCTGGGACACAGGATAGGCTATTTAAATTCTAGCTCCAGTTATGATAAGACGTGGCCCCCATACAAATGCTTCGTAAAAATCGAAATGTACGCGAAAGGAGTCGCGGGCACAGCTAGTAAAATATAAACGTCTACAAGCTGAACTAACTTTCCGTCACAGCACAGTACATCATCTCTTGATTGTGTTAGTGCATTAGACTGCAGTGTGCTACACGGTGGGGTCGCATGATGTGTTTTTTCGGGTGCCTTATACAACTATCTCATCTTAGTCAGCCTTATCCACATACAAAACCAGAAAAAGTTCACTCCGCACGTGTGTGAAAAAGAAGACCGTTGTAATAACGTGATTGCCGTTTTTTTTTTCAGTTTCATGCAGAAGTTGAATGTGAAGATGCAAATGTACCAAAAAGCAAAGGTAACTTTAAGTGAGGCTTCTTTATATCGTTTACAAATGAGACATATAAAAGCAAACGTAGCAACATCCAGTGTGTGTGTCTTGGATGTTGCTGATTTGTATTCAGCATATATCCCAAATAGCATTTTACTCCATTTAAGAGTACACATTTAGTTCCCAGGTGTACTTGAAGCATTATTACAGTTCACTCGTGATGTATAAGCTGCATTATTGCGATTAATAACACCTATACCTGTCTAAGGGACTTATAGGAGTGTAGAGTTATACTTTTATACGATTGTTGGTGTTATAATACTCTAACAACTATCCTTTAGTCAGCCGTCTGACTAAGAGCATTATAGGAGGGTAGAGAGAGATACGGCAACCGCTGTTTAACGGCCTACTTGTACGATGATATAGAGTTAGCATTTTAATAGAACACAAGTGGTCATTTATAAAGCCAAAGGCTGTTATGTTTACTTGTTTTAGACTGTTATACAGCTAGTAGCTGTAGTAGGACTTGTTTGTGATCATTAAAATAACCTTTTTTTACTATCTGTACAGAAGTGTTTAAAAGGTTCGCATGTGCACTGTAGGCTGTTAAAAGGACTATACGTGTTGTCCATTAACATCAATAGCAGTTTATTTGTACACAAGTACTACTCTTATTTGCTGTCAGCGCCGTACGCGAATTTTAACAGATAAATATCAGAAATAACAGTTATTTATCACATAAGTAACAGGAGTAACAGTTATTTATCTGATAAATTCTGCAAAATATGGTTACACTATTACACTTGCCGACTCGGCGCTTACGGTGCTGACAGGTGTATATTCACCTTTAAAAGATTGTAAACAGTGTTTGTTCCTATGGCTGAGTGACAACTATTATTTTCTGTCCTTCTCTGTCGCAGGGCATAATGTTGTCCCTCTTTATCTAGTTTGTTTACATTCTTTTAAATAACTCCTTGAACAGAGTAGTGTTTTTTGTAAGTGTAAATACTCTGACACCAAACTGTGTGTCTCACACGAAAACAAAAAGTGATTTTTGTTAGTTTGTTACAAAATTTGTACTTTAGGTATTCATACTTGAGTTAGTACCTGGGCTAGGCGATTTAACGGACAATAATTATTATTGCGGATCTCTAAAATTTCAGTATATTGAAAGAATTAAACGATGATACACAATTGACCTGAACTACATGTTAAAGCTGTACATAAGTTAACATTAGAATAAATTTATAGACATTGGCTCTGTAGTGGTACAAATGTGGGACTTCATATAGATAACAGCATTCTAACAGAACACATGTGAACCTATATATACGCTCACCGCATTAAATTGGAGTTATAACAGTTCACATAGCTGTATTTCATTTCGACCATTTTGTTCTACGTAACCTAAAATATTTACCAAATAAATCTCCAAATTTATCATGCAGATTTATCACAAAATACGCAGATAGAGCGATTGAGTTTTGGTTTCATGTTATAATTAATGACTGTACCTAGTATAATATTATAATGCCAATATAATATCAAAAACTGAAAATTGTATACGTCCCACTGTAGGGCACAGGCCTTCTCTCAGAGAGAGAAATTGAGATACTATTTACAAATGAGTCATATAAAAGCAATCGTAGCAACATCCAGTGCGTGTGTCTTGGATGTTGGTGATTAAACTTTGGAAACATTTCAGACCGCAAAGAATACAACACATACCTTGAATCGCGCCCTCCAGCCATGGAACTGAACGCAGTGTCACTAATCACAAGTTTTCTGCCTAAAACTGAGTAAGTGCCGCGCTCATTAAGTTACTAACAAATCGAATAAAGTGCAGGTTATTCTAGGCAAAAATAAACCTTCGATTTCATGTTAGTTAACCAATGTTACCTTGTACCTACCGTTAGCATGGACTTATACTTATATACAGTAACACAGGTAAAATAAACTTGTATATAAAAAGGCTCACGCTCAAGCTCTCAAGCTCTTCCTCAGCTAAGAGATATCAGCGTCCGAGTTTAATTATTACAGCGTCCGAGTCCACATAGTACCTACACGTGTCGTAAGCGTTAGTGGTGCCAATTCTGGGCTCAGAGACTGGCGTGGCAGAGTCACCGCCGAGACCTGCCATCACTACCAAGCGCTGAGAGTGACTTAGAAATTTTCACTCGTACATTATGTCACTTCGATTCTCTTTATGAACTAAACATTCCTGCGTCCGAGTACACATAGCACACGTGTCGTCAGCGTCAGTGGTGCCAATTCTGGACCAGGGTCGCAGCTCGGGGTCACCGCTGAGATATGCCATATCTACCAACCGCCAAAACAGACTTAGAAATTTTCACTCACAAATTGTCACTTCATTCCATTTCAAATCTATTTCAGCGTCCGAGTCCACATAGTACACGTGTCGTCAGCGTCAGTGGTGCCGATTCTGGACCAGGGTCGCAGTGCCCGCATGGCGGCGGGGCACAGGGGCTGGCGCGGCGGGGTCACCGCCGAGACCTGCCATCATTACCTCACACTGAGCGCAGAAGACGTACCGAGGGGGCGCAGTGAATACAAGTGCGCCCCGCCTATCAGGGATAGGGAGAATAAAGTAAGAGGCCAGTTAAGGCTCGGTTCTCCGACATTGCCCCTAAATCACGTGTTTTAAAATACATTTTACTCTCTAATTGTTAGAATTTAAAATCTGAAAAAATATAGGCCGTTGGTCTTGTATTTTTGTAATGTTTTAAACTTTATAGCTTAAAAAAAATCGCGAACATGAGCCTAAATTGTCACTAGATATGGTTTTATTTGAGCTGCTCTGAGTTTTGGATAGTAAAAGATATTAGTGTCATCGGCCGTCAAAATTCTATTAATAGGATTTGTATTCCTGTAATTTCAAAAATGCTTACTTTTCCCCCAACTATTCGCTGGCGCACCGCAATAAGTCCGTGCGCTCGGAGAGGCCGGCCTGAAGGCTGCTATTACTTCTGGCATGGTTTGATTGTAAAAGAAAGAGTATAACATATCATAAGCAGCCTTTATGTCCCACTGCAGCGCAGAGGTCTTCGCTATAATATGTTATGACTTTGCCTACTAAAATGACATTACACTGCTTCAGCGATCTGAGGCTCAACGAACTACCCACTCTTTTAGCCACTGAACTCAGTCAGCTACAAAAAATATTTAGTTGCGAAAAAAAGTTCCTTGTGTGCATATTAGATGAGACATTAATTTCATATACTTACTGAATGCTGAGATTTTGCTACAACGTAAAAAAGCGACGTTAATTACGTTAATCATCTTTTTTAGGCTAAACTATGGCAGTACCTTCTAGAAGAGAAGTTAGACTTGGTTGTTTCGGACCACTCTCCGTGTACGCCCGATTTGAAATGCGCCAACAACATGGAAGCTTGGGGTGGTATCTCTTCGGTGCAGTTTGGTAAGCGAAGCTAAAATAAAACCGGCCAAGTGCGAGTCAGACTAGCGCACGAAGGGTTCCGTACCATTATCTATACAACATTAGACACAAAAATCGAGAAAAAATCACGTTTGTTGTATAGGAGCCCCCCTTAAATATTTATTTTATTCTAATTTAATTATTTATTTTTGAAGCGAACATAGAACTAAATATTCTGTAAATATTTCAAGCGTCTACCTGTTGCCGTTATTATTATCGAGCAAAAAAACGGCACAAAAATACGTCTGTTGTATGGGACCCCTCTTAAATATTTATTTTATTCTGTTTTTAGTATTTTTTGTTATATCTACAACAGAAATACATCATCTGTGAAAATTTCAATTTCAAAATTTCAACTGCCTAGCTATCACGGTTCATGAGATACAGACAGACAGACCGACAGACAGACAGACGGACGGACGGACAGACAGACGGACAGTGAAGTCTTAGTAATAGGGTACCGTTTAGCATCCTTCCGGTTCGGAACCCTAAAAACACAGAAATTATTTTAAGTTAATATTTAAATATCACACGTTATGGGTTCGATTCCAACTTGGAGCTGCCGTTCTATTTTTAGAAATGACCTTAGTCTGGGTGTTTAAGTTGTTCTTGTCTGGTTACCATATCACAAGTTATCCTTATATCCCAGCCTACTGGGTGTTGCCCGCGATTTCGCTCGAGTGGAAATAATCATGTGTATTTTTCCGGGATGAGAAGTAGCTTATGTGCTATTCCAGACTTTGTGCCAAATGTTTTCATGATCTTTTCAGCCGTTCTGTCGCGATTGCGTAACAAATATACACTCAGCCAAACTTTCGCATTTATAATATAGTAGTAAGATTACCATTCAACTACTGAGTTTAAAAGTCCTAATCATCAATCAGCCCGTATTCGTCGAAGCGAAGACGCTGCTGCCCGTCTCCTGGTAATTGATTTCTTTAGTCGCCTTCTACGATATCCACGGAAGGAAACGGAGTGACGCTATTCTTAATCCGGCGCCCCACGGATGTGTTAGTGGAGGCCTAGGTCCTGCAGTGGGCGTCAAATGGCTGATGATAATGATGAACACACGCCACTTCCTTCTGTCCTCGGCCATACTCATCCAGCCCCTACCAGAAATCGACCTCAGATCGTCGGTCCAGTGAGCGTCCTACGCTGCGTTGTCCATTTCGTGGTCTCCACGCGAGAGACTCCCTTTGCACCCCATCGACCATCGGGTCTTCCGAAAAGTCCCAATATGCCACCATTATGATTCCCAGCGTTCTTGTTCCCAGGCTTACCCCTATTCTGGACGGAAGCATCAGCCCGCGGTCTAGGGCTGCAGCACATAACGCGCTTCCTCTCTTGGGGTCCTGCCAACCTGTGCGGGTTGCAAAACCGCAAAGGGGCGCTGCGGAAAGGCTGGGACGCCGACATCGTGTTCTTTGATCCTGACGCCACGTTCGTGGTCACGTCCGACGTGATACGGCACAAGAATAAGGTGATCTTTGTCTTTCTCTACTCTTCTTCTACTAGGTACTCTATTCTTAATTATTATTATAATCAGATGTGGCGGTTAAACGGTCAAATAAAGGTTTTCATTGTTTCAGAGTTTTTTTAAGTGATAGCTTTTTAACCTGGAATAGATCTATTATTTGTTGGTACGCATTGGTACGTAATGTTTTTTTCTTAAACATACTTGGAAATTTGAGCATTATTTTGACAACCTTCTTCGAGATAAATCGAAATTGCTGTACCTACTGATAGATTAGATGAATTATTTATTTGCATTGACACACAGTAGTAAGAGCACATACAAAGCACAATGAAACATTATTACAAAAAAACATTAACAAATGAGACACACAGTAATGCCTTATCCAGTGTGTGCACCCATAGTGGGTGTGGCAAATGCAAAAGGGCTCTGACTCAGCATAAGCTGGAGATATGATGGTACCCCAGCGCTGGTCTTCCGTCAGTACCCGTAACGTGGCGTGCAGGGCTCGGAGAGGTGGTATGAACCAGTTCAAAAACATGCGAACAGCGGCGGGAAAAGTTGTTAGTTAGACCTGAGATTTCCGCACTTATCCTCATGGTTGGGCCATTATACCTGCGTAGCAAAGCTGTGAGTTTACTCCAGCCAGCCTATCTCTTTCTAGAAGGCCAAGGCTCTTGAAGGGATCGCAACATCCCAATGATGGCGATCCGTTGTTTTTCCACGCCTTCACAGTGAATGGTCACGTGGGCATGTGTTTCCTCTTCTGTGAGGCATCCCATTATTAGTGGACGAGAAACAGGGGGTTAGGCAGTAATAAATAAATATCTAACGCTTGATTTTCTTTCAGCTCACGCCCTATATTGGGAGGAAATTGAAAGGAGTTGTGCGGAAAACGTTTCTTCGAGGAGAACTCATTTACTCAGACGGAAATATTGTCGGCCGACCCAAAGGAAACATTTTATTGAACGTAGATATGTAAAAAAAATATAATGGCAATAGTGAGGAAATAAAAATGAGGTATAAGACTATTAGTATTTTCATTTCATAATTTTAGCTATATTTTTGTCTGAGTTCACACACCTCAGCGCTTGAAATTGCCAATCCGCGGTGGGCACGCGCTCTCTCTGAGAGAAGGCCTGTGCCCTACAGCGGGACGTATATAGGCCGATAATAAATATGCAACTATAATTAGCAATAAGCATTACATTGCCTGCCTCTGCTCACCCTTCGTGGATTTGTTAATATTTTCTTCTACTCGATAGCAGATGTCGCTGATGCATTACTGCGTTAGAAACCAAACTTCCGGTTCAAGAATTAAATTAGATGGCACTCGCTTCGCTAGGTATTCTGTGCACTGATTAGAAAGAAAAAAAAAAGACAAGTCTTATTCTGTGTGATCAAGAAAGGCTGTATGGTAATGAATGATTTAGAAACGCAGATTTATAGTTCGTTGGACTTGAATTTATTTGTTTGTATTTGAATAAACAAATTGATAATAGAGAGATAACTACCATACAATCGGTGCATTAATTTTAGTTACTTCAAGCCACTCACAAGGCATCGAAAAAATTAATGAAAAGGTTTGTCGATTTACAAAACTTGTTGCCAGTCAAAAGTGAACATAACCTACAAATCTCTGTGAAATATTGTTTCCCATTTTTTTGCTCTGTAGAATATGGTTGTTTTAGATGCCCAGCATAGTGAGTAGTGTGGAAAGGCCTCGTCCAGCCGACAGCAGTAAGATGCAGCTCGAGTGTTTGGAGTTAGCAGGCTGCACTTTAGACCGGTACATATGCACCGACAACGCAAGACCTTCGTTTTTAGAGGTACGTAAACGCTCTTTGTCTTCTACTAAATGCTATTAAGATACATAAGTCACGCCTTAATGAATGAAAAACATCAAATTCAAACAGATAACAAACATAGCCTCACAAGGAGTCCCAACATGCAGTGGACTGAACACGGGCGATTACAAGAACTTGGCTATGGTCCTAAATCACCCAAACCTGTCGCAGTTGAAGGTCGCCAACAAAGTCGCCATGCCACCGGAGATCATGGAACATTTTGCTCGTATCCTTTTCCTAACTTGTGAGGAGACAAGTTTACTATATGTAATAATAACATCCACACAACATTGCAGTGGGGAGCAAATCTTCTAGCAACTTCACACGTTCTAGACTCTCCTTTTGTTTATGCTTACAGTCCTCTGTGTCCTCACCAACGGATCTTAGGATTACTCTGGCTAAGTTGAGACAAAAGGCAAATGTCGTAAACTATGCTATGTTACTAAAACTGAAATTGAAGTATTATTTAAGTTAAGATTTTGGACTAAGCGGCCAAAAGGAAAGAGGAAAGGGGGAGGTAGTATGCATGTCCAAAATATGTGCTGATTGAGTTATTTAAGAGAAAGTAATTTTTTTTACTAAGGTTACGATTTAAACATGAAACATTTCATGTTTGTGTTTTTCTGGGTACAATAAAGAATATTCTTATCTTATCTTATCTTATGAAACATTAAATGCCTGTCTGAAGGGTAAATGCTGTAGACAAGAAATGAAAGGAAATAAAGTACATCAGTTTAGTTTGAATCATGTGTGGGAGCCCTCCTTAAATATTTATTTTATTCTGTTTTAGTATTTTTTGTTATAGTTGCAACAGAAATACTTCATTTGTGAAAATTTCAACTGTCTAATTATCACGGTTCATGAGATACAGCCTGGTGACAGACGGATGGATGGACAGCAGAGTTTTAGTAGGGTCCCTTACCCTTTGGATACGGAACCTTAAAAACCTAACCCACACCAGTGCTGCACACCTAGCTAGATCTTAATATATGGCAAACACCTGTCACATTATGGTGACCCGGCACGATTTCTCAACAGCAGTATCTACAGAAATTTTCTTAATACTGTGATCCAGATATGCAATGCCACTGTTTGATGGGAGTATTCCCAGAAATCAGTAGAGTTTGGCTCACAATAGACAGTAACATTTACGTTTGGTCCTTTGAGCATGGCAGTGATGTGGCATACTTTGATGGCCTCGGAGAGACAATAGTCAGTGTTGGCTTAGTTAAGCCGAAGCCTGGCGTCTTTCAGAATTTTGTGAAGTACTTGCTAGTGTTAACCACAACTGTTGAAATAGTGGTATTAGGTAAGTCAATTTCTTTTTTGTTTCTGATAATATTCATAATATTTTACACAAAATCCAGCCTTGTGTCAGACCGCCGGTTTGTGTATAAAATGATAACCAGCCTTATATGTCCCACTGTAGGGCAGAGGCCTTCTCTCAGAGAGAGAGTATGGTCTTAATTACTATGCGTGCTCACCGCGGACTGGCAATTTCAAGCGCTGAGTATGTGAATAGCTCAGACACAGGTTTCCTCACGATGTTTTCATTCACTGTTAGCGAGTGGTATTGGTACTATAACTTCACAAATGTACTTAACTTAGAAAACAAAGTCATAGGTACATGCCCGCACTGGGAATCAAACTTGGGTCTCGCTTCCAAGTCCAATGTTCTACCCACTAGGCTGCAACTGCTGTATTAAATAATTTAACTGATCTGATTTTCAATATTCAAAAATATTCTAAACATTATTTTATTTATATTTTTAATAGTTCTAATCTAATATTCCTATTTTCAGGAGTAACATTCTCATCAAACAAGTCAGAAAGCTCAGCAGAATTTGAAGAAATGCACCTTGTGCCTGAACCGGTGTTTGTGCTGCCCACTGATGGAGTTTGCATGATGTCAGTCAAATCCACAGCAAAGGGTCGCATCTTCATGGGAGGCAAAGATGGTTGCCTCTATGAGATCACTTATCAGGTATCTTCTTCTTCCTGTGCCCCTAAGGAGTTTGGCCATCAGCTCCCCATATTTTTCTCCATTTCTTGCCAAGTGAAACAGGTCTATAATGTATAAGGTACAAGATGTAGAAAATGCTAGTTATAAATTGATTAATACTTTTGATAGCCTGAATCAAACCTGGCTTTGCACTTATCTGGACAACTTTGAGCTGTTAACATCTCGTAAAGGTGGAAAAAAAAACCGGCCAAGTGCGCGTTGAACTCGCGTGGAGAGGGTTCCGTACAATGTCAAGTCAAATGTTTTTATTCAAGACGCGAGTTAACTACTACTAGCGCTATCTTTTGGTGTTTTAGTGAACTATTTTCCGTAAGTGAACGTATTATATTGATTTTACCACTTTATTTTCAATTGATAGAATTTTTATAGGTTTTCCTGTAATCTACAAGCAATGAAGTATATTTTGTATTTTTTTCAAAATTTTAGACTCAGTACATTGGAGATCAGGAGGGGGTGGATGGTTATTTTTCGTCTTCTTTCATGAATAAAACCAAAACTATTTATTTTACAATAACAACAAAAATATATTTGAGATCGTAATAACAAGCCCTTTCATTACCCTTATTTAAAAAAAAATTTACTTTGCGCATCTGTGTTTGGGTCATAGGATTACACCATCCTACCAATTTTTACCTAATTAGATCCAGTAGATTCGGAGCAAATTGGCTGTGACAGACGGACGGACAGACTGACGCACGAGTGATCCTATAAGGGTTCCGTTTTTTGTATGGTGTACGGAACCCTAAAAACAAGAGGATTTTTAGCAAACCATACTGACATGTTGCTCCTTTCTGTTTCAGGCACAGCTAGGTTGGTTTGGTAAACACTGCAAGAAAATAAACCATTCCACAAGTGCATTGTCGTTTTTGGTGCCTTCCTTCTTGAATGCCGCTTTGTATGACGAGGATGCCATAGTGAAAATTGAAGTGGACAATTCACGCCATATACTATATACCTTGAGTGAAAAGGGCTGCATTGAAATATTTGATCTGGGCAGTGATGGGGAGGGTCTGAGCCGAGTTGCGAGATTGTCTCAGGGAAAGATCGTGTCTATGGCTGTTGATATTGTAAAGTAAGTAAAAAGTGTATACAAATCCACACAAATCTTTTTGGCGGTAACGTGAACATAGTCACAGATCGTTTGCACGTCGCTTACAGTGTATGTGTGTATGACTACTTTAGTAATTGACTAATAGCAATTTACTACGCATCACACTACGTCAATTACTCACACATACACTGTGAAGAAAGAAAGCGATGTGCAAACGATCTGTGACTATGTTCACGTTACCGCCAAAAACATTTGTGCGGACTTTTCTGATCTTAGATTTTTTTTTCTGCAAGTACAATTTTTAGGGTTCCGTATCCGAAGGGTGCCAAACGGGACCCTATTACTAAGACTTCCGTCTGTTCGTCTGTCTGTCACCAGGGTGTATCTCATAAACCGTGATAGCTAGGCTGTTGAAATTTTCACCGATTATGTATTTCTGTATAACAACACATACTAAAAACAAATATTTAAGGGCGGCTCCCATACAACAAACGTATTTTTTCCCCCGTTTTTTGCTCCATATCAGTAACGGCAACAGGTAGACGCTCGAAATGTTCACAGAATATTTAGTTCTATATTCGCTTCCTAAATAAACAAATAAATTGAAATAAAATAAATATTTAAGGGGTTTTCCCATACAACAAACGTGATTTTTGTGCCGTTTTGTGCCGATCTTTGTGTCTATTGTTGTATAGATAATGGCACGGAACCCTTCGTGCGCGAGTCCGTCTCGCACTTGGCCGGTTTCTTTATTAAACGCCACTAAATCTAAACTTTTTGTTACAGGACACTGGAAGGCAACAACTTCAAGCCAGTCATAGCGATATCGGCGGTTGACGAATCAGAGTCGGCACATTTAAACCTGGTCGCCGTAACGCAGACTGGAGCGAGGCTGTATTTTAGCGCAGGAAGCAGAGAGTAAGGATCACATCAGTAAATTCAACATACTGTTGTCAGTAATGTTGTCGATTGTATCGACTTTTCGCGTAGCTTGCATTGTTCCCAGGGTAGGCTGGGTGATGGGCAAAGTAAAATGGGAAGTGAGCTCGCGGTAGATCACCCGCTTGATGGAATGACCATATTGCTAAGGGAAACTCACTTACATTCAAAAATTTTTAATGATTTATAATGTTTTTTTTACCATATGCGCGGAGCCAACGAACAATATTGACTTGTCTTTCCTGCGGCTAACATAGTACATTGACATTCAACAAACAGAATGTCAATTCTTTACGTTGAAATAAATGATTGATTTCCGATTTCTGATTTCTGTGGGCTAGGCCGTCTAAGCTGGCAGGATGGTATAGGTGCTGGGCAAGCATCTAAATCATCTGGGGTAGCCATGTAAAAAAAAATGTCCCAGGCACTGCAGCGTCTGAGTGGTCCTTTCACCCATCCAGTGTGAGTGGCCCATACTGGGCCTAATCACCACGCCTGCCCACCGCGGTTTGGCGATTTCAGCGTTCAGGTATCTGAATAGCTCAGAGACTCAGGTTTCCTCACGATGTTTTCCTTCACGATTAGCGAGTGGTAGTGCAAATGTACATAACTCAGGAAACAAAATCATAGGTACGTGCCCGCACTGGGAATCGAATCTGGCTCTCCCGCTTCCGAGTCCAATGTTGTACCCACTAGGCTACCACCGCTGTCCCTGTCATTGCCTCTTCATGACACTAGGTCATAGTGTGTTATAGTCTATGCTAACACTGTTTGTGATGTCCAAAGTAGTCACTGGCAGAGTCCATAGGGAAACCACTTATCAAGAATTAATTATTGTAAATTGTTATACGTTTAATGGCACTTATTGTGATTGTTTATTCAGTAAACTTACATGGGTTCAAGCATCGCGAGACATCAAAAAATTGTAAGAATTGACTGTCGATTATTTTATCGCTATGGATTGGTTTCAGTGCAAGTCAAGGAGGGCCCGCCGAGAGACCAGTGTTCCTCAACATGATCCACGTGCGGCTGCCGCCGGGATTCACGCCGAACGCTTCCGTGCTAAAACCGAAACAAGTACACAGCGCCGTATACGAAAATGGTAAGATTTTCTTATAAAAAACACAGAGTTTCATCGGCCGAAGAATTCTCAAACTTTTTGGACTCGAACTCGTAATTTTAGTTGAATGGTTGTTTTTCAAGTTTATCCAGTCCAAAAACAAAGATTTGGCTGTTTTTTTGATTGATTGAGCCTGGACGATTGATTTTCTTTTAAGTTCCGAATCTGTTCACCTAACCATGCCTTGGACTAAGACTTTTTTCTGGTAATACATTTCCCGAAAACGAATTTACCGGCATGGCAAGTAGTTTATGGGCTCTTTCCTAAGTCGATCCGTGGGTTGATAAGCCTACCGACCGTAGAGGCTTGTCTATAGTTATAGTTTATAGGAAACGACCATCTACGGCCACTATAACTACCTGGTGGTGAAGACAATGGTGAAGAAATAGAAAGGACATGTATTTAAATTGCTATATTTTATTGGTTTACTCAGTGTTTCATAGTAAACAAACAAAATATAAACAAAAAAAAACCGCCCAAGTGTGAGTCGGACTCACGCACGAAGGCTTCCGTACCATTATCTATACAACATTAGACACAAAGATCGAGAAAAACCGGCAAAAATCACGTTTGTGTTATGCCTTTAAATATTTATTTAATTTAATTTATTTTTTAGCGAATATAGAACTAAATATTCTGTGAATATTTAAAGCGTCTACCTATTGCTGTTATTAATATCGAGCAAAAAACGGCAAAAAATTTCGTTTCTTGAGTGGGAGCCCCGCTTAAATATTTATTTTATTTTGTTTTTAGTACCTATTTGTTGTTATAGCGGCAACAGAAATACATCATCTGTGAAAATTTTAACTGCCTAGCTATCACGGTTCATGAGATACAGCCTGGTGATAGACAGACAGACGGACAGTGAAGTTTTAGTAGTAGGGTCCCGTTGGGCACCCTTCGGGTACGGAACCCTAAAAAGGGATAATTCCCATCCGTTGCTGATGTTGTTGATCCTAACTTTGTTCGAAGGAACCCTCCTAATGGTCTGCTCGGCGGGCGGCGGCGAGGCCGAGACGCTCTGGTGCCTATCCCGCGTGCTCCCCGGCGGCGGATCATTCTCCGAAGTCCACACATTGCTGCCGCTAGACGGACCGGCCTGGGCTCTGACACCGCTGCCAACGCTGCACGCCGCGCATCTGTCTCAGGCTTTGTTGTCCAAGAAAGGTGAGCAGACCGGCAGCAAGTTGATAAGTGTGAGGCTTTGTAGGTGCTCTAGGCCTTTCCTGCGTGCTCCCCGGTGGAGAGTCATTCTTGGATGTCTGCACTGGGCCGGCTTGAGTTCGCACGCCGCTGCCCACGCTACACACCGCGCATTTGTCGCAGGCTTTGGTATCCAAGAAAGGTAAGCGGACTGGCTGCAAGTTGATGAGGGTGAAACAGGATAGATTTTGTAGGTGGTATAGGCCTCCGCGGCTCCCCGGCGCCGAGTCGTTCTCCCAAGTCCACACTGGACGGTCCGGCTTGTGCTTTCACTTGGCTGCCCACGTTGCACGCTGCGCATCTGTCGCAGGTTTTGATGTCCAAAAAGGGTAAGAGTTTGCCAAAGCCAAATCCTGATCAACTCTAGATTATGCAGTGCAGTTTTTTATGTCTGGTTTTCTCCGCACAGAGGTGTGGAGCGTGTCCCGCTGGGCGGTAGTGACCGGCGCGGGCGCAGCGTTGCTGCATGCCGGCGCGGCGCCAGATTTGCTGCGGATTTTGCTTCGCGACTGCCACGGCCCCGAGGCTCAGGCTGTCAAGGACTTCTTCCAGGTATGCACTTAGACTTTTTAGTTTGTTTCCAGGGTTCCGTACCCGAAGGGTGCCAAACGGGAAACGCTGTCTGTCTATCCGTCCGACCTTTAAAGGGCTCTATCTTTGGAACCGTAATAGGTAGCCAGTTGAAATTTTCACAGAGCATGTGTTATTACGGCGGATTATCTAAAAAAAATAAAATTAAAAAAATAAGTGGGTTCTCCATACAACAAACGTGTTTTTTTGTTTATGCTCTATCGTAAGAACGGTAATACATACAGGCATGAAACTTATATTCTATCGACAAATAATAAAAAACGGCGAAGCCCGAGTACCGAACTCACGGTGCGCGTGTCCGACTAGCACTTGGCCGGTTTTTGGGATGTGTTGAGTTGTTACAAATGTCTTTCCTTTCTTTCACTTGATAAACAATTCTTTCTTCCACCTCTTGCGGTGGACTGGTAAAAAGTCCGCCGTATTGTACAGTTATTTTAAGTGCGATAAAAATGTTAATAAAATGTGAATATACCAAATTCAAAGTAAAAAGTAAAAAAAAAAAATATTCAAAGTAACACAGAAACTGTGACTTATTGAACGTTACAAGAAAAACTAGTTGTCCTTTTCAAAATCTAGATCATTTGGTGAAAAAACGGACAAAAAAACTCCAAACTTTTTGTTACCGTTACCATTGATCCTCTTCACTATTAGGACAACTAGCGGTGGCTGCGAGTCACTTGCTTTCACGTGTAAAGCGCTGATGATCTTCAATATAGACACGTAAAGTATTGCTGATTGGTTGATGTATCATATCAGATTTGTTAATATTTTGACCATGCAGGTTTTATGTTTAGGTTATATGTCTTGCTGTATGCAGGGTTAGCTCGCCTTTATTCCGAGTTCCTTTTCTGAAATGTATGATCCAGTAATGTTTCTCGAGCGTATTTTACGCTCAATGTGTCAATTTAAGTACTAACACAACACCGCCTTCTAGATGCAAAGCCTGGAGCAGGCGTGCGCGTGCGCACTGTACCTGGCTTGCGAGGACGCAGTGTGCAGCGACCTCTCAATAAGCGAGTGGGCCGCGCGCGCCTTCTTCATCTATGGCAGCCAGCCGGCGCCCGCGCCTCTCTACCAGCACCAGACCTCGCAGATGCCCTCCATTGTCGGTACGTTGCGAGCATCATGCATTATAGCATAAGCAGCCGTTAATCGTCCCGCTGCAGGGCCCAAGTGTTTACCTTAAGATTTTTCTCTACATATAATACTTTTCATAATATAATCAGTCGAAAAGTAATTCTAGTCGCGAGGTACAAAAACGGTCCATACAAATCGGACGTAAACTGCGACATCACAAGTTGCGAGTGACGCGTTGTAATGTAATGAAGCATTTATTAATATTTGAGTTATCTCGTAAAAAATTATGGGTCTGCACCAATATTAGAAAACATTTACAACTACACATCATACATACATAAACTCACGCCTGTATACCAGAGGAGTAGGCAGAGACCAGGGACTGTCATTCGCTACGATCCTGACATCATTTACAACTCAATGCAAAAATGTAACAAGTTTTTTAATTGTTAGAGTAACTTTATTTATTGCATCATAGAGGCCTATAAAACCTCGAAACAAAATGTTTTCAAGGTGTGTTCCCCATACTATCTTTATCAGGCTCACCGAAGTTCTCGCCGCGGCAAATGTCAACCCCGATGACGATGCGCGGCCAGCAAGTCCAACCCCAGCCCTACCAACAGGGCTCAATGAATCATTCGTACTTGAGCTCGCCAAACCAGTCGCACGCCGGCCAATCGCCGTTCCAGTCCAACATGATGGGACCGGCTTTCACCCAATCGTACGGCGGCAACTTGACGCAGCCGCAGAGAGATCCTAACTGCCCGATGCAAATGGAGTACAGCGCGAAGCATAATGGCCTCTATATCTATGTGGGCAGGATTCTGGCGCCGATATGGAACCTAAAGTGCGTTTCTAAGTCGAGGACGCCCGATAATAAGGAGTTTGTAAGTATTTATCCTTTCGGAGCTTTATAAATAGTAGCTGCTTAGAAAGACACCTTATTTGGGCAATAATCAAAGCAAACAACGCTATCTACATTCCTTTTCCGACTTATTTTGCGGTGGGCGAGGCCCTTTATCTCGGGAACGCGCGGAGGTATCGAGTTGAAATTAAAACCATATACTCAAGTCTATAGTCTCTTGAAGCTGTGAAAAAATCAAACTTCTAATTTAACGTAAAAGAGATACCGCCGTTTATGCCGCAAAAAACGTATATTTCGACACTCAAGGGAATCAAAATTTTTAGGGTACTTTCCGTTGACCAAGAACCGTCAAATTTGGCATTGTCTTACACTACACGTACAAGGAAAATCTGAAAAGTATACATTTATAATTTATAATTAAATCATAAAAAAAAATGTCTCAAAAACTATCAGGAAAAGCTCGGAAAAACTGCGAGACTCGATTCCTGAAGTATTTATAATATGTCCGACTCGCACTTGTCCGGTTTCTTATAAAAATAATCAATGATATTCGCAGATGTCCAGTACAGTGACAGGCGAGGACTGCGCCTACATCGTCCAGAAACTGCAACGCGTCGCCATGTTCATGCAACGGACGGTCTCCGCGCCGCACTCTGAGGAGCAGGCTTCCGTGCAGGCTTTGAAGTTCTTCATAAGTAAGTTATCCTCGCCATCCTATAGGGCGTAACAAGAGTGACGTCCGACCCGAAAGCTACCAACACTTGACACCAAAACGAACTATATGAAATTTTGCTGGGAAAATATTTTTTTTAGATCTTTTGGATATATTGCGTGTTGGAATTTTAGATTTCTCTTTTGTATATGATACTAGACATATTTCTGCGAGATAAGTGCGATTTTGAGCCTCTAGCTTTCCATTTGGGAAGTGATAAGCCTTCTTTTGGAAGAAATGTTGTTAGTACGCTAGCCTAAATAGAGCAGAAGATTTGAAATTCTTCATTAGCTTATTTCGTGTAGAATAAGATTTTTAAAGATGTTAAGATGTCAACAGAACGCGGACATCGATGAAATCTAGATCACTTTATTTTGATTATTTCTTAAGTTTGGTTGTAGCTTCTTAATCCTTCCTTTTTAATAATTCCAGTACCTGAAAACGAGTGTGCTCGGTGTGTCTTCAGCCGATTAACCCGCAGTGACTTTGCAGACATGGCGATAGAGATGCTGAACTTATGGAAAGTGCTGTGCGAACATCAGTTCCACGTGATCGCTGCCAGTCTTCCCCAGGACCAACAGAGCGCCCTGCAAGGAGCTAGTTTCAGGTTCGTGCATGCATTTCGTTCGATCTACACATGACGTTTCGTTCGTTAAATAACTATTCTATATTTTTTTTGTGACTCGCGATGTTCATACATATTTATATATTAAACGGCAACGGCAGCTGCATCGTTGCCGAAACGTCGGGAACTTAAGGTAATTCTACAAAATAAATAATCGCGATTAGACCAACTATTCTACATTTAACGAACCTCTGTACTCTAGATAGGCTGTGTACAATCTGTCACTGAAACAAACACGCCTAGTTGTATATGAAACGGGTCTAATCGCGATTATTTATTAGGTAAAATTTAATTACCTTAATTCCCGACGTTTCGGCAACGTTGCAGCTGTCGTTGCAACGTCGGTCACGGGTAGACACACGCTAAATATACCTTTTTCGCGTTTTGACTTCTTAAATTGCCATTCCCGGACGATCTTCTTTTTTAGGGTTCCGTACCCAAATGGTAAAAACGGGACCCTATGACTAAGACTTCGTTGTCTGTCTGTCCGTCCGTCCGTCCGTCTGTCTGTCAGTCACCAGGCTGTATCTCAAGAACCGTGATAGCTAGAAAGTTGAAATTTTCACAGGTTATGTATTTCTGTTGTCGCTATAACAACAAAATACTAAAAACAAAATAAAGTAATTATTTAAGGGGGGCTCCCATACAAGATTTTTCCATCCCGTGATTTTTTTGCTGTTTTTTTATCTTTGTATCTAATGTTGTATAGATAATGATACGGAACCCTTCGTGCGCGAGTCTGACACGCACTTGGCCGTTTTTTTAACTCTTGTTACTGTTATTTCTAGTTAGTTGGACCTCAGATTTCAGCACAGCCTCTACTATGGCTAATAGTTGGGCCATTGTACATAAGCGAGCTAGTGCTGGGGTACCTATGTGAACACCTCAGAGACTCGGATTTTCTCACGATGTTTTCCTTCACAATTTGCGAGTGGTATTGCTATTACAAATCCACATATGAACGTAACTTAGAAAATAAAGCCATTGGTGCATGCCGGTATTCGAACCCACAAACTCATCAAACTCATATGATTCTACAGATGTGCTGCCAGCACTCATACGGTTATCAATTAATTTTTTTATTTCGGATGAAGTCAGTAGTTCGGTGTAGTTCATAGGCAATATTTTATAAAGAAAATATTCCTTAAGTTAGGTTAGTTTTAACATTTTGTTATTATTTTACGTGGACTGAGATCCAGCGCCTCAGCATAGGACTGTCAGTCCTATTTGCAATGACAATAAGGAGATTGTTGATATTATCGCTGTCTCAGTCGCCCAGCATAGGACTGTCAGTCCTATTTGCAATGACAATAAGGAGATTGTTGATATTATCGCTGTCTCAGTCGCCTCAATGGCATATATCATAAAGGTCAATTCTGCAGGGAGCTGCTAGTCGGTGGCCAAGAAGTGTCATGCCTACTCCTCGGCTCGCTGGTTGCCGGTTACCTTCGCGACAACGCCTCTGTCGACGGCATCTCGCAGAAACTACGCCAGCTTTGCCCCACTCTATACAGACAAGAGGACGCCACTTGTTCTAAGGTAGGAACCGAGCATCAGACATGTACATTGTTTTTAAGCAACCAACAGATTAAATCTGTAGGTAGTATCAAATTTTGATACTACGAGAGAGAAGATGCTCGTTTAGCCAAACAAGTTTTTATGAAATAATTATTGGTGTGATCTGTCAGGATAGTGGCAAGTGGCAGTCCCTGGTCTCTGCCTACCCCTCCGGGATACGGGCGTGAGTTTATGTCTTTATGTAAATATCGGTGTTTGATCGAACATTGCAACATTTCCAGGCCAACGAGTTGCTGATATTCGCTAAGCAGCAAAAAAATTCTGCCGAGAGAGATGAAATGCTCCAGCACGCATTGAAACTGTGCATGGTAAGTTCTTATTTTCTTTATTTACTACCAACTTAACCCATCATATCATCATCATCATCATCATCATCGTCATTCTGCCACAAGAAGTCAACTGCTGGACATAGGCCTCCTCCACGGATTTCTAAAAAGACCAATTGGAAGTGGCTTGCATCCAGCGTCTTCCTGCCAATTGAATGAGGTCATCTGTCCATCTTGTGGCTGGTCGTCCTACGCTGCGCTTGCCGATATGTGGTCTCCATTCGAGAACTTTTCGGCCCCATCGGCCATCAGTTCTGCGTGCTATGTGCCCAGCCCACTGCCACTTCAACTTACTAATCCGCTGGGCTATGTCGATGACTTTCGTTCGTCTACGGATCTCATAATTTCTGATTCGATCTCGTAGAGAAATTCCGAGCATAGCTCGTTGCGTGACCTTGAGCTTTCTTATGAGGCCCATAGTGAGAGATCACGTTTCAGTGCCATAAGTCATCACTGGTAACACACACTGGATGTATAATTTTGTCTTGAGCGATTGAGGTATATTGGACGAAAAGACTTTTCTAAGTTTCCCGAATGCTGCCCAGCCGAGTTGGATTCGACGATTGACCTCTTTCACGAAGTTGGACCGGCCTAGTTGGACTATTTATCCTAATTAGACGTCTTCGTCTACAACTTCGAGAGTCGAGTTCCCCAATGTTATTGGGGTGGGCGCAACACGGGCGTTCGACATGACCTTCGTTTTGTCCATGTTCATTTTAAGGCCCACGCGTTGGGAAACTCGACTGAGGTCTTCGAGCATTATGCCGAGGTCTTCCGTCGTTTTTGCCATGACTACTATATCGTCAGGAACCCATCATATAAATTCTTTAAAATAAACGAAATTTAGCTTCTGATTTATGTATTCACTATTATAAATTTGTTCACTAGTAATACCTTGGACGCGCGCCATCTTTGTTATTAATATAAACTACTGTTGCTCTTGACGACACTACTTCCATATGAAATCCATAATTTATGCTTCACAATAACTACGAGTAGCTACGCTCCTGCTTGGTGAGTCGATGCCTTTGCTTAAGAAAAAATTAAAATAAATTGTAACAACATGACACAATCACAAATAAATATAAAGCCAAATAATAAAATTGAACAAAACAAAAAATAAGTAAAAACAAAAAAAAACAATGATTGATAAGAAAAAAACAGAAACAGAATAAGTAAATTTCAACCTAAATAAATCTAACGTATGTGTATCAATTGCCACAAAAGGCACCTGCCTCAGCGTTGTGCTGAGGGCTTAAGCCTAACCCGTCGGGTCTTCTGAATCTTCATTATTTTCAGGACGTAGCACCGAAGGTGAACCTACCATTAGTGTGCTCAAAACTGGTGGCATGCGGCTTCTTCTCTGGCGTAGTGGACCTGTGCGTCGCGTGCGCAAGCAAACTGGACCCCCAGAACAAGGCCGTGCACTATTACAAGAGCGACCAGCCCTCGCAGGACCGAGAGGGGCACCTCAACTACTACAGGCGGTATGTTACATTACAACCTTGCTGTGAATAAACCGTGTAGGTACAAATCAATAACAATATTTGAAAGAACGCAAAATCTGAAAACTGTTTCTTCAGTATCCATACATAAACCACTTCCAGTAAGGAAGTTTATTTTTATTTTTCAGACAACATTGACCATTTGAACCTTTCAAAATTGAATGTTTTTTTACTGTGGTCTTATATATACGTCCCACCGAAGGGTTGACGACTTCTCTCAGAGAGAGAGAGAGAGAGAGAGGCTTAGTTATCGCGTGCCCGCCGCCGATTGCCAATTTCAGGCACTGAGGTATGTGAAGACCTCAGACACTTAGGTTTCCTTACGATGTTTTTCCTCAACATACTGATGAAAAATAAAAACAATAACTCCATTTACCACCGACATTTCTTATCATGTAGTAGCATGCTTCTATGGTGTACCGCTTTTTTGCATTATCTCACCAGCATGGAGATATACCGTGAAGTGTGCAACGCGCTGGAACGTCTGTACGAGCGCAGCGCGGGCCAATCAGAGTCGTCCAGTCCGACGCATTCGTCGCGTGCGCACGCCGAGAACGCGCTCACACTCTCGCCGGCCGACGCTAACTTCCAGGTAAAGGCTGGCAGATCTACGCGATGGTAAATTGCTATTAGCAATAAGGCCACCCATTGTAATTTTTTCATTGTAACTTTTAATTGTCTTTTGTTTCTTGTGTGCAATAAAGATATTATTATCTTATCTTAAATCTCGCTTTACAGGATACGGTCGCAAACAAGACCGAGAAAAAAGCCCCCAGATCTTTAAAGCAAACTAAATATTTTCTTCTCGTGAAGACTACATGAAGTACGTGGAATAGTATTAGTAAAATCGCCGAGGTTCTATATTTCATTCTATTAAACTTGACTATCCTAAAATAGTTTCCTAAAATAAAAAAAAGGTGAATTAATGTGTGAATGAATGACGTTACACGGGCAAACAACATTTTGCAAACAAACTTTTGTAAGTAAGTTGTGTACGTTTCCGTATTGATTCTGGACGCTTGTACTCAGTGAATAGAAACTGGAAGTTTTCATGACATGTTGTTTAAATGCGACTCAGCGGATTAGTTGGATTACAGGACAAATGAAAAAAAAAAATAGGCAAAGCGGGATTAAAAATGCGATAGGGCTTCGAATCCTGATTCGTCCAATTTTATTTCCATGAGAAGTCTAAACCTAAGATGGGATTCATGTTTGTAAATCGATTAGAAAAGGTACAATTCAATAAATACGAGCGAGATTTGAAATCAAGGATGAGAGTTCCGAGAAGAAGAAAAAAAAAAGGGAACGATACCTGCTTTGTTACATTTTTTCTGATTATTCATGTTTGTAAATTAATCAAAAAGGTTACTAAGTAATAAATACGCGCTTTATTATGGACAGGGTCGCAAGCTGGTGTGGGAGTGCCTGTCTCGAGACGACGAGTTGCTCCACGTGGCCGTTTACGAGTGGCTCGTCTCGAAACGTCTCGGATCAGGTAACATTTGGTTTTAGTTCGTGCACTGGCTAATATTGTAGCGGTCAAGATAAAATTTATTCATAAAATCGTAGGTATAAAGTGTACATATAATTCACGTTAGCATAGGTAAGAGTAGAAACGTAGCCTTAACTAGGAATAAACTATAAATAAAATACAGAGATTGTACCTTGGTATGCAAGCCAAAATTGGTTTGCATACCAAGGTCGGTTGCAACAGTATCGCTGATATTAAATTACATATGCCTGTCCCATCTTTTTACATCGAAATGGGTGTAAAACAGGGTGATCCGCTATCTCCCAAACTTTTTACCAGTACCTTGGGCGTCCAGAGGCATTGACGTCGGCAAAACTAAAAAATAGAATAATTTAATCAAACATTTGCAAACAATAATCAAAAACATTGCGAGAAATATATACCTCAATTAAGTGCTACCATGACAACCGTGAAACCGCAAGAGACTGATAACCTTTCTTCTTCGTCGGTACGCTCTTAACATGGCGTTCGTGGTGCTCATGAAGAAGTTTTATTTTAAGCTGATGTTGCGTGCGATGCGTGCCTGAGATGTCTCGTCATACTATTAGCTCATCTCCAGGACGGCATCTAAAGATCTTATAGAACACTTCTAGGAATCCCCATACTCTTAGCTCATCTCCAGAACCGTATCTGACCAACGGGCATTCCCGTTTCCCGCTCGTCATTACGAGCACCTTATTTTGTTTTATTTTTACATACATTATATAAACTCACGCCTGTGTCCCGGAGGGGTAGGCAGAGACACGGATCTGCCACTGGCCACGATCCAATTTTTGAGCCGTAAAAAAAAATCTTGTTTTTTTTTTATTTTATGTGCAATTAAACATTCGTATTTTATCTAAATGAGTTGTAATAAAAATAATGTTAACTTCTCGCCCGCTGCGTTCGCAGAGCTGCTATCTCTCGGCACGGCGCCGCCCGCATCTCTCCGCACGTACCTAGCGGCGGCCGCGCGCTCGGCGCCGCCGTCCGCCGCGCTGCATCTGCTGGACCTGCTGTGGAAGGTGCTGGAGAAGTCCGGCGACCACCTCGCCGCCGCCGACGTGCTGGAGGGGCTGGCCGTGCGACCGGGGTAAGGAGAACGTCCCTTTATGTGGACTAGACTATGTAAGGCGCCGCCCGCGTCTCTCCATACGTACCTAGCCGCGGCCGCGCTGCATCTGCTGGATCTGCTGTGGAGGGGCTGGCCTCGCGACCCGGGTAAGGCGGGATACCTTTACGTAGACTAAAGTAGTTAAGGCGCCGCCCGCGTCTCTCCGTACGGACGTAGGCAGTATCAGATTCATGATTGTTCTGTCGGATGAATGTTTATTCGAGTGAATGTTGATTTTTTATTTCACTGCTCTTTCACACTGCATGATCAAGTTGTGTGTTTTACTCTTCTTTCATACTAGGAAAAAGAAGATGGCGTATGAACCGAACCAGCATTTCAATTGCGATTTCGTAGTTTTTCGAAGTGGTGTCTACTCACGAGCAAACCAGCATTATTATTAATAACTAGCTGTGCCCGCGACTCCGTTCGCGTACATTTCGATTTTTACGAAGCATTTGTATGGGGGCCACGTCTTATCATAACTGGAGCTAGAATTTAAATAGCCTATCCTGTGTCCCAGATGTCTATATGTTTTTATACCAAATTTCATCAAATTCGGATAATTGGTTTAAGAGTTATGGAGGAACATACATACATACACACATACAGAAAAAAATTCTAAAAATCGTGAAATTAGTTTCAGTATCATATATTGAGCCTATAAACACAATATCTCTGAAAACAAACTAACTTACTCCATGACCGACCCTTACAGATTTATTATTAGTATAGCAGATAATAACTTCCTATGTGGAATCTAATCATAGGAATCTACTTAGGACAAACAGTCCAACTAGGCCGGTCCAACTTCGTGAAAGAGGTCAATCGTCGAATCTAACTCGGCTGGGCAGCATTCGGGAAACTTAGAAAAGTCTTTTCGTCTAATATACCTCAATCGCTCAAGACAAAATTATACAACGAGTGTGTGTTACCAGTGATGACTTATGGCACTGAAACGTGGTCTCTCACTATGGGCCTCATAAGAAGGCTCAAGGTCACGCAACGAGCTATGGAAAGGGCTATGCTCGGAATTTCTCTACGAGATCGAATCAGAAATGATGAGATCCGTAGACGAACGAAAGTCGTCGACATAGCCCAGCGGATTAGTAAGTTGAAGTGGCAGTGGGCGGGGCACATAGCACGCAGAACTGATGGCCGATGGGGCCGAAAAGTTCTCGAATGAAGACCACATATCGGCAAGCGCAGCGTGGGACGACCAGCCACAGGATGGACGAATGACCTCATTCAAGTGGCAGGAAGACGCTGGATGCAGGCCGCTTCCAACCGGTCTTTTTGGAAATCCATGGAGGAGGCCTATGTCCAGCAGTGGACTTCTTGTGGCTGAATGATAATGAATACAATCACTTGACCTGGTCCCAAACTAGGACACCGTGTGCTATGGCAACCAGGCAAGGACATCTGAGGAAAATAGCTGCCCCATTACTTTTCTACTGAACTACATGGGATATTTTCTGTTTTCAAGGCCAATTACCTTATGGAAAGTTGGCCCCTGTGTCTACTTATGTATGTGGTGTTAAACGAATCGTGGTTTTATGCGATTACCAATAAGGCTGTTTGTGTTTTTTTTTGCGATTGGCCCCATTTAGTATCCGACCGCCATAGGTCTGGAAAGCAAGAGAGCCGAATTGGTTGCCAACCTCCGATAGGAGACGGCACATAAAGAAGAAGCGTAGGTCTGGACCTAGTTGGCCTTAATGCTGTTGTTACGTCGAGCATGCATCTCTTGTACAATTTAACATTTTTAATGATTATAAGAAAATGAGTATACTTTGATGAAAGTGATCTGAGGGTTTGATAGATAATAAAATTTCGTCTATTCAAGACATATTTTTCTTACCCTGTATCCAGTTTTCGATTGAAAAAATTTGATTCCAAAATTGATAATTTCGGAAACAACTTTTCTTTATTAAAAACTACTTATTTAAAGTGTCCGTTATTCAATTATCTCTTAAACCCTCGGACCACATTTATCAAAAGTATACGCATATTTTATCACAATTACTAAAAATATTACATTGTGCGAGCGAGACAGCAAGCTCGACTTAATAGCAGCCTTTAAGAAAGTCAATCTATACGATCTAGCGTCACACATTTTGCTTACGCGATTAGCCTAGTTTTAGCTACTTTAGTATTGGCTTTAGGCATGTTAAGCAGTTTACATTGTTAGGTAATCTCGTATCATTAAGTTAGTCTATCGTTTACTGCACTAAAGAGAGGAACCGTCAATATTTTAGCCGTCCGTAGATTTACCAATACATTTTTACTACTACTTTTGGTGCGAGTGTCTTCTTCTTCTACGTCACCTAGATCCAACTCCAGTGTAGCGGTACCACAACATCCTACCACTAGGTCTATGTCGACTTATGTAGGTGACGCTAACACGCTATGTAAAACTTAGACATGTAAGCCTTTTAATGTATTTTGTTTTCTGGTGTGTGCAATAAAGTGTTCTAATCTAATCTAACACCAGATCGGGCGCGACCCTCGAGCAGCGCATCTCGTGGCTGTCGGCCGGCGTGGTGTGCGTGCGCGGCGCCGGCGCGGGCGGCGGCGAGCTGCTGCGGCGGCTCGAGGAGGCCGGCGAGGTGGCGCGCGTGCAGCGGGCCGTGCGCGCCGCCGCCGCCGCGCTGCCGCCGCGCCAGGCGCCGCCGCCGCCCGCCCTGCGGCGGCTCGACGACGAGCTGCTCGAGATTACGCAGGTGGGTTGAGAATTTTTTGGGCTTTGGCATGCGAGCGTGGGGAGGGGTGAGCACCCACGTCGACTGTAAGGAGATGCCGCCGAAGCCCGCGCCCTGCGCCACCGGTACGAACAGCTGCTTGAGATTACACAGGTGCCTGGACGACGCCGCCCGCGCTTCGACGGCTCGACGACGAGCTGCTCGAGATGACGCAGGTGCGTTGACAAGGCTTTTCTCAAGGGTTCTGTAAAAACTGACAAGGCTTGAGGTAAATCGGCTGTAGGTTGCTAAGAGCGGTTGAGATCGCCAGTCGCCACAATAATACAGTGGCTGGACAACGGGCTGCTCGAGATTAAGCAGGTGGGTTGAAAATGTTTTAGGCTTGAGGAACATCGGCTTGAGGGAGCGGTTGGAATCGCTTGTCGCCAAATGCTGAGGAAACCTGAATGCCCGAGGTGGTTACATGCCCCAGCGCTAAATAGAAGGCCTCTGCCCTACAGTGGGACGTATAAAAGATGCATTATTTCACGATTATTTAGAATGGATATTCAGGTTAAGTGAATAATGGACCTTCATAGAAAGCTAGGACTTTTTCGGGCTAGAAGTAATTATGCGTCAGTGGCGACGAGCTCGTATATTGGCTAAAAGAAGTGGGTGAGATCGACAGGGTCTAAAGCACTTAGGTTAGGATCTAACATTTGTTTAGTCCTGGTTATAAATTATTTCGTGGACTGAACAGTGCAAGGACGTGGTCACGAAAAGTGACCACAGCAGTTATTCACAGCATTTAATGTTCCCAGCTATACGAAGAATACGCCGACCGCTACAACCTCTGGGAGTGCAAGTTGGCGATCGTCCAATGCTCCGGACACAAGGACCGCCTGTTGGTCGAGAATATCTGGAGCAATATCCTCTCGGAAGCGGAATCGGCGGCGCGACTCCTGCCCTCAGCCGATGAGCGCCTTGCCTCGGTGCTTAGCAAGCTGACGACGCTCGCTAAAGAGTATCTCAATACTGGCCATTGCTTCCCGCTATGTAAGTTATAAAGTACACAGTATTTGGACCCGTTTCTAAATTGTAATATGAATTTGAAGAGGTCAAGTAGAACAGTCCTTTTTTGAAAATAATTGAGGCGCTTTTTACAAGAACAACCTTTGTTCCCAGAGTTAATTTGGTGCTTTTTGGCCAAAACGATTGTCCTACAAGCAAACCTTGGTGTTTTTGTAAAATTGCCTAAACTTTCGGAATAACTGTGGACATAGAAAGGTTTTGTAAAAACTGATTAGTGAAGCTAATGCAGCTTGTTTAACACTGTTCCCAACAACCGAAAACAGAAATTCGTTAAAATTGAACATTGGCTGTTCTTGTAAAAAGCGCCTCAATTAAAGCCTGGATTTTCATACAGGTTTTCACAGCCAGTGCCCACTCTAGATCTTGCCTGAAATTGACACCTCTGTGTTTAATTTGTAAGATAAGATAAGAATATTCTTTATTGTACACCAGAGCACATAACGTATAAAACATATAAGTAAAGATACAGAGTATAATTGGCGGCCTTATTGCTAAAAGCAACTTCTTCCAGGCAATGACGGAAAGTTGCTAAAGGAAAAGAGAGCTGATGTAATGTATTTCTAATGTCGCATCAATTAAACGGTTAATAACTGACCAGCAACCCAATTGCTTTCCGATGAATCAATTTAGAAAGAAAGAAAAAAAGGATATTTATTTAAATTGTCACAGAAACAAGAAGTAAACATAAAGGTACACAAACAAAAGACACGAACTTCAACACAACAGAGATAAAACAAAACAAAACATTTCATTATACAATTTATAGTACATATGGTGCTACATTACCGCACTAGTGCGATAATGAGCACTTTACGTGCCTATGTCGAAACTTCAAAGGGCCATATTTACTATAAAACGTTGTACGATACACGTGCGAATAGGTAATTCGTAACTCGTGTCGATATAAAACACTCCCTTCAGTCGTGTTTTAATTTATCGCCACTCGTTGCGAATTTCCTACTTTTCGCACTAGTATCGTAATGTACTATTACTAAATTCAGATACTCGACCGAAGTTGACGTTTGCGGATGAGTAAGTCAACCAGCGTTGTGAGTTCTAAAGTCTATTTACACGTGCAGAAAACGTAACACGATGCGATCATGAGTCGCACTCTCTACAACTTGACTTAGCTAATTTATAGTTCTACGTGATGTCTACAAATCTTTGTGTAACTGGCATAACAGATTGTTTTGTTTTTCTCCAGATTTCATTGTCCGCCAGCTGGAAATAATGAGCTGTAAAATGCAAGCCGACCATCGCTTGGTGTTCAGAGCCATTTTAAACATCGGCGTGTCTTTAGAACAGGTCCTGGATATTTACATAAAGTAAGTTGTTCCAATAATATTTTTAAATAGAATAAAAAAATAAGAAGTGCGCTATAATTCGCCAACAAACTGCCACGTAGTTTGGCGAATGATTTGATTTATAAAACATGTATTCATATATTATTCAATACTCACAGTAATATATTAAACGGGTCTAACCGCGATTATGTATAAACTCTTTATAAATAAAATAAAAAAATATGTATATGATTAAGTTAAGAAGACGACTAAGGAAATCAATTACCAGGAGACGGGCTGCAGCATCTTCCTGAGATTCCAACCGCATACTGCGATCGCCAACCCGCCTGCCAAGCGTGGCGACTAAGGGAAAACTCCTCATGGTCTATGTCCTGCAGTGGGCGTCAAATGGCTGATGATGATAATATAATTAAGTTGAGTTACTCGCTTGGAATTACCTTTTTAGTGCGTTGTTTCAAACCAGTGCATTTATATTAGTCAGTGTTCCATTCTACGGCTTCTCCAGTTAAAGTATATCCCAAGCACTACAGCGTTTGTAGTCGGAGAGATTCGTTTACTTACCACGATAAACAGCTTTACGAATGCCTACGTATTTGATGCATTCCAAAGTCCACGCATGGAAAATCCTGTGAACGTCATGATGGTACGTGTTATAACCAAAAACAGATTGGTGTATAAGACGATGTCGCCCGTAAACTTGTTTTACGAAGTGACTACGATTAATACACCCATCTATTTCTGCTTACTACGCGTGCCATCCTGACGCCCACTAAACAGCTAACCTAGTTCGTAGACAGCTCGGCCTTTTAAGCATGTGGATTAGGGATGCTTATGTTATCCACTAGGTCAAATAGTTATTCAGTCACTTTCTCAAATGGGCATTGCCCTAAATAATGACAATAGTTACAAATAATTCGGCATTTTAAAGGTATAATGCTATAATCATAAATTAGTAATATTAGCCTTTTATTCGACTTTCTAACGATCGTGTGTATGAAAGGATTAATATTTTTTAAATAAAAACTCCAAGATGTTGACATCTGGGTATTATTAAAAAAAAACCAACCTCTTCTATGTTTGCACAGATTGGGATTATTATAAGTCCTATTACGAATTCGCAGATGTACCTAACTTTGAAAATAAACAAAGTCATACGTACATGCCCGCACTGGGAATCGAACCTGGGTCTCTCGCTTCCGAGTCCATTGATCTGCCCACGGGGCTACCACAGCTAATACCACACGCTAACCGTGAAGGAAAACATCGTGAGGAAACCCGCGGTTCGCTTGGGTACGCACGTATGATCGTCTTTCCTGTGGGCTAGGCCGACTACGCTGTCAGGATGGCATAGTGCGAGTAAGAATGCCCACTAACTGTGCTACACTTTGTCGGGCGGCAGGCTGGTGAGCGTGAACGAGCGCGCGTGGCTGGCGAGCGGCGACGACACGCACGTGTGCCGCGCGTGCGCGCTGCTGCTCGAGTGCGCGCGGGACGAGGCGCCCGCGCTGCCGCCCGCCGCGCGCCGCCGCTGCCTCGCGCGCTGCAAGGACCTGCACGAGGCGGCGCTCTCCGCGCTTCAGGTGAGCCTTCGCTCGGTTTGCTCAGTCCCCTCCCTACTCTGTAATAGTCCGCTGTTGGGTCGCTCAATTATGGTTATAAGGGACTTGTTTATTTTTCTCTTGCTCCCCCACTAAAAATTGAAAAATGAAAAAAAAAATAAAAACCGACTTCAAGACACTACAGCACTAAAAAGTTAGAAATAATTTAAAAGAATACCTTTAAATTAATTACAAATTATACTTCTACAATACCTACATACATACATACTTCTAATTTAAAGGTATTCTTTTCAATTATTTATTACTTTTTAGTGCTGCAGTGTTTTAAAGTGGGTTTTTATATATATTTTTTTTCTTTCTTAGCATAAACTTTTGTTTAATCTTTCCCGTCTGTTAATAATTACGGGATGGTTGACGTTTTTTTTTTGTTTCCAGGCTCGCCCAAACACTCAGCGACTCATCGAAAGAATTTCCGTTGCCCAAGCGCACTTAGACCGTATGGATTAAGTTTTGGCGTAAGTAGGTAATTATTATTTCGCTCTAAGTAATCTTCATCTGAATACAGCTAGACTGATGTTGACTCGATCCGTTCCTTGTTTCAAATCGGGGTCATATTGTTGCAAAAATATAATGTGAATTTTTTGATTATTTTTTTACTTGACTATTTCTTTGTGAATCTACTTTGTTCAATGGACTTCAATAAATTACATTATTCCAGTGCATACATAAATTATATTTTCGTAACGACATAATTATTTTTGTAACATTATTATTGTTCTTAATCTTAACATTCTCACAATGGCAGTGATTATTTTATTTATAGAAGTTCTCTAATGTTAATTTTACATTCGATTTCTAATCATGTGCATGAAAACGAAACAAGAATCGTGCTGTGGCGATTTCTAATTTTGTAAATAAATACAGTTCTCATGTCTCGTTGTTTCCGCTAATTCCAAGTTATCTTACATTATAATACAAATAATTTCTTAAAATGTACGTAATGCGTATTTGAAGTACAATAACCATTTATCACATAAAAAGGACAATTAAATACCAGATTCCTGTGGACTAGAAAGTATACTTTTGAACGTAGACAACGAGGGTCCTCTCGGCGCGTCCTTGGAAAGGGCATAAAAGTAGAGGTTAGTAACGGAGTCAGGAGAGTTAGTCGGAATCGAACGGGTTGTTATTTACCTGCTGCTCGTCTGGGTATGTGTACGTGCTACTTTGGGTTCCGCTGATTGTCGGCAAACCGACTGTGTTCAATGGTGAAATTATGACGTTATTGTAATGCCTCAGAGAGTCTTTTGCTCTGAAGTCTTTTTTATTGATTGTGGCGTAACTGGCGGGGGCTTTGTAAGGTATGTCCCTGCCACTGATCTGTGACGCAGGTCTGTAAGTGCTGAACTCGTCAGGTGGCGGCGGTAGAGAGAATCCGTCGGAGTTTTGTGCGGTCTCTGACGTATCGTCCCTCAACTCCTTCGCCAATTTGTGACGCATCTTCCGCGGCATTGTGTAAAAGGTGTTCATCTGAAAACAGTTTTCTATAGTTATTTCCCATTGACAAACTACGGCTGTTTTCTCCGAATGTATTACCCGCAGATCATATTTACTAGAATATTATTATTTAAATATTGTTCTTATTACAAAACTTATTAAAAAAACTGCTCTGATTACATACAACTTACCGGTCTTGGCACACTATAGTTTGTGTCTGGTGGCAAATGCACCATCAAATGATCATTCAATGCGTCCATCTCTCGTTTCCTATTAATATTCTGCATAGAATGCACTCTGCAATGAGCGCTGTGCTTCGTTACTTTCGGAAGATTCTCGTCAGGGAAATCGTTTAGGTATCGCGCCGAGTGGAAGGAGCTGGAGCGGCGCACGTCGAAGTTTCTCGAAGGACATCTCGTGACGGCGCGGCGGAAGGAATCTGCTCGCTTTACGTTGTACTCGCTGCCTTCGTCACTGTCGTGGTAGGTCTCGCAGTTGGATTCTGTATTGAGAAATAAAGAACAATAGTACATTACGATACTAGTGCGAAAAGTAGGAAATTCGCAACGAGTGGCGATAAATTAAAACACGACCGAAGGGAGTGTTTTATATCGACACGAGTTACGAATTACCTATTCGCACGTGTATCGTACAACGTTTTATAGTACATATGGGCCTTTGAAGTTTCGACATAGGCACGTAAAGTGCTCATTATCGCACTAGTGCGGTAATGTAGCACCATATGTACTATAAAACATATTATTTATATGTGCGGCGTAGGCATGAATTAACTAAACTCTTGAGGAAAATAAGAAAATAATAAAACAAATGGCGGTTTAGTTACCTTACTGTTTACGTTACGTTACGTACCTTCTGTGTTATATGCGTGAAGAGCAGGGTCACGAGCATCACGACTGTTGCCGCGCTTCTCGTGAGCGCATAAGACGAGCCCACAAGCTGCTAGCGCTAATAAAGCTACGCCGCCGAACAGTGACAGCGTCAGAGTCGTTATATCCGGTATCGCGTTCACGGACTCCACTGTTTCTGCGAACATAAGAAAAAAAAACTTTCTGGTTTTGCTACTCCATTCAGTACACTGTTCCGTTTCATACCTTTGGTGTTGTCGACGATATCAGCCTTCTGTATCTCGACTATATCACTGTCGCCCTTTTCGTTGGACGCGAATATGACGAACTTATAGTTTTCCTCTGATGGCTCTTGAACTATGAAATGTGGCTTCAGATTTGTAGTTGAAAGCAGTTGTTTCTCAGAGTCCAGAGATACTATTGTAAACATGAATTTCTGTGAACATTAAGGCAACTTGTCAGTTTTAAGTCTCGCGATGAAGAGAATTAAGACAAAGTTTGAGATGGAGATAGGAAACTGTTTGTTGAGTCAATTAAAAAAAAGACTAAGTTTGGAGATTTTTTGTCCATTTTTTCTCCAAAATGATCTAGATTTTGAAATGGACACCTAGTTTGACTTGTAACGTTCATTAAGTCGCAGTTTCTGTGCTACTTGGAATATTAAATTTTGATTTGATTTGTAAATGAGCTATGTTTTGCCATTTTACAGAGCCGATTCTTATTTTGTTGGCTTGTGGTAAGTACTAAATCCTTATAAGTACAAGACAGGAACGGTACCTGACTGGATCCTCCATCATATCCTTCCTTGCAAGTGACTGTGATGTCTCCCTGGCTGTTCTTAACAGCTGCGCAGCCTGTAGGTGGCTGCGGTGGTGTCTCGTCGGTCACGACAAACGTACAGGGCGTGTTGGGTAACGTGCCCTCGTTGTTTGACACGTCATTGATGCCCCAGCAGAATATAGTGCCTGGAATATTGTTAAGGGGTATATTTAAGTGTAGGTACTTTAAAATAAAGACTTCTTATTTTATAGTGGAAACCCTAAGGCTGAGAGAGCCATAGAGATTATAAAGGGCATTTAATTGAAACCCTATTTTTAGGGTTTCGTAGTCATCAAGGAACCGTTACAGTTTCGCCATGACCGACCGTCTGTCTGTCCGCTTCATATTACAGAGACGACAGTTACTAGAAAGCTGAATTTGGCATTAACATATTAATCACGCTGGCAAAGCGGTGGAAAAATCATAAAAAAATAATATTACTTATTAAATTAGCTCTACACCTAAATTAGGGATGCAAATCTTTTTTATGCAACTGCGCGTGGCCCGACACGCACTTGGCCGGATTTAATATTCAGCGTCAAGTATGCCCCGTGATCAGCTGTCCGGTACAGCTTTATTCTTTAGGGTTCTATGGATATCGGCCAAAGCGATCGTCATCCAACATATCGGACACGTTAACCTCGCAAGAAATTTGGGAGTGCGACATCAATAAATAAAATTGATAGATTGATAGATCAAAAACTAAGAGAGTAATTAAGAACTAACGTAGATGCATTTTATTTCTTCAAACTTAAGCTTCGTTCTCAGTTCCTCGTCACGCTTTCGTACCCTCAGATGCAGGCTGAATCTCAGTGTTAGATTGTGTATCAGACAGTTTCAGAGAAATGGTATCGTTTCCGGTAATAGTTGGATATGGTAGCAGACACGAGTAGAGATTTGCTGTCACAAATATACCTCCACCATTCAGCTAAATAACAAACATATAACACTGATCACAATTTATGGCTTAGCGGACACGCGGTGCGTCAAGCAATCATTTGTGTCTGAGGGCCGGTTTCTGAATTGGGAAATTTACTAAGTTAATACTTAAGTAACGTTCTGTCACGCTCTTCTCTGGGAAATTAGAAAAGACAGCACTACAGTTAACTATAGTTAACTATTTACTTCGTGAAATTGTCAATTGAGAAACTGGCCCTAAATGTTACAATGAGCCAGGCGCTCTTTGGACCCTCCAGCGTTGCAAGTTTCTACTCGTAACTTTATAAGTCAACTTACTGACAGTAGTATCATTAGGCCGCTGATACGGCAGTACATTGACCGTGGTCTCCCGCGTAGTGCACGGCTGGTCGCTTCTCAGCGTGGTGGTGTTGACGGCGTCGTCGACGATCACCCAGCGATAGGCGTGCGGCGCCGGGTTGGCTTGCACGACGCATGTCAGGTTTAACGTTTCCATCTCGCCGAGGCCGAAGTGCGCGGTCGCTGACTCCACGCAGAATGGGGGATCTGATAAAGCGTTTGGGAACTCTCGGTACAAATTCTAATTGATTATTTTCATTCATTATAAAAATAAAATGTTTACTTAATGAACGTGAACGTAGTGAAAGTAACATTTTAAACATCATAGATTAAGGCCGACTTGCGCCACCTCTTAAATGTCACTTAAGTCGTCATTTAAATCAACTTTTGTATGAAGTATTTTAGTTAAATGCTGTTTAAGCCGCATTTAAGAAAGTGGTGCAAGTCGGCCCAAGTGGGGAAGAAGCTAACAAAGAAATTCGATGTACATTCTTTTCAAAAAAACTTATTAGCTTAACAGAGTTTTCAACTCTAAATGATTACTCATTAATGTGTCTAACACTAGACAATCGTCTCAGTTAACATTATTTTAATACCAGACATCTTTGTTAGACATTTTATACTCCTGTATGACCCGAGCGAAGATAAACAATAGAAACTTTTAATGATTCGCAATCAGTGAATAAATCGATCAACAAACTAAAAAATTTTATTTTATTTTTATTTTATATAAGTAAAATAGAAATAAATGGCGATTAGACCCGTTAAATATTGATTTTGTTTAGTTTACTAGTTGCCAAAAACATTTACGTTGCACCTATTTACGAAGTACTTTCGTGAGGTACCTATGTTGAAAAAAATTAACGTGACTGGCCGGCAAGATGTGTTGCTCTGGCTCTAGGTGTAAACTTCTTGAATGAACTTGAGTTCTGCGAATAAGAAATATTATGCAAGTAGCTGCTTACAAGTAACGTCAATAACTATATGATCGCTGGTGGTAGACCCCTCGGCGTTGGAGGCAGCGCAGACGTACTCCCCGGCGTCGCTTTCGCTCACGTCACATAGTTCCAAAACTGGCTCAACGAGGCTTCCTGCCTTCTCTTTCGTTATCACTTCATCCTGTAAATCAGTTAAAAATTATTTTGTATCAAAGGCAGAAAATTAATCGGATATTGTGAACGCTCGTGCCGACTGTTAAGATGGCGTAGGAAGATGAGGCGCTGGGTGGCTGTGGGGTAGACATCAGGTCACTGTAGAGTCATCGTTCGCGACACTTCTATTAGTAAGTGTAACATTACTAAAAGACACATAATAGAAAAGCATGATCCATATTTTAAGCCAGCATTGTTTTAGAAAATTTGGTTTTCACCATTGTTAAAACTATTTGAAAATACATATATTTGATCACGATTAATAATACGATTGATACTTCGTTACAGTATAGGCATTTTAATTCATAATCTGATTTATTAATTGTTTCGTTGTAAATGAAAGATTCGATTGTGGACTGTAGTTTTAATGAATAAACTGTTATTAACAATGCGATAAAGGAAAGGGCAAAATTGCGTGTTGTCTCGACGTTGCAAGTAAAAAAGTGAACCCCGCTGCTCGGTGTCCGCGGGGGAGGTGAAGAGGGGCGCCAACAGTGGACCGTTTCGCTGCTGCGCTAACATGCTCCCCGGCGTTGAAGTATAATCTTCAAGATTGATGAACAGGCAGAGAGCATAGGTTATTGAAGCTTCGGATGATAAGCCCTTTCTTTGTCATAACCTCGGCTACTCTGGACGCTCCATCGCTGCCCTTTGAAAGCTTAACGATGCGTCCCAAAAGCCATAGCAATGGCGGTGCGTTTGAATCTCTGACAAGCACCATGTCGCCAACCTTCAGTTCTCCTGATGAAGTATGCCATTTTGTTTTCTGTTGAAGCTGGTAGATGTACTCATTTGAGTATCTGCACCAGAAGTGCTGTCTGAGCCTTTCGATTCTTTGAAAACGTTGAATTCGGTTCAAATTGGTGGTTCCAAGGGTTGGGTACGGAACTGAGGTGAGTGGTCGACCGATGAGAAAATGGGCTGGAGATAGGTAAGTAAGATCAGAAGGATCGGTGGATAAAGGCGTAAGGGGTCTTGAATTCAGGATTGCCTCCATCTGATACAAGCACGTAGAAAGCTCTTCGTAAGTAAGATGTGTTAGGTTTAAGACACGACGTAAGAGAGTTTTGACGGATTTAACGGCCGCCTCCCAAATGCCTCCAAAATGGGGAGTATACGGAGGAATAAAATTGAATTTAATATTGACTTCTGACAGGTAAGCCTGTATGTATGAATTTGATACATTTAAAAATCTATATAATTCATTGCTGGCTCCGACGAATGTTGTGCCATTGTCGGAGTAGATGTTTTGAGGTTTCCCTCTACGCGAAATAAAGCGATTGAAGGCCGCTAAGAACGCTTCCTTAGTCAGGTCCTTGACGAGTTCTAAGTGGATAGCCTTAACTGCGAAACAAATGAAGACACAAATATAGGCCTTTTGAAGTTTGCATCCACGGCCCTTGCGGTCGGCAATCAGGACAGGTCCAGCGTAGTCAACGCCTGTGTTGATGAAAGGATATTCGAGATACGTTCTTTCGGCCGGTAAGTTGCCGTTGTGTTGATTTGGCGTTAAACCTAGTACAGCGAACACAACCACGTACCACTGCCTTAGACAAGTTCCTACCGCCTAATGGCCAAAATTGCTGTCTAACCTTTGATAAAATCAATTGAGGACCTGCGTGAAGTAGTTCTTTATGTTTAGACTCAAATAAAAGTTTTGTCAAGTAATGTTTTGAGCATAATACAATTGGGTGTTTGATGTCATAAGTGTAAAAGGAGTTATGTAATCGCCCCCCGACTCGTATTAAATTATTGGAATCGATGAATGGAGAAAGTGCCTTAAGCCTGCTAGCTCGTGCCAGAGGTTTTAGTAGTTTCAGTGAATTGCAATCCTCGGGGAACATTTCCCGTTGAGAAAAACTTAGAATTTGTTGTTGTGATGATTGCAGTTCGGAGCAACTAAGACAATTTGTGTTTTTATTTGATTTGTTTTTACAATTGTAAATGAATCGTCTGATGTATGCAAATATTCTTATAAGTTTGTTGTAATTTGATGCATTATGAATTAATTGATGTATTATAGATGTAGATGTATTGTTTGTTTGATTCGTGTTTATATGAAGTGTTAGATCTGGTAGTTGTGTTTTATGATTTTCATTAGGATATGACGGAAATTGTATGTTTGTGTTATGTAAAAAACCGGGTCCCTTCCACCAAAGTGCGGAAGCGCTGAGGAATTCAGCATTCACCCCCCGAGATGCTAAGTCAGCTGGATTTAGCTTTGACGGTACGTAGCGCCACGTGAAACCCTGGGTGGTGTCTTTTATTTCGTTGACTCTATTTCTAACGAACTGCTTAAGGGAGCTTGACTCTGTAGAAAGCCAGCCCAAAACAATAGTTGAGTCACACCAAAAATAGCAGCCATGAAACTCTATAGTTAATGACTCTGTCACTTTTGTATAGAGCCTGGTGCCTAATAAAGCGCCGCATAACTCTAGACGAGGGATGGTTATTGATTTTAGAGGTGAAACTTTATTTTTTGATGTTAATAGATGAATGTGAACTGATCCATTTAACGAAATTGTTCTTACGTAAACGCAAGCACCGTAAGCACGCTCTGAGGCGTCGGTAAATATATGTAACTGTACTTCCTGTGGGTCATTATGCAATACCCATCGATGTATACGTATTTTATTTAAGTGATGAAGACAGTTGATGAAATAGTCGAAATCTGATTTTATTTGTGACGTAACTTCATCATCCCAGCCACATTTTTGAGCCCAAAGTTGTTGTAATACAATTTTTGCCTGAAGTATACAAGGTCCTACTAATCCTAAAGGATCAAAAACCTGACTAATGAATGAGAGTATATTTCGTTTTGTGTATTTTTGTGTGTATGTGTGATTAATGGAAAAGAAGAATGTATCAAGAGAAGTATCCCAATATAGACCCAATGTTTTTGAAGGTGATGAATCAAGATTGAGTGTTTTTTGTGTATTATTTTTGTCATTTGTGATGCTTTCAAGTATTTCGGTGCTATTGCACTGCCATTTTCGTAGTTTAAAATGAGCTGATTCTAGAGTTGACTTAACTTCTTTTACCAATTCAATTACTGACTCTATAGAATCACCTCCTCCCAAGTAATCATCCACGAAAAAATCATGTTGAATGGCTCGCTGAGCAGACGAGTTTGAAGTTTCTTTTGCAAGAGATACTAAGCATTTGGTGGCTAAATAAGGGGCCGAGGAGGTTCCGTACGTAATGGTATTAAGTGTATATGTATTAAGAGGTTTATTTGAATCGAACCTAAATAAGATTTGCTGTAAAGATCGTTGTGATGCATGCACTAAGACTGATCTATACATTTTTTCTGCGTCACCAGTGATGGCATATTTATGTTGCCTAAATCTTAATAGGATTGACAAGAGATCATCTTGGGTTTTAGGACCTACCATTTGTATATCGTTAAAGCTCTTTCCAGACGATGTTGTAGCCGAAGCATCGAAAACTACGCGTAATTTCGTTGTAGAACTCGACTCTTTTATTACCCCGTGATGCGGTAGGTAATAGTTATGTTTATTATGAAAGTGTGAATTTGGTGGATTTAACGTCATGTGACCTAGGTTTATGTATTCCTTAATGAATTCATGATACTTTTGTTTAAGTTGTGAGTCTCGCTCGAGTTTACTCTCAAGAGCAAGAAATCGCCTCTTTGCTAGAGCATAAGAATCACCGAGACAGTCAGGAGATTGCTTCAACGGCATGGTGACTACAAATTGGCCTGTTGGTGTACGAAAAGTTGTGTTATTGAAATTTTCTTCACATTCCCTTTCTTCAGGGGTGTATGAATGTTGAGGAGAAATTGAATCAAGTTCCCAAAACTTTGAGAGTGAGAAATCATCATTGTTTTGAAGTAAATGATGACATTGATGATCTTGCTGATGATTTGTGTAAATACAGCCTGATAAAATCCATCCTAGTCTTGAAGAGTGCAGCTTAGCATGTGTTGAACCAATGTTTCTGGTCTCAGAATTTAAAACCGCCCAAAAGATATCCGCGCCTACCAATATATCAATAGTAGATGGTTGATTGTATGTCGGATCAGCTAATTTAATATCAGTGGGGATCGGTATGTGTGATGTATTTATGTAAGCACTAGGCAGTGCATTTGTTATCTTTGGCATAATGTAGCAAGTGATATTGGCTTGATAATCACCTAAACAAGATTCAAAAGCAAGTTCACATACTTGTTTGGCCCGTGTAGATTGACTGTTGATTGTTGTTACTGTGGACTCAGTGTCACGTCTCGCCAAGCCGAGTGTGCTGCACAGGTCCTCCGTAATAAAATTACAGGTGCTACCATTATCAAGAAGTAATCTTGCAATGTGTTTCTTGCCGTCTTTGCCCGTTACGCGCACCAGTGCTGTGGATAGTATGACGTAAGACTTGTTAGAGGCTGAAGTTGTATCTGTGGATAATGTAATGTTTGAAGTTGACTGATTATTATTGCTAATCTCTTTATGTAAAAGCGTGTTATGTCTTTGGTTACAGTATTTGCAGTTAGTTAATCTGCAGCGGGTGCTATCATGGCCTGGGCGTAAACAATTCATACATACTTTACTGTCTATCGCCTTTTTGATGCGTGAATCTACATCAAGTTTTTTGAATGATGTGCATGTAAATATGTAATGTTTTTGTGAACACATGGGGCAACAATAATTTATGTTATAGTTGTTGTTATTTGTGAATGTATTTATGTCTTTTTTGTAATATGAATTTTTGTTTTTGTTGCTTGTTGATGTATTTGTTTGATATACTATGTATTTTATGTTAGGTTGCACTGACGTCGAGGCTGCTTGTACTGTGTCTAATAGGTCAGACCTATTACTTAAGAATTTAATGAATTGTTTCAAATCAGGTGAATTGCAATTTAAGCTGCACTTGTGTTCTTCCCATTGACGATTGGTAATTGTGTCTAGTTTTTTTGACATTAAGTAGACAATTATTGTGTCCCAGTGATCGACTGGTTCACCCAGTGTTGCGAGTGCTCTTAAGTTTTTATTTATGACGTCAATGAGGTTTCTCAAAGCTGCACTAGATTCACTGATTATATTATGAGTGTTTAATAATGCTTTTATGTGATTATTGATCAAAATGCGTGTGTTGTCGTATCTTTCAGTAAGTAATTGCCAAGCAATTGGGTAATTTTTTGATGTTATGTCTAGGCTTTGAATAATTAATGATGCGCTGCCTTTAAGAGCAGCCCGTAAATAATGAAATTTGTGCACGTCTGTGATGTTATTGTTTTTATGTATTATAGAAAGATACGTATCTCGAAACTCCAACCAATCCTGAAAGTCGCCGCTGAACTGTGGCACGTTGATGACGGGTAGATGAAACTTAGGTGTACCGCTCGGATCATTGTCACCCGCCACGGATCCTGGCCGAGAATCTGACGTTGAAGTAGCAGACTCCAATAAGCTGCGCGCTGAAGCCACTACTGTGTGGTAATTTTCTTCAAAACGAGTACGCTCCTCATATTCGGGGTCGATACACTCCGACAATGACTCAATGTCCGTCTGTAATGCATCAAATTTGTCATATAAGTCTTCAACTTTTGCTAAGCGCCCTTCTAGTTCGATTTTTTGCAAGTTGGTTAAGTCTGTAGGATTATTTAATCGATTTAAAAAATTACCAAATGTTGTGAGTTTAGTTTTAATTGCTCCGCGTCTTTTGACTAAGTCCTTGAGAGCCTCAGTGGCCATTTTCAAGGGCATTCAATTCAATTCAATTCACACTTAGAAATGATACACTGTCGCGCTATTGTTTATGTGCCTAACTCTTTCAATAAGTAGGTCTGGGATCGGCAAGTAAATAAAACCGGTCGGCTATTGTATGCGTTCTCAAGTAAACAACTAATCGCAATGTATAGGTATCTACGTAGCTATTGATCGTTATTTGTGTTGCAGTATGATTTAGATGAAGGATGAATGTGAGAATTAGATGATAGCCTTTATGAACACTGTATCAAAGCTATTATTGAATATAAACTTTTGGGTGGCAATTGTTTACTGCACTTACTATGAAACTGTTTGTATGTATGTAATCAGATAAATGCACTCCTGGATTTATGTAAATATGGATAATAGGTAGGAAAAGAGATTGGAACGAACTCACTCAGTTTTGATCCGTGGGTCTTCTAGTCTCGACACTGAACGACAATGACTTGTGGACGTGAGTTTGTTCACTTAGACTTTTTGGTCACTTGATCTAATGGACGACGATGGCGGAGCTGTTCTTGACGATAATGATAGGTAACTTTTGATGTTTCCGTGTGGGTTTGAAGTCTCAAGACGTTCCACAGGCTGTACAGAATGTGGGTAGGTAGGTACTTGGTGGCCGGCGAACGCGAGTTGTTCCCTTTGGATTTATGTTGCTTTTCTGGATGTGATGGACGAAGTTGATGCAGATTTAGTGGATGACGATGGTTTATATGTGTTGCTATGCTCTTTCCGTGGAGCTTGAAGTCTCAAGACGTTCCGTGGGCTGTACGAAGTAGGTAATGGCCGATGAACGCGAGGTTGCTTCCTTCGGAATTTGCTGCTTTGCTCGCCGTAATGGATGATGATGGCGAGGTTTAACAAGACGACGATATTAATGTAGAAGTTGTTTCTCACTTGTTTTAAATCTTCAGAGCCTTTTCAAGGCGTTTAGGTAACTGTCAATGGCGTTCGTGATTTGTCCTCGTTCAATATGGCTGCTTCAATGACACATTGAATTATTTTGCGGCGATTGATGTTATTTCGTAGATCGCTTGGCCTTTTTCTTGAAGGACCATTTGTTTCGTTGTAAATGAAAGATTCGATTGTGGACTGTAGTTTTAATGAATAAACTGTTATTAACAATGCGATAAAGGAAAGGGCAAAATTGCGTGTTGTCTCGACGTTGCAAGTAAAAAAGTGAACCCCGCTGCTCGGTGTCCGCGGGGGAGGTGAAGAGGGGCGCCAACAGTGGACCGTTTCGCTGCTGCGCTAACATTAATATTAATAATATAATCTGTTTTTTGGATGTTGGTAGTTTTAAAACTCACCTCGTGGTACCAAATCAATTCGTAAACGGCTGGGTTCGCTTCGTAACTGCAATTCAGTGTTACATTTGTACCCTTCACAACAGCCAAAGTGTTATTGTCCAACTCATCTTTTACGGCTACTTTCAGGACTGGTAGATCTGAAACCATAAAACCTTGGTAGTTTGGTTTATGATGCACAGCAGTGTCGTGACAATAAAACACGTATCATTTCATCACCTCACCGCTGCCCACTGCTGGGTATAGGTCTTTTTCCCAAAATGCCTTTTCTGATTCCCCTTGTCACGTACCAAGGCTGAAAATTTAAAACATTCCGAGGGAAAAATGGGACGATGTTTCTTAATCACCATAGTCTGGTAGAAGTGTCACGTACAAGCATTCATCATCATCATCAGCCATTTGACTCCCACCGTCGGACATAGGCCTCCTGGTAATTGATTTTCTTAGTCGCCTTCTACGACATCCACGGAAGGAAATGGAGTGGCGCTATTCTTAATCCGACGTCACACGGAAAGCGGTACGGTACAAGCATTAAATTAAGCCTTCTTTAAATGACAAATACTAGAATGCCTATAATAATGACAGTCACTTGCTAAAAATACGTTCGATCATCAGAGCCTCGTCTTCAATCTGCTAGGTTCTCAAAGGGCTTTGTGTGACTGCCTCGTTGGTCCAGCGGTTAACACTCTCCCGTAATCGAACCCCCGGCCTCTGGTTTGATACCAGAGGCCGGGGGTTCGATTACGGCGTTACGGCGAACCTACGTTACAGCCGCCGAACTTGATTTCTACAAATGGCCTCAGTCTAGATGTATTTCGATGTCGGGCCACGCGCTCGTCTCGCTTAGCATCGAGCTCAGGGGCCTACTTATGCGCACCAAATCCCGAGCGATTCCAATCGTCTGACCTTGTCCGGAAGGAGCGAATTCGCCGCGAATCGTCTCGCGCGAATTCATACGCGCGTCAGCGAGGTACTATGCGGCAATACATCGCGTCCACAAGCGTCGCGCGAATTAAAATACGCGCGTAAATCGCGTGCACTTCGCCGGACTCTCGACTCGCGCGAGATAAGCACGTATTCCGCGCGAGTCGAGATACTAGAGACGCCTTGTTGCGTCCGGTTTACGTGTGAACTTCAGAGCGAGTGCACATATCAAGGGAAATGGAGTGCCAGAGTTACAAACATACCTACTATGTGAATGAATGAATAAAGATTTTTATTCAGATAAATACAAAGTTGTATGTGTTATTCTATCGTTAAGAATTGGATGTACTAAATACTTTCCCTTCGTTTTCGTCTCTTCCAGCGACGGCAAGCTAAACACAACGCGACCGCTTCGTTTAACTCCATGTTTTCGATTGACTCCGTCCCCAAATGCTCGCGCCAATTCCATACTAATTTGACATTTAGACGATTGGAATCGCTGAGGATTTGTTGCGCTTAATACAGGGTCTGATTTCTGTTTCGCCTCAAAATCGCACACCTAGTCATAGGAAATCCAAAAAAATATTTCAACGTAAAGAATTTACATTCTGTTTCTTGAATAGTGTGCCTCCACCTTGCCCGGTCTGCTGCCAATATCTCCTATTGTATCGGCTACACATAGCTTCATGTGAGTAAACCTTGATTTGTGTCTAAACATATTGGTATGGACTCATTGAAATCCGGCATTTCGTTTGTGAATTAAAACCAAACTACGTTTGTATGGGTATTGCCCCTTGAGGAGCCGCCTTAAGCACATTAATGTACTGGAAAGCGCAACTTTCAATGTAAAGTCGCCACTTCTGATGTTAAAACGCGTCGTCGCGCTACCTACACAGGATTGCTCTCGCGAGTACTCACAGACAACGTTAAGCGGGAGGGCGTCCGCGCACGCGTACTCGACGTCCCGGCGGTTGGCGGACGTGCAGCAGGACACGTGGCTCTCGTCGTGCTCTTTAGTCACTGTCAGCTGCATCTCGCTCACGAGCAGCCTTTGCGACCGGTCCACCTGGGAAGAGAGCCGATACGTTTTAAGGCGCTCTGATAACAGCCGATTGAGGTAACTGGGCTTAAGCTGACTTGCACCTTACTATACTCTATGCTTGCACCATTTCTTAAATGGCACTTAAGTCGCGTTTTTTATGAAGAATTTTAGTTAAATTGTGTTTAAGCGACATTTAAGAAAGTGGTGCAAGTCGGCCTTAGTTAATCAGTCAATCGTTTAAGTAAGTCTTCAATTATTTTCATTTAATTTTATTTCACCATTTGTGTTATCTGTCGTTTGAAATTGAGCTTTTAAAGGCTCTACGTCTTGAATGGTTCTGACGATTTTGATTGAACTAGGTACCATGTAGCCATTAGCAACATAATTGACTATACGATGTGTTGCTTCTTTACGATCAATATAATGTAATCTAAGCAGATCTAAGCAACGGTGACTCTAGAGATATGACGGAATGTGGTGGGTTTACTCACAGTAATATTTGTATCGAGGTTGTCGAGTTGTCCGTCGTTCAGTCTCCAGAGCACGAACGGCTAGGGGCGTGCGCCTAGCACGCGACACTGCAGGTTGAGATGGTCGCCCGTACGGACGCGTCCTAGACCATAGGTGGCGGGTTTACTTACTGTAATATTCTGCTCAAGGTTGTAGAGCTGTCCGTCGTTTAGTTTCCAGAGCACGAACGGCTGGGGGCGCGAGCCTAGCAGGAGGCAATGCAGGTGGAAAGGGTCGCCCGAACGGACGCGTCCTAGACCACAGGTGACGTGTTTACTCACTGTAATATTCTGCTCGAGGTTGTAGAGCTGTCCGTCGTTCAGTCTCCAGAGTACGAACGGCTGGGGGCGTGCGCCCAGTACGCGGCACTGCAAGTGAAGCGGGTCGCCCGTACGGACGCGCGCCACGCCTTTGTCGTGGCCGGTACTGCGCACCGATACCAAAAGCGGAGGCACTGGAATAATGACCTTAAGATTAGCTGTCTTTTTTATAAAAACACGATCTGGAAGGCGTGACGTGTTTTTATAAGACCGTAGGTGTTTGTAAGAAAAATACCTAATGGGCGTCCCACATTATTTCAAACACACATGAGGTCAAACAAAAATAGGTAACGATATTTTCGATATTAACGATATAACTGACCGTGTGTGATAAGAATCATTTATAAAATATCACGTAAACCGAACGTACTTTTTTCATAATTTCGATGGTTTTGTTATGCTAACGCGTCATTTTTTTCCAGAATTAATTGATAAAGCAGCAAGGGCGATCACACGGCTGCTACTATATCACGCTCACCAAATCCTGAGCGATTCCAATCGTCTAACTGTCAAATTAGTATGGAATTTCGGTTTTTGTAGTTCTGTGAAACGCGGTCCTGAGGCCTAGTTATGCGCACGAAATCCTGAAGATTCCAATGGTCTGTCAAATTAGTATAGAATTTGACAGTTAGACGATTGGAATCGTCCAGCATTTGGTGCGCGTAATATAGGGGTTGGTCGTAAGACACTTACACAACATATCCAAAGTGATACCGACGCTGAGCGGGCTGGTCCTGTCATTGTTGTTAGCGGCGCAGGACAGCACCAGACCTTGGTCCTCGCGCCGCAGCGGGCCATAGGACAGGTCACTGCGCACGCGCTCCGCTGACAGCGGCGTCGCCGTGTTTTTCAGGAGACTATCGCCGGCTCTCCACAGCAGATGCGCCTTCGGTTTCCCTGTAGGATATATTATTATAATTACGTTATTGCATATAAGTAAACATTACAATGGCAATGCGGCGGACTTAATATTACAGTTGAAATGAAGTCCCCAGCAATCAGTCAGCCCGTACTTGTCTACTGCCGGACACAGGCTCCCCCAAGGCACCCCACCAGTGATAGTTAAAAAGATAGATGTCTAGCTACCGCTAAGAAATGACCCCACGTTCAATTGTGGGAAGGCGGGCGGGGCTTGTCAATTGTGTTACCAATCGCAGCGAGTTCAATATTACCCAGGAAAATATCTATGCACCTGCCACCGTCAGACCGGTACCTGGATATTTTGGCGGGTTATACATAAACGAAGTCAATGGTTTTACGTTTTCGTATAAAAGCAATTATCAGTTGCGCTGTCATCGCCAAATCAACGTTCACGTCGTCACGCATGGCGCACAGAATGTACCAATCACAGAGTGATTTTCTCTACAACAAATCTTGCGCTCACTTCATTGGTAAAGACTAATCGAGATGACGTGAGCCGTTTTTGAGTATGAATTTAGTAGGAAGAAATATTTCTATGGTTTGTTTATTCGCAGCACGCCACTTCTTTCTGTGCTAAGCCACCCTCATCCAGCCGCTTGCCAGCAATGTAAATCTAAAAATGGGCGGTTCTACTCGTCAATGCGAACAACTTTTTGCACCACTACGAGAAAAACTTCGAAAAAAAAGGATCACCTGTTCCATAGCAAAGTCACCACCCTGAGGCGTTAAAATATATTGAATTGCTGATATTTTTTTCACGATTTCCAAATGAAGTGACCGTTCAGACCCTGTGGTGGTCGGGACATATTTTGAAGAAGAAAGACATTTATACATTGATACCAACAAGATACATCACACAAATAAAATAAGCAGATAAGCAACACAATATCAGATAGTAAACCGGCTGTAGAAGGTGTAGGCTTGCCTAGTACCTATACCGTCCTCTCATATTTATCTAAATCCATAGAAAAGACGATGTCAATGTCTTAGTTGGCTAAAAGTTTCGCTGCGGGAGCCCTAGTTCACTTTGTTCGCTTTTTTGTGACTGGAACTAGTACGTATACTTTCAACGGATGAATACGCAATTTGTGGATGGTTTCAGATAGGTATCAACCATGGATTTGTTTTGAGCCGCCACATAACGTGTCCCAGTGGCCACAATGATAGCCGACCTCCGATAGAGATGTCACCACAAGAAGAAGGATGGCTTTCAATATTTTATTACCTCCGTATATAAGCAGCCTATATACGTCCCACTGTAGGGCACAGGCCTTCTCTCAGAGAGAGAGTATTACGTTATTACCTCCGTAAGCGACGCAAAACAGATGCACGGTGTCGCCTACGTAATAGGGGCCGAGGTCACGACTGGCGTTGCTGGTGGAATTGGCGGTCGCCACGCGCGATCCGTTCTGGTGGACCACCCATACGTGCTGCGGGGGCTCTGGATGGATGAAGATTTGTTATGAACAACAGTTAAGGGAGCATTCTTAGTTTGCACCTCAATGAAGAAGAGAGAGTTCCGTGTGGCGCCGGATTAAGAATAGCGTCACTCCATTACCTTCCGCGGATGTCGTAGAAGGTGACTAAGGAAATAAATAAAGTAAAATAAAATGAAATAGATTACCAGGAGACGGGCAGCAGCGTTTTCCTGAGATTCCAATCCCATACTGCAATCGCCAACCCGCCTGCCAAGCGTGGCGATTATAGCAAAACCCCTCATGGTTATGAAAACCACGAAGGAGGCCTATGTCTTGCAGTGGGCGTCAAATGGCTGATGATGATGTTGATGAAGAGAGAAGATAGATAGATAGAATATTCTTTATTAGATGTAGGTACACCAGGAATTACATATGAGAATTAAACAATAATATAGTACAGTACAATTAGCGGCCTTATTACTAAAAGTAATTTCTGCCAGACAACCATCAAAGGAAAAAAACTGAAAAGCTAAATGACGGGTAGTCGGTGCATCTAAATACTAAGCAAGAGAAGATTAAGGAAGAAAGATTGATGCAAGAAATACATATATCGAGCGAATGTGGATAGAAGGCCTGGTATAGGACGTCCCAGGCGGACATACTTCGACCAAGTAGGGGATGTTTTAGCGATGGGCAAGATACATTCAGCAAATAATATATGCAAATAATGTCTTTCACTCTGGTCATTGCCTACCCGCCGGGATACAGGTGGGGAGTTTACGTAATGTATTTATGTATCTTAATGAAGAATGTTCCCTTAACAAGAAATCATTTATTAATGTTTTTTTTGTAATAATGTTTCATTGTGCTTTGTATGTATGTGCTCTTATAACTGTATTATTGTTTTTATAGCGTGTGTGTGTCATCATAAGCAGCCTATGTACGTCCCACTGTAGGGCACAGGCCTTCTCTCAGAGAGAGAGTATGGGCGTAATCACCACCTGAAGGAAGACATCGTGAGGAAACCTGAGATATTCGCATACCTCAGCGCTTGAAATCGTGTGTGTAAATGCAAATATCTCATCCATCCATCCATCTTAATGTTAAGTCAAAAATCTAAGTTCTAAAGGATTTATCTTAATATCGATTATGTTTCGCAGGTTTCTTCCTTTTAAGGGTTCTGTATTCGAAGGGGGCAAATGGGACCCTATTATGATGCCTACAATGTCTCTGTCTGACCTATAAAGTTTACGACGTCCTACTCGGAAAAAAATTGCGCTTTAGATCGTAAACGGAACCCTAAATAAAAAAAATGATCTTGGCCTTGTAAAATATCTTTGTAAAATTTTGTTTAACAAATATTTTCATTTTTAATTTTTTTTTCATTATCATCATCATCGTCATCAGTCATTTGACGCCCACTTTTACACGCCCATTTTCATGGCAAAGGCGAAAAAAATACATCCCTAAGTTAAGCGTAGAACCCCTCCTACACCTTCATTAGGGATGTACAAAAAAAATGTTTAACGATTTTATTGTACCGTTTTGTCGGCGTGATTAATATGTATGTCTATGCCAAATTTCACTTTTATCGTTCTAATCGTCTCTGAGCTAGGCCGCGGACAGATAGACGGACAGTCGGACAGACGGACAGACAGACAGACAGACAGACAGACAGACAGACAGACAGACAGACAGACAGACAGACAGACAGACAGACAGACGGACTGACGAACATGGCGAAACTATAAGGCTTCCTTGTCGACTATGGAACCCTAAAAACTGGTCTCGAAGTGAATGAAAGAAAACATGTTTTTTCTAAATAAGTACGTAATTTTCTTCTCGCCTTCTTTGTTCTATAATGACTATTATTGTTATGTACCTAAGCATGTTTGTTTGTGGCAATAAAATAATTCTTTCATTCATAATATTATATTTATTGTGGTACGGAACCCCCGGTAATCGAGTTGAGTCGCAGTTGGTCACTTTTATTTCTTGGCTCTACCGTAAAAACGGTATACAAGTGTCAAACTTGGCGTGATGTGATAACTAATAGAGTAGATTGTAAAGCATAACAGAAATAGTAAAAACCGGCCAAGTGTGCCTACCTAAGTCTCATGCTAAAGCTCCCGAAGGGAATGAAAGAAAACACATTTTTGTGACGTACCTAATTTTATCGAAATTTGGGGTAGTAGGTACGGAACCCCTCGTGCGCAAGTCCGACTTGCACTTGGCCGGAATTTAATAGCTTAAAGTATTCTTGATACATTTTTGGCGACCTGTTGTGACTTCATATCATAGAAGATGAATGAACAGAAAGGGTCGCCACCCCTGGGTTGAGAAGCAATGATTTATTTTTATTCACGTAATAGTTTCATGAGTTGTTCCGGTGCGCTATGTCAGCTTCCTCATTAAGCCCGCGAACCAATTAATACCTAGTTGGCCGGCGCGCTGCGCAAACAAGCGGGCTATTTCGGGAGATGGGTCGTTACTGTTTGTTGTCGAAACAAGCCAATTTTAATCGTCTATCAAAAAGGGCAAAATAAAGGGCTTGGTTCAGTAAGCCAGTGCAAATCAACAGTAAAAGGAGTTGGAATCGCCTTGCGATTTGTTGCGTTTTTCGTGTAAATAGAAGATTGATCACAAAATAAGTTCTTCTACTTCTTAAGTTTCCAGTGCGTATAGGAACGACCAATCTTAGGCATTTGATTGACACATAAACTCACGCTTGTATAGCGGAGAGGTAGGCAGAGACCAGGATTTGTCGTTTCGTAGTGTTTGGGCTTATTTGATTGAGTTCACGTTTAGCCGAGAACTATTCAGTCCGTACTTTATTATCTAGGACCCTAAGACCTGATGAGATATATACAAGTACCTACTAAGTAGAAATTCAACTACATAAGTATTTAAACAACATTAAAATTTGTGATGTGATGGCGCTTCACTTGACTTTTAATAATCGCGTATTTGCCGACAATTTATAATACTTTGCAGGTTTTACAAAATCGGTGCTAAAAGATTCTTCAGAAAGCCCAGCAATGAATGGTTATATTTGCCAAATACGCTAATACGAGTATCCAAGTGAGGCGTTGGTGTCAAATAATTTATTCTTTACATAAATGTATAACCCATGTCTAAGCTCACAACAAATATTCTTGATTCTTAAATATGGGTTTAGAAATTCGTCTTGTCTTGTTCAGTGTTGTTTGGTGGGGCAAGTCCATGTACCTACCTATATTTCGTTAATGTGTATTCGAATACCAAGGCAGACGTGCATCAAATGTGACTTAAGTGGTATTTAAGTAACGAAAATCTTCATGTAAAATCTCATTTAAATGGCCACTTAAATATGTAAGAATAAGATTAATGTTTATTAATGAAATAGGTACACAGTTATGCATTTTAACAGTGGTCTACACACTAAGCAAGTAGCCTGTAGATATAGTGGCGGCCGTTAGGGTTAACTTGTGGTTTGATATGGCGCATACATTAATTATGTCAAAATGTTCAATTTCAATTTATTTTGGTTAATCTAAGTATACCCGCATAAGTCTCGTGCGGCGCATTTTGACATAATTAATGTATATGACATTTAAGAAGTGATGCAAGCCGGCCTAAACGTCCATCCTTTGTTTGTGATGTCGTTGCCCGGTTGTCACAGTTCAGGTAAACGTACTTTGGGTCTAGAACAAGCGATTGTATTGTATTGTGGAAGTTATTTATTTGTCTAAGACTGTCACTTACCAATAACGACTAGATGCACGTACGTCTTGACGCTGCGGCTGGCGGCGAAGTCAGCCAGGCAGTAGTAGAGGCCAGCGTCGGAGGGCTGCGTGTCCTCTATCATCAGGCTGTCCTGACCCTCTGCCTCCACCAGATGGTACCGGGGGATCTCCACCCGCTCCGTCCCACTTTCCTCCACGCGAAGGTCGCGACTGCTAGTCCAGAAGCATGCAAGCACAGAGTAAGGCCTGTGTTATGAAACCACCAAAAGCTCCGGTCTCATTACCTCCAGCGGGTTGACTGGCCGAAAATGCCATTAGCATTAAGTCCACCTTTTGTACACTTTCTTTTTTGCAATATAGAAACCCTGTAACTTCTGCGGTGTGCCCCGGATTAAGAATAGCGTCACTCCATTTCCTTCCGTGGATGTCGTAGAAGGCGACTAAGGAAACAAATTACCGGGAGACGGGCAGCAGCGTCTTCCTGACATTCCAACCGCATACTGCGATCGCCAACCCGCCTGCCAAGCGTGGCGATTATGGCAAAACCCCTCATGGTTATGAGAACCACGAAGGAGGCCTATGCCCTGCAGCGGGCGTCAAATGGCTGATGATGATGACGAACTCCTGCGGGTTGACTGGCGGGAAATGTCACTGGCTTTAAGTCCGTTCTTTGTATTCTTTATTTTGTGTATTAAAGAATTAATAATAAGGTGGTAGTTGCAGTTCTGTTGGTTGACCAACGACCAACGTCTTCCATACTAGCGTATCAGATTATCACCAATACGCACAGGCGAGACGTGATACCTAACAAGTATTGTATGTAATTTCCTTTTTTATGTACAGTAAAGTTTTCTCTATCTATTTAGGAGAAGATTAAATTAAGTAGAATATTGTTTGTGTTAATTCAAACAAGTTGACTAAGTCGACGCTGAATTGTAACTGATCCTCGGAACATTGAACTAAATTGCAAGGTGCCAATAAGCTGGCTCGAGGTGTGAGGGATAATTTGAAGTGGAAGTGCGTTGACCTACATTGATGTAACGAATCTTTGATTCTTGTCATCTCTTCAATGCACAGTTGGATTAAATTTTTTAATCCTTACTAATATTTTAAAGAGCAAAAGTTTGTAAGTGTACGTATATTTTTGTATGTAGGGGTAATCTCCGAAGGTATTTATCCGATTTAAAAAATTCTTTTACCACTGTTTAGAATGGACTTTCACGGGTAGGCTAAACCGTTCACTGCTAGTTAACAAATAAAAGTAGAATCCTTCAATCCTCCTCTCTCTCAGAGTGAGAAAGAAACTATCTGAGAGAAGGCCTGTGCGTGCACTCCCACTGCAGAGTGGGTCGTATATATTGGCTTCATAAAATCCAAGTAGAGCTAAGAAAAAGGTACTTTCGTAAAGGCATGGTTGTCTCCATCGAATACCAAAAAGTTCCAAGTTAACAACCTGTATATGGCAGTTCTGGAACCATCCTTGTACCAAGCCAGCACATTCAGCTTGTCTCCGTCTTTTTCGGACGTCACGTTGCAGGGCAGCTCCACGCTCTGCCCTACCACTGCCTCCACTGTAACAAGAGGCGGGCATTTTAAGACAGATCCCATTTCCCTTCCAATACTAGAGAAGTTCAAAGTTACAGGCGAAGCTTCACAGTTCTTCACGCAAGGACTCAATGGACAATCATGGACTCAATCATTAGACTTACCGGATTCAGTGGTTTCCTCCGCGCGTAAACTTTCAAACAACACAACTATCACCGCATGATACAGTACGCAACACTTCATCTTAGTACGCAAAGCAAGTAACTTTGTCACTGTAATAAAGTTTTTATTGGAAACAAAAGAGAAACGACTAGTTTACGTGTTCGAATTTTGACTCTGCGGAGGCGCGGCGAGCAGCGGACGTGTAGGGACGCTGTTCAATTGACGATCTCGTTTCTCGGCCGCAGCAAGTCGTTAGTCGCGCCGCCGACCATCGAGTGCCGACGCCGGGCCGGGCGGCCGGTAGTGGCGCCCGTTTCCGGAGGTTTACCCGCCGCCGCCGCGCCGCTTGCTCATCGTTTACCTTACGCTTTTTAATTGGTGAGGTCGTAACAATTGGGTCACTCCCGGACTGGATTTGCTTGTTGTGCAAACTGGGAAACGCTCCCCGTTTTTATTTGGCGATAATTCGTTTTATTGTTGTCTCAGCACTTCGTCACTTTTAGTTGTTGTGGAATAAAGTGGGCAATGTTTAACAATAATTGTGTTTATATTTTCAACAACTTAGGTAGGTTAAGTTGACAGCACATCAACCAACGTAGGTTAAGGGCTACTTTGTAATTAACAATAATAGCTAATAAACAATAATATTTTTAATGCAGTTTTACGTATTTAAAGTTTTAACAACCAATCAACAATGGTTTCACTAGTAATGGAAGTAGGCAGGATATTGTTATGTTTGGCACAGTTACATAGTTGAGGTAGTACATGTCCAGTAAGTATTAATCTTTGAGCTGCTTCAGTGATCGAGTAAATAGCATGGCCAATATTGCTATTGTTGCACTGCCAATGGTTGCAACTAGAATTTTTTTTGTCCGCTTTGCAGATTTGTCTCCTTTACTGACCTGAAAACTCAGGAATGTTTATAATTGATTTTATTCAACATAGTTATAGAAGATAACTTGATAGCTCTTATAAAATAAATAGTAAAGAGCTCTTTTCCCTTAATATTTTTTATCTAACATTTACCTTTAATTGTGAGTTTATTGTATTTTCCATTCTATTTAATATAGTAGTCATCTCAGTCAGTGTTGTCATAGCTATGTCAGAAGCATATTTGTCTTTGTACAGGAGGCAGTCTGGAGTATTCTTGGTTTTTTTCATAGCCAGAGTATTGGCTAACATACTCAAGTATATCCTGTACAAGTGCTGGCCGCTTTCTTCCAATATATCCACTATTTCTATGGGACCTAAGCTTGATGATGTATTAACCCTAAAAAGAAAATTGTGAGTGTAGTACATAAATTTTAATTTGTTCAGCTTTTCCCTAAGTGTATACAAATTTTTTTTCAAAATTATTTGAAATTTCTTGAAGTAATGAGATGACCTAGCACAACTTAACTTCTCAACTTGTGACTAGAATAGAACTATTCTCAGTACGAATACTACTCCTGTGTTGGCTAAAATTTTTTATTGAAATTGCAAATAGACCTGTCCAGCATGATTAAAAAGGTTAATAGATGTTATAAATGGAAACATTTATTAACCATTTCTATTGATGCTTTGTTTATGTTTAGGAAAAAACTGAATAAAACTAAATGTAAATTAGTTCATTCTTGGCAGATAATTTTAAACAGTTATTAATTTTAATTTAACATACTCAGTATCATTAGTATCTTCATAAATAGGAAGATTCTTGACTTCATCCAGTAGTTTTTGTCGTATAATAGGATCATCAACTCCCAATTTTCGAAGGTCCTCATCAGATAGTTCCATAAGTGTGCTCTGTCCAATATTGCGCTTCCTGCAATAGTAATAGTGGTTTACATTTTAATAAAAAGGCGCAATATTTGAGTTGAGCAAAATAAGATAAGGTAAAAAAAATTATTTACTAAAGCACGGTAAATACATTACAGTACCTAGCTGATAAAGTAAAGTAAAAGAACATGCATGCTCTACCAGTTACGGAAATGCCAAGGTAATTTTAGTTTGTTGCCACCGAAGACCTGATGCACCAAACAGCATAGATGCAATATTTCAAAGTTCGAGTTGTACTTACTTGAATATATCGACATATTTTTCAGCGCCTAAGCCGATCAACAATGCACTTATTGTAACATCGAACTCGGTCGGGTCTATTTTACTGTTTGCACACAGTTTCGTGATGATTTCTACTTCGCTAACCATTATAGAAGTATTTGGTGTTTACACAGATGTTTTGTTTGCTAAGCTATACTAGAATTGCTCAAAGAAATTCTTGTTTTTCACTGAAACAGCTTGCTTGTTTTGAATTTTCGATTTTGGTCAATGCCGATTGCCGTACTTACGTAGATTGACTGACAGTGACAGCCGCAGTGTTGCCAGAACGCCCTTTGAATTTCCCCCCCAATCTGACCAAAATACCTTCGAAAATAGTTATTTTCAAAAGAAAAACCTCCACAAAGAATTTTTTAATTTAAAGAATGAAAACCGAAAAATTGGTTAGGAGATACGTTTATTTCAAATAAAACATACTATATTTAAAAAAAAACCGCCTTGCCTTCTAAAACATGAGCACGTCGCTTTAACGTTATAAAATACCTACTATGTCTCTTTTGATTCCGTATTTTTTTCTGAATTAAATCTCAAGGTAGCATTTGTAGAGACGAAACAAAACACATACATCCTTTAGGCATTGAGTAACGAATTCTAAGAATTGACTCTACAGATTCAATTGACAACCTATAGCGCAATTTATCTTTAATTATATTTACTTGAGAAAAGGCTCTCAACAACTGCATTGGAAAATGGTGGCGACAAAGTTCGATTTTGTCCCTGCCATTTTCACAATCAGCGAAAAGTAGATTGTAATTTGTATGAATGAATGCTTTAAAGCACAAATGTGTGTACTGGGGTAACCATTAAAATTATATAAAAGGCAAGCACAAAGTATAAGATTCTTTGTGTGAAACTTAAAACGTTCAATCGTGTGCTTCCTTTCTTTGGGGATAAACCTCCAAAAAACTTCGAACTCTATTTTTTCCCCGCAAAGTTCCCCTAAAGAACTTCTCCCTCGAAAATTCTCCCCTAAGCAAAAAAATACCTCTGAATGTGGAGGGATAAACCCCATCTAGCAACACTGGACAGCCGCTTGGTCGCTGTCATCTGCGTTTTGTTCGTGATGAAAAGCAGCGGCATCACAAAACGTTATGTCGTTTTGTGATGCCGCTCGTTTTCATGTATGCATAGAATCGACAATTCGACACAGTACTCATGTCATGTCACATTATGACTTTTAAATCATGTAAAGGTTCCGACACACTAATAACACGCTACCCGACGCGACCCCACGCGACGACCTAACTTGTATGAATAGTTGCGTTGCGTCGCATGTTCCTAATGTGATTCTGATCATAGAAAATGATTTGACTCAACACGCGTCGCGTTGGGTCGGGTCGCGTCGCGTTTCAATAATCTGTTTCCGCCTTCATGGTTGTGATCTGTTTTGTACACCAAATAAAATGGTAAAATAAATAAATTCAAGAGGAGACGACACTACAGATTAAAAAGACAAAGAGACATCCGAGATCCGCGATGCGAGAGTGCAGTGGTCTGCTAGCTAGAGAGAGGTATTTCTCGTAAACGAAAGCGTAACCTGGGAAATTGGCGGGAAATAAAAAAATATTTAATGGGACGTAAAATACTGGCAAGTACGAGTCGGACTCACGCATGAAGGGTTCCGTACAATTATATATACAACCGTCTACTTGTTGCCGTTATAATATCAAGCAAAGAAATCACGTTTGTTGTATGGGAGCCCCCGTTAAATATTAATTTTATTTTAATTTCACTATTTATTTTTAAAGCGAATATACAACTAAATATTCTGTGAATATTACAAGCGTCTACCCGTTGCCGTTATTAATATCGCGCAAAAAATTGCAAAAAATAACGTTTGTTGTATGGGAGCCCCACTTAAATAATTATTTTAATTGTTGTCATAGCGGCAACATGAATACATTATCTGCGAAAATTTCAACTGTCTAGCTATCACGGTTCATGAGATACAACCTGGTGACAGATAGCCAGACAGACAGACGGACGGTGGTCTTAGTAATAGGGTCGCTTATCCTTTGGGTACGGAACTGTTTTAAGAGTGTTTATTCATTCCTAGCAAATTACCTACCTAAACTATAAGTTTGGTCCTTGCCCCCCACACTACCTCAGCCTGTGTTGTGCGAGTACCGTTTCATAATGGTATCATAAAATTCAATGGCTATACTAGAAAAAAAAAGATTTGATACTTGTTTATAATGTCTTTATATTTTATACTGCGTTTACAAAAATAAAAAGTAATTTGTTGCTACTTAAGCATATTGAAGTCTTATCTACGAAAATAAAGAAATATCTCATACTAATAAACTGACAGTATCTATTATAAAGTATTTAGTTGTTTTCTGCACAAATCTGAAATCAAAAAAAATCTGTGCATTAGGTACTTATGGTCTATACACTTACAATTTTTTGCAAAAATATCTCATTATAGCGTTTCTTACACTCTTTATACAGTACATTTTACCTACTGTATAAAGATGTACCGAGTACAATATTATCTACACAATAAATATTCAGCCAAAGTATCATAATGATCAAAACACAATGGTCCCAGTTGCATGTACAGCACTGATAGTCATTTAGTGGTGCCATGTACTTAGACTTTAAAGAAAATTCCAGGCCACGCTGTCGTCACAAAATAATTTGACCCGGTTTGCAAAACAGCACATAGTAGCATGATAGTACCACGTTGAGGCTTAGCACCACCAATGAAGAAAATAATCTTCTTCAAAAAAAGTGTCTGACTACAATACACACTACGTTATCGTGGGTTCCACACAGTTCCACAGCTGGAGATGGTTAGCCGAAAGATGTTTTCGTCTGCTGGGGCTCTTAGGCGACTCCGAAACTAAAGTTGCGTTGGCTCAGTCACTCCTGCTACAAATCCTCGACTACGCTGACACCTGCCATCTTAACCTCTCTGAGGAGCAATTTAACAAACTTGAGCGCCTTCAAAGTTTTTGTATAAAGTTCGTATTTGGCTTACGCAAGTATGACCGTATCTCAGAACTCCGCACACGACTCAAGTGGCTCCCCATTCGCCTCCGCCGGAATACACACATACTTCTCTTGTACTGCATTCTGTTCAATCCAGCTACCCGGAGGGGGGGACTTGAAAGAGCGTTTTGAGTTTCTCCATTCCTCACATAGCTTATCCCTTCGCTCATCACAAAACCTCTCCCTTAAAATTCCTCTCCCACCGCACTAAATTCTATGAATCCTCTTTCACAGTGCAAGCCGTTCTTCCATGAAATGCCTTGCCTGTGAAGGTCCGGCGAGCAAAATATCTTCCTGTATTTAAAGGATTGCTGAAGGATCATTAGCTTGATAAATCTGTTGTCATTTAAATTTTCTATTAAGCCTAAGTAGGTACTTATTGGTCGTTGTATATATTTATGTATGTATTCTATTAATTATATTCATACACTATGGTATGGTATGGCATGTATATGGTGTGCAATAAAGAGTATTAGTCTAATCTAATCTATAACATTATTTAGCTATGTGAATATTATGTATTTATTTATTTTACTATATTTAATTGCCTAAATGTGTACTTATGTTGTTATTGTCACTAAATACCTATTATATATATTTACTATAAGTAAATTAGTTTCATCTGTCTTATGTACACCTACCTACCCACTCTCATCTTCTTTCAGTCCTGTCCATCCTAAGGTTGTCTGAAAGAGATCGCTTTTAGCGATAAGACCGCCATTTATATACTATTAAGTACCCTATATCTCTGTTAATTACTGGTGTGCAATAAAGTGTTATCTATCTATCTACATAAGTTTTGTGATTTCTATAAAAATTTTTCCTTAGGGCGCTTATACACGGGCGGCAAGTGTGCTCAATGCAGCCGTCGACACACGTCGACTGCTACCGTCATCGCATCCTAGAATTAACGCCCTAAACGGCCGTTTTTGGCATTCAATAAATGCTATCTAGTCCCACAAAAATCTGCGAACAAAAATATGATGTTTTCCAACGGTGGCGCTAGTGAACGTTATGGAGCCTCTAAAGAGGAGACGTGGAAAAGCCTCTCATTAGAAGGGACAGAGACAATGGGCAGACCACAGATTGAAGAAAGTCTGAAGGGCGAATAAAATAACTATCGAGTCATCTAAGCACTTTCATTTATTTAAATACTATAAATAATTTATTTCTCACACATTGAGGATTAAAAAATATTTTCAATAATTTAGAAATGAAATAAGATGACGGACACAAAGAAAAGTGAACAGTAATATTTGATTTTTTAATGTACCATCGTGTTCGCCATTTTATCTTTGTATTTTGAAGGGCCAGAGAAGTGTTCCATGAGAATCTACTTACCCAGGTACAATCTACGAATATAATTTACTATCACTCTGGGTACAATAAAATCACTACGTAACTATTCTAATAAGGAGGTTGAGGGTCTAAAAAGTGCGTCGTCGTTGTCCTCAGTACTTGGTCCATTTAATGGATCTAAAACCTTATTCAGACCATACAAGATCGCACGGAGCATCAAGCGTCCCTCGTACAGTCGACAGCACATTAACCTTTACGCGTTAGTTGCAAAATGACCCAAATGTCACTGAGTAAAGTGCACGGGTGTAAAGGTTGATAATGCTTTCGTCTGTACCATGTTTGTAAGGAAAAGTGCGACACCGCGTCTGCCACCGCACCGCGCATATTTTCATTCTTTTTAAGCCCTGTCGGGTCCAGATTCGCGCCACTACCTGCACAAGTGTCAAGGATGTAAATTATCTACAATAGCTTTGACCGCCTGCCACGTCTCGCGCGCAGTTGAGACGATCTGGGAGCCGGGTAGTAGGAAGCCGTAAGGGCCGAAGGAGTCCCGTAGGTCCACGTGGTACGAGAACTTGATTCCTGCGCGAGCCTTCGCCCAGTCGTGGGACATGCCCGAGGCTGGCTGCCGGAGCTCCGCCGCTGTCCCAACCTGGAATACGACAAGAAAACCTGGGTAAAGTCACCAGCTCACCAACCTTTAGATATGTACATTTTGTTACACAGTTGTTCGCGTAACGTTACTAAGTAGAGTGTACCCATAGAAAGCTTCATGTGATGTCGACTATACAACATAATACATACGTGCAGTAAAGAAAGAAAGACATTTATTGGAACAAATTAACACACCACAAGAAAAAAAAAGGCATAACAAGTAACATAAACAACTACAAAGGGAAAATAGTCACATAAATATGTACAACATAGGACAAGGCAAAGTCAGAGCGTCAGAGTGCATCCTGTGGTGTGTCAAAGTTGCCACAAAGGGCATTTGACTCAGCATTGACATTAGAGCCCGTCATGTAATTCGAGAAATAAGATAAAGATGCGCGTGTCAAGGCATAATTATTAAGTATGTAATACCTATTCGTTATTAGTGAAACCTTGCACTCAATTGTTATATCTCTTCATAATATCAATACAAAAAAAACAGAGAAAAAGATTCGTTTGTAGATTGCTGTATGAGAAACTAGAGGTATAACGCGAAAAACCTCGAGGGGCTCCGTACGCGCACGTATTGACCCCGAATTTATACAGTGCAGCCTACTAGGCAACATGCAAAGTAAGATTATAGCTCTTGACCTTTCACCTATTCTATCCTTAAAGTAAGTTAAACGTGGTCTAGCAGATAACTGCCCTTTTCCTTAGATTTTATTTTCCATATTATTGAATCTTTTACTTAAGTAGGTACAGTGGACAGCACATCAACCTTAACATCTTGTAAGTAAATTTATGTTAGTTTATGTAAGTTTATATATATATATATATTATATGTAATATATATATATATATTACATATGTATGATTGTATTGGGTTAACATACCTATAGTACGTAATAACTATTGTACACTTTCCTCCCTTGTTTATAATGTTCGTATCACCACATCAAGGGTTGGCTGGAAGAGATTTCTGCTGAAATAAGCTCGCCATGTACACTTTTTAATTCTGTAAATGTTTTGTTTTATTCATGTAATTTTATGTGAGCAATAAAGTATAAAGTATAAGTACATAAACTTCTACGATATGGTACGGATGACTGCAACAAAAATGTAAAGGTAGAGTTAAGGTTAAGAGTCGCTTTTAGCGATAATACCGCCAATTGTATGGCAAAACTTAGACATGCTAGCCTTTTAATGTATTTTGTTTTCTGGTGTGTACAATAAAGTATTCTAATCTAATCTAATCTAATCTAGAGTTCGCGTTGACTGTCAGAGTGCCAGCACATTAATCTTTCCATGCGTGGACTCTTTTCAGTCGCATTACGGGCGACATTGCAACGAAAATGTAAAGGTTGACTGACCTGCTATCGACTGTATATCAGCTACATAACTTTCGGTGATATACTACCTTAGTACAAATTCCTTGTCGCGTCATAAAAGCTTTCGTAGTGCAAGTAATTATCTAGCTTTTAATTCGCCTACTTAAAACCAGTCAGCCCCGTACCTTTTACGCGCAAGAAGGAATACCATAGCTTGTCTTCGAATTACATAGAGTGGTTGTTGCACTGCAATGAGTATCATTCAGACATCGAAATATTGGATTTTGGATGGAGCACAAAAATTCTACTTTTTGAATGACTCGAATCCATCAAGAAATGACAAAGTTAGAAAAGTTTAAAGAAAAGAAAGCTATTTCAATATCTTTAATTCGTGTTTATTTAAATAGTTTATTTATCTCTATTTAATATCTTTACGTGTATTACAGTTTTGTTAAGTCTTATAGGTAGGTATGCATGCTGAGACATCCTGTAAGTGGGTGAGCAATTACTATGTTATGTGTGTTCTTTTCTTTTGTCAATGTTTGTTGTATTGCTTGTTGAATGTCCTAAATAAATAAATGAATCAATAAATAAATAAACTTAGGCTGTTTCAAAACGCGCCCGGCGGCTTTGATTCCTATTGTGACGTCGCAAGATCCGACCGGCCGGCCAGAGCCAGTTGGCCGGCGCCACAGTGTTTTTTGAGACCTATGTTTCGTACATGACCATTTTTATTGCATAAACCGATAGACTATCTTTTTAAATAGTAGACGAGAATACTCGAGTGCCAAATATGTTAAGTTTATGAGGTATAAGTATTTAAAAATCGCCCTTTTTTGTTCCCGTAGAATGGAAAAAATTCGATCTTTGTCTAATGTTGTATAGATAATGGTACGGAACCCTACGTGCGCAAGTCCGACTCGTACTTGGCCGGTTTTTTCTACAATCATGATGATTATTTTCCTTTCCAAATATAAGCAATTTGGTATTTTTTGTAGGTTTGGTCCACATTAGACCTCAATATCTAGGCACCTTTTCAAGTTAACTTTACGAATATTGCATTTGGTTACATGTTCAAATCTTGTGTTTCAATATAAAAATGGTTATTTGGTACCTACAAATTTTTATCATCATAAAGATACGGGAACGTCCCGATCGAACGATCTAGGCGTATTGGGGTGCGATTTGTACACGAAAATAAATGAATCGCATCCTATTACGGTAGGACGTACGAGAAACAAAATAAAAAAATTTAAAACCCAAATTACTGGAATTCTGGGAATAGTTCGAAATTTCTATTTGTGCCTAAAAAGGAGGCTATGTGTGTACTTTAGGAATACAAATCAATTTGCCAACTATTATAACATGACAAATTTTTACCAAGGAATAATTTTCCGAGTAATTATATCTTGTAATTATGTAAAACGAAACATACTTGACACTTGGGTGTTCTTCTCTAGTATTTGAAATGATAAGTATTTCAGAAACGCTTTAACCAAGCCAACCAAGGCTTAAACCAAGGTCATTCAATCAAGCTCGTCGACTGCTGAACATAGATAGATAGATAACTCTTTATTGTACACCAATAGGTCTCCACTAAGGCACGCCACTTATTTCTGTCCACCAGCGCAAAGGCAGGTTCTCAGCAAAAACCCACTTTGATGCAAAGACAAGTGAAAACGTGAGCCAAATATGTCTTGCTGGCCGAGAGCAAAGGCGCATTTCCTTGTACTTGCCTGGTACTTGGTGCCGTAGAGATCTGCGAGCGCAGCTGTCGCCAGCTTGCCCATTTCCATGAGCACGCCATCGTCCGCGAACGGCGCGTGCGCATGCGAGCTCGGTATCAGCCACGCTTGCGTGTACGCGTGTAGAGATATGTACACCTGTGGACAGATTTTAAATATTCACATTGTTATACCACTGCATTAGCAACTCAGTGAATTCAAAGACGACAAAGATAGAAAGACGGAAACAACCGGATCTCTACCATAAATCCTTTACCGTAATGGCTCTTGTCCCATAAAGTGTTATAAATAACACACAGCCTTCTGAGGTGATTGTGTTGTATCAGAATTATTGAAGAGTCTATAGTTTATTACTCATAAACTATGGATTCTTCAACAATGCAGATACAACAGAGTTCTAGACACATTGACGTAGCAATTACCATTAGCCTTAGCCGTATTATTTTTTGATTGACGATAAATTCAATGGCGGCTCCTGTTTAAGGCCATGTTTCACTGACGTGATTTCTATATAATTGACTTTGGGGCAATGGACAATGGAAGAGCAATTCATCATGCCGCTAAGCGACATTTGAGAATCGCCATTTTCGTTGAAAGTTCCGTGATTCCGTCCGCACCTAGTTTTGAAAGTCTCCGTCCGTATTTACGCTGCCCCACAACAATTTCCTGCGATAGTGCGGTATGGTTTTGTGGCTCGGTGAATGATAAATTGACTCTTCAAAGCGAGGCGTCTAGGTGCGTATACTATTCTACGCAAATTGTTTCGTTTATTACTATGATAAAGCCGACATCCGCGAAGATGAGTGCTATAATCGTCACTACCTAGATTTGCCTCCGCACCGTTCTAGGAATTAATTAGCTGCTAAGAAAATTGTGAAAAGCTACATTCTTCTAGAATGGATCCTAGGAACCAGTCGATGAGTGTCCAGATACGTTGTACCCCCTACAGAAATGGATAATTAGTACAACTACTTTAAATCGTCGCGTGCAAGAAGCCATGTTCACTAGTATGGGCACTTTATGTGGAGATTATTTAAACGAAAAATCTTTAACAACAGAAGTGAAATGTAAACGATTACGTACCATAATAACTTTTACAAGACCTAATGAATATAATTGTTCAGATGTGAATCGCGCAGACTTATCTGATTGTATTGTGGTTCGCATGATTATCTCAACTCAACAAAGCGAATTACTCACATCATATTGCCTGAGTGACACCTCAACCTGTATGAATTTAGCTCTCCAATTCGATTTCCGTTTCCGTATTAATTTCACTCATCGAACTAATTATTCGCACATCACAATTGTGATGTGCGAATAATGTATTGTGGAATAATAAACCAAATTGTCCAATGTATTGTGGAATAATAAACCAATTTGTTTGGCACTTAAGTAGAGATAGTATTTAAGTGCAGTGCCTTTCACCTTTTGACCTTTGAAAAGACAATATTTGTTTCATATCGTCGGAATTTATCAAAAGAAAAACAAAACCGGGTAAGTTATTACGGAGGTTTGGTTCTACGTATTTCTTTCGACAAATAATTTTTAGTTAGACTCTGCATGAACATGAACACTTATACTCTGCATGAACTGTTGTGAAAGCAAACGATCAATTTCAGAGAAGTTGTGAAATATTTGCAAAGTCATATCTGTCAGAGTCCTGAATTCCACAAGGGAAAGCTAGCCACGTAAAAATGGGCACAAAGTTCCTTCCTCATAGGGCATATTGCGAACCAAACGTCACGATATCGGTAAACATACATATCAGGTTATCTTCTTAGAGAGGCTTGCGCCAAGTCGCTGGATAAGTACCTAAGTAAATAGATAATATTATGTATGCAGGGATAGACAAACAAAAAGATAGCCAATTGACAGGGTTCGACATAGATACCTCCGCAAATATCAAAGTCAAAGTAGTTTTTCATGTTTTTACTAGATAGAGCTTATGTATCTCTGGATAAACATATATAGTTGCTGTCCGCTTGATGTCAAATAGCGTTGGCGAAAACCGGCGGCGTTTAGCGCTCCCTTCAATAATGCTATTGACGTACCTAATCAATAAGAATAAGGAAAAAAATCGGTGTTTCTTTTGGAGAAGATTGGTGCCTCACTACTGCTAGACAGAATATTATGGATATTTTATCGTATTATCATGTTTCACTTTGTCTTCAATCTCCACACCATAAAGCAAGGCAAGTTCGCAATAGGGTCAGTGAACTAAGAAAGCTCCTTATCGCTAAATAAAACCGTGACAAACGAGAGCGCTTAGTTAAACATAGTTCGTTGCCTATCTCGTCGGCGCCATAATTAGGGTAAATATCCAGAGTAGCCTGCTACAGTTTCGCTATCACTACAACACGGTCACATTAACTAGAGACTTGACGTTGATACAATAATGTCATGTCAATAATGTCCAAAACAAATACCAAAATGACAGAAAACTAAGCAAATTATCGACACACGTATTGGTTACAAAGCTACAGACCATAGTATCGATAATTTGCTTAGTTTTCTGTCATTTTGGTATTTGTTTTGGACATTATTGTATCAACGTCAAGTCTCTAGTTAATGTGACCGTGTTGTACTACAGGCTAAGTGACTTCGATGAACTACTGTTACATAGAACAAGACATTAGTTGAAGGTAAACATTCTTCGAGACGAAAGAGTAGCTACTGTAATTTGGTAGAGTACTTATGGGCAAACGGTAGTTATGCGGCTACGTTCTAGGTCATGGGTTCAAGTTCAGTACAGTAGTTGTCGGTACCTTAATCTGGTCCCTATGCTCAGCCAGGAAGGCTGAGACGGCACGCGTCTCGGGCTCGCTGAAGGGGTGTGGCCCAGCGTAGTGGTCCGAGCAAGGGTCCTTGGAGGCGTCCTGCTCGCCCCAGTGGTAGTCCCAGTTGCGGTCAGCGTCCACTCCCACGCAGTCTGAGCGGCCCCAGTTCCACGGGAGCCTGAGGGAAAGTTGCGAAGTAAATAAGTTTGTTTGCTTGCAAAATTGTCAGTCTTGTTACGAAAATGAAAAATATTTATTTCTAAAACAAAATTTTTACAAACATATTTTACAAGGCTGAGACCTCCTTTTAAGTGTATAACACCTGTGCCAGAAGATCCCACTTTTCCACAACTATATACATATTAAGTTTTAGAAACTATGATTTTACAAGACATTTATTGATTGCATGTTTGTGTGTGTGTGTGTGTGTATGTGTGTGTGTGTGTGTGTGTGTGTGTGTGTGTGTGTGTGTGTGTGTGTGTGTGTGTGTGTGTGTGTGTGTGTGTGTGTGCGTGCGTGTGCGCGCGCGTGTGTGTGTGTGTGTGTGTGTGTGTGTGTGTGTGTGTGTGTGTGTGTATGTGTATGTATGTTGGCTGGATTTCGTGCTGAATTTGATGTATTTGTTTTTTTCTATTTATTTTATATTTAATTTTCTATTTAAGTTAGATTAGATTAAGACCCTTAGATTAAAATTCTTCATTTATTTCTTTATTATTCATATTTAGTTTTCGATTAAGTGTTGCAATAGTGATTCCGTTGTTTTGTAGTCCAGTTTTATTAGCCATTCTGCTAATGCCTTTTTACAGTCATGAGAGTGCATTTGATAGATGTATAAGCTATGATTTATTTTATTACATTAGGAATATTGTTGGCCGGCAAAGGATGTTTTAATAGAATTTATTTCGACTAAGATATCTTTTCTTCTTTTAGTTAGAATTTGGGGCTCTTATGTTTCCTTAAAATTACATACAAAATATATAATTTTCTGACCGTTAGCAGATTACAAAATTCATATAGTAAGTCTGTTGGAAATCTACGTGGCAAAAAAAACATGAACTTAAGCAGAGCTCGTTGTGCCCTCACAGCCTCCAAAAATTTGGTTTTGCTTGCTCCTCCCCATACTGAGATCCAGTATATAGTAATTGACTGTATATATTTTAATTAGCAACGTTTTTGGGGTTACGTGTCTTAGCGATTTAAAAATCCACATCATCTTCCTTATACGGCTAGTTACTAAATCTATATGCTTGTGCCATGAGAGGTTTCGATCTATCATGGTTCCTAAGTATTTTGTGGCCGTAACTTTATTAATGTCAGGACAGGTGCAGTTATTGTTGTTTGTGTTATCGCATGTGTGTATTTTAATTTTAAAGTCTATATTCGGTTGTGTTCTTTCAGAAATAGTAAAACATATATAGTTTGTTTTGAGGGTGTTCAGCGTGAGTAGATTAGTTTTGAGCCAGTTTGAAATTTTTGAACACTATTCCACTTTAAGCCAGTAAAAGCTATTGCGGTGTCATCTGCATAAGAGAACACTCGGGCATTTATAAGGCTCATATTGCATAAATAATTTTTGTATACTAGAAACAAACTTGGGCCTAAGACGCTTCGTTGCGGTACACCGTAATCAATATCTGTGTACTCACTATTACATGCGATACATATAAATGAGTCTTTTTTGCAAAATCTAATGTTGAATTTTTTTTTAAGTTTACTTTGGTCTGCGGATTCGCAGTGTTAGGGGAACTCTTTAGATATCACTAAAGAGAGTTTGCCCATACTGCGTGTCCTCGGTACCCTCACGATACAAAATGTCTAATTTAGAATGTCTTTTAGCGAAGCACTGTCTAACACTATGTGTGTGTAGTGAAATTGTAGTCTCGAAGGCCACCTCTCTGATCCTCTCTCTCTACGGATATGCTAGCGCCGCAAACTGAGTTTCTGACTCTCTCTAGAAAACTTATAATATCACAGGCCGACTCTCTCACTCTCTGTCTAGTGGCATTCTAGTGCCGCTGGCTGACTTTTTGACTGTCTAGTAAATTTGTAATGCCACAGGCAGACTCTCTCACTCTCTGTCTAGTGACATTCTAGTGCCGCTGGCCGACTTTTTGACTATCTCTCTAGTAAACTTGTAATGCCACAGGCCAACTCTCTCACTCTCTTTCTAGTGGCATTCTAGCGCCACAGGCCCATTCTCTAACTTTCTTTCTAGTGAACTTTTAATGCTACAGGCCTCTCCCTTTAGTGATATTTTGGCACCACAGGTCAACTCTCCCTCTTTCTCTCTCTAGTGACATTCTCGTACTGCAGGCCGACTCTCACTCTTTCTCCAGTGACATTCTAGATTTGCAGGCTACTCTCGGGCGACTCTATCTCTGTCTTGAGAAATTCTAGTACTGAAGGCCGACTCTCTTACTCTCTTACTCTCTCTGTAGTGACAATATAGCGCCGCAGGTCGACTTTATCTCTCTCTAGTGAAATTCTAGCGCCGCAGGAAAATTCTCTACGAACTCCACTTTAAGAACCAAGAGCATCTGCCACAAAGTATGCTGTACCAAAGTACATATATATCTATGGGTATATATTGTATGTTCTGTACATTTACTATAGATATTCCTCTAGAATGGAAGTTCACGCAAATTACGTCATAAGGATCTCAGGCCTAAAAGGCTAAACGGTAGACCACTTTTAATCCGTATCCCACGCGGATCAAGTCGCGGTCATATGCCATTATATGTGAAGTGACATTCTAGATTTGCAGGCTACTCTCGGGCGACTCTATCTCTGTCTTGAGAAATTCTAGTACTGAAGGCCGGCTCTCTTACTCTCTCTGTAGTGACAATATAGCGCCGCAGGTCGACTTTATCTCTCTCTAGTGAAATTCTAGCGCCGCAGGAAAATTCTCTACGAACTCCACTTTAAGAACCAAGAGCATCTGCCACAAAGTATGCTGTACCAAAGTACATATATATCTATGGGTATATATTGTATGTTCTGTACATTTACTATAGATATTCCTCTAGAATGGAAGTTCACGCAAATTACGTCATAAGGATCTCAGGCCTAAAAGGCTAAACGGTAGGCCACTTTTAATCCGTATCCCACGCGGATCAAGTCGCGGTCATATGCCATTATATGTGAAGTTGCACTCATCATTATCATCATCATCAGCCCAACGCTGCCCATTGCTGCCCAAATGACATCTCTCACGGTCCCTTGCCATCCGCGTCCACTGCAAGATGCACTACGGAATCTTAATTAGCAATGCCAACACCTCCGCGTTTAAGGGGCCGGGCTATTTATTAAGGCGTAGCGATCGACATCGCGGACGGTGAGACACGTCATAGGTCCAGCTGACGAGGGAAAGTCCATCGGATTACATCGCAAACTAGAGCTTAGCGTGTTTTAACTGTATGGGAAAATGTTCAGCTTCGGTTGGTCGAACAGGAGGTAATTGTCATATTATCAATCAGGTAGGTCGATATTAAATCTCAAGTCCGAGAGAGATAAGTAAGATGAATTGACTTGCATTGACTGTGACTACAAATTAACAGGCTAGGTATATGTGTACTTTCCATCTTTATGTACAACAAAGTGTTCTCCATTTATGTATTTCGAATGAGATTAGAAATTTTCTGTCAGAGGTCGGAGCGGCTGTCATTGTATTTATGAATGTCATGCTTAAGAATATGAAATCAATCATTTCACAGTGATCATAAAATTGACTTCTTCCGGAGTTTACTTTAGCTGATTTTAAAACTTCTATACAGAAAATGAGGTGTTTTTTGTCTGCGGCATGTGGAGTGGCATTTGGCGACAGTTTCTAAAATTAATTAAATTAATCTAATGTTAGAGTGTAACCATAGATATCTGAGATGTCTATGAGTGTAACAGACGTGCAAATACTAAGTACATTGTAACGCCCCCTGAATATTTGATTGATATAATATATCAATCAAATATGTTTTGTCTGCGGATGGGGAGCGGCGTTCGACGACAGTTTCTAAAATTAAATAAGCGGAATAATTTTTTTTTTATTCCGCTTATATAGAGTGGCTCACCGACCTTTCATTTATTACTCATGAGAAAATAACCAGCGCCACTCTTGCTTATAGAGTTGTCTTGAACAGTTCAATTTCATCACAGGGTACATGAACTATGAACAATCGACAATACGTCAAACCGGTGCGGTGACAGTTGGACAGTGGAGCGGTTTAGTGTCGCGATGGCGGTGTTACATTTCCAGCAATAGGCCACATGAATGAACCGTTATGTGATAGCGGCGGTCAGTGGCGATTAAACGGCTACCACACCTTAGCTTCACTATATGGTTATCACACAAAACACACAACTAAAAAAGGGGTTAGATTATATCATCGAAACAGATTATCTTATCCGCCTGCCTAACGGTCCCTTTTTAAGGCCGTATATTTCCTAGCGAAATATTTACTGAAAGTTTACTGTATTGCGTGAACAAAATAAAAGCTTAATTGCGGAATCGCTTACTAAGTTTATGCGTAGAGTTATTAATTTTAGTTCAGAAGTAAGAGCTGGTCACTCCTATCGAAAAACCGGATCAGATCATAAAATATACAAAATTTACGATACCATAAGGTATAATATAATAAGGTAGTCTAGGATAAAAAAACATGTGCCACAATTTTTTTTATTTAGCCGGTATTGGAAAAAAAATAAAATATTCTAACACCAAATTTATTCATTCATCATCAGCCATTTGACGCCCACTGCAGGACATAGGCCTCCCTCATGGTTTGAGGGGTTTTGCCATAATCGCCACGCTTGGCAGACGGGTTGGCGATCGCCTGGTAATGTATTTCCTTAGTCGCCTTCTACGACATCCACGGAAGGAAATGGAGTCACGCTATTCTTAATCCGGCGCCACACGGACGAATTTATTAATTACTGACATCAAATTTGGGCTTGAATTGTCAATAAACGAATTTAATTTACTATTATGAAAATGAATTATTATGAAAATTACAGAATTCAATTGATCCTCCTCCACCTTAGTCCGCCCCAGTCCTCGGCGCACATACCAGGTAGAAAAGAAATCGTCGGTCTGCTCGGAGTGGTGCGAGCGGGTTTTCCTCCAAAGCCTGTCGTGAGTGTGCGAGTGTTCGTATCCATCCGGGTTCAGCACTGGCATTATGTAGAAGTCGGCCTGCCTCAGCATTTCGTACTCCGATCCTGTCGAGATCATTTGCATAACTACTAACTTGATCGGAAGGTCTAGTTCATACATCCATTCATTACTGTCTCTGCACTCATGAAAACGTGATTGGAATCGGCAAACAATGTCAACTGTAATGCCGGCGTCCCACTGGGCCACTCGTATTTGCTTATTTTACAAATATAACCCATCCATAGCCGGGTTATTTGATGAATCTTTAGCAGTGATTGTGCAAAACTTGCAATGTATTATAAATCGTCGAGAAATACGCTGATACGAACAGCCACATGAAAATAATATATCAAAGGAGTTGGATTAGGTTTTATGTAAGGTTAGATGTAATTTAACTAACTTGATTGATGGCCTTTAAGGTGTAGTTCATAAATGCATTAATAAATATTTTCTTGTCTTGTGCAGAAATTATAAAAATGTTATTGAAAATGAAGTACAATGTAAGCTGTAAAATTTCTAAAGCTTATCTCGGGACACCAGGAGAATTAGCAGAATCCGATCACGCATGGAGTACCTACTACAGCCACCTCTGGGATGGTTCTGCACAGTACCAGCTTGCGGCTTTGAACGCGATTGAACGTCGAGCTATGAAACTAATTGGAGATGAGGAATTGACAAAGGCAAGATTACGGCCTCTGGAGCACCGTCGTAAGGTTGCTCGCCTTTCCATCTTCTACAAGACGTATTTTACAGAGTGTACACAGGGGCTACATGAATTTATAGCCCTATCCCATTTTTTCCATCGGACAACCAGACGGCTGGCTCATGTGCACGCATTTGACGTGGAAATTCCCCAAGCGATTCACGAATTATTTTATGTTATATTAAGGCAAAGATGTGGAACGTGTTGCCATCGTCTGTTTTTCCAGAGATATAAAAACGTGGGTCTTTAAAACTAGAGTCAACCAGCAATTAACAGGTAAACACGTAACATCTTAGACCCCGTCTTCGTTTACCATGAAGCGTGACTGGGGTCAAGTGACAACCTGTCCTAATAAAAAAAAAACAATGGCACGGAGTTGGTTAAAGGCTGGGTTCTCCAACATTACCCCTGAATCAGGTGTTTTAAAATACATTTTGCGGTGACTTAATTGTTAGTTCGTCTTAATTACTAGTTTTAATATTTTGTTGCTATCAGTGGAAGCCTGTTAATTACTTTCTGTTTTCATACTTTTAAATTGTATTAAGGCTTTCCTAAAACTAACTAAATAAATAAACAAATATATACATATATGTATATATATACATACATATATCTTTTTCATGTCTTCCGTCTGTCATAAACTATATAGCATCAAAAAAAAATATCGTGAACATGAATCTAAATTATCACAAGATATGGTTTTATTTGAGCTACACTGAGTTTAGGATAATAAAAAAATAAACGAAATTGACTATCACTGAAAGTTTTTAGCGACGGCGGTCGTTAAAATTCTATTAATAACATTTATATTTCTGTAATTTCAAAAACACATACCTACTCTTTCCCCAACTATTCGCTTGCGCAGCGCAATAAGTCCCATGCAAACGTGCGGTCGCAGAACCCAGCATTATGGTTAAAACTCAAACTCAAATATTCTCTAAGTGTGATGGGCCATGGAAAACATCTGCTAGGTGTGATAATTTGTTAATTTCTAATTTTGAGAGAGGTATTAAATGTGTGTTGTACATGAATTTATTGAATATAGGCACCTAGTTGCTTAAAAATGCGTATCAGTGGTGAACGTGTCCCTTTTTTCTTTCTATAAGGGGAGGTGTGTAGAACACATGTACTTACCTAAACCCTTCTCCCCCTCTACGATTGTATGTAGTATCCAGGTAGCAACAGCGGGAGCGATCCACTCCCGCGCATGACTACCGCCTTCGATCCACACCGCTGGCTTCAGGTGTGACCGTAGCTTCCACTTCTTGTTGTAACCTTTTTGGTTCGACTCTTTTCCGTGCGTGTCGTTCTTTGGCAATGCAATCTGTTGAAGAAAAATAATTAAGCTCCACGCCGTCGACTTTAATTAACCAATTTGTCTTTTTCATACCTCAACCGCAATGAAAATTAAATAAATCCACAGGAAAAATCGTGGAGAGGGTTTATAATTAAACTAATTTGTCTTTATTAAACGTCACAGCTAGACAAGACACATTTTCTTGTCTCGGTCCGTCGCCGCGCCGTATTACGGTTAGTAGCGTAATAGGTGATTCTTAGCTCGCTGGCTATTAAGTTGTTCTATAACTTTCTTTACCTTGACAGCCACTAGCGGAAGGCCTTCGGAGGACCGCCCCAAAGGGATGAGTTCGATGAGGTCTCCATAGGAATGCTGGAGGTACTCTAGGTACCGTAGGATGTCTGCGTAGCGATGGTAGCGCCGCCAGGTCAGCGGGTGCCCCCGCAGTTGCTCCAGCTCAATCCTTTGCTTCTTCGACAGTTTCGGATTCTCGTACATTATAGCTTTCTAGTGTCAAATAAACGCACATTTACCAACATAAAATTGTTTGAAGTAACATGTGAATCAAGTTTCAAGGTCTAGCTAAAGGATAACGGTCTTATTTATAAAAACAGGATTCCTTAAACCACTCCTCAGATTCAGTTTAAATAGTCAGTAGCAAAGGGAAAAACGTAACCACAGATAATTTAAAGTGCCTCTGAACAGCGTTTTAGATGATTCGTGTTCTTATAAATAACACTGTAAGTCATTATCATCAAGTGAGAACGTGAATATTAGTGTTTGGAAATAACCTCTAATGTTTTTCCTTGAGAACAATTACTATTCATGTATTATTTATAGCAGTCAGCCATGTTTATTTTCAGGCTGGCAGTTTCTAAAAATAAACATGGCCGACTACTTTTTACTGTAACGGGCTCATTCGCGGTTGAGCTTTTTTGCCATTAAATACAATTACAATTAGACACGAAGCAAACATAATGATGTGCGAAATGTAGCGAATCAAAAGTGTGTATGTTATAAATAATTTTGCATGCAACATCCTGGTCTACAAAGACAACTACGATGCATACATAATTAGCTAACCCGACAATCTTCGTACCGCTTTAAAATCTTAAAATCAATCATCGAAAAAATCAATCCTTTCTCGAGATATCACCAAAAAACCGTTCCATACAAAATGTATGGGAAAAGAAATTTTAACATTTTTTATAGCTATTCAAGCCGGAGACAAATCCAACAAATCGAAGATCATGTCCAGCCGTTCAACTCATATAAATGGTGTAATTAACCCGAATTTCTTTTATAAATAGATTATGGATAGAGACGCGATAACTCACTTGCAAATCCCAAATGATGACGTCGAAATCGATTTTCAAGGACTTGAGGTGGTCTTTGATATCCACTAGTAGGTCCGGTGGCACCAGTAGGTCGGTAGAGCTATTGATGGATGGCGGAGTCCACCACTCGAGCCCAGAACCTTGGGCATCCTCTTGGAGATCCAACATCTCGTGGACCTTCCATTGAATATCAGGGTACGCTCGTAACAGCTGGTATCCTTTGTAATTCTTCTTTGGGACTTTTTTTGGCGTTTTCTCTGCGAGTCAAATGACAGGGGACTTAGCACGACTTTGTGGTGTGCTGAAGCGGCCGCTTGTGCCAAAATACTTAGGAGACTAAGGGCCGGTTTCTGAATTGAGAATTTCACTAAGTAAATACTTAAGTAACGTTCTGTCACGCTCTTTTCTGAGAAATAAGAAGAGACAGCACTACATTTAACTACTTACTTAGCGAAATTCTCAATTCAGAAACTGGCCCTAACAATTACTAATGGTTAAAATTTATCAAAGCAAGGCATACGCATACGTAACGAGACGATTGTATTTATTTGAACGCACACTGTCCATGATCGCTAAGCGTGTTTAACAGATCGTCTGCCTGATGTTAAGATGTTCTTGATGAGGTACTTACTTATACTTGAAAAGGAAAGTGTGATCTGTGTGTAATAGTGATCTCGCATCACTTTCGAATTATGAAAATGATATTGAATCTGCTTACTCGTGTCATTAGTGACGTAGGCACCGTCGTCTTCCTCGGATTCTAGGAGACTCTGAAACCAGTTGACTGGAGTTGTAGTGGTAGGGGCTGCGGTAGTGGTGGTTGTGCTGGTAGTGGTTTCCTTTTCCTCCTGGAACCAGCTGCCACCGCTGAACCAGCTGCTGGACTGGGAGACCTTTGAGCCCCATATCCAAGTGTAGAGAGTAGTGAATAAACCTGTAATCGAATGATGGAAAACTATTATTCAATACTTATCAAATAGCATCTGAAAAGTGTTCTCTTTATTCAATACTAGCTGTCCCGGCGAACTTCGTACCGCCACAGAATCTGTTTATACGATTCTTGGAAAACACCATCTATTTTAAACTTAAAATTAATATAATCCTACGGGAACGCATTACCGGGATATGAAGTATCTTATGTCTCAATTCAGGTCTTTGTCTATCTGTTCGCCAAGTTTCATGTAAATCCGTTCAGCCGTTATATCATCCAAACATCTTCACAAACTTTCATATTAATTATAATATTAGTAGGATAGGATGTTTCGGACAACTAGATCTAATTTAATTGGACGGCTCTCCCCACTAAAATATTGGGAACTGCTGAGTGAAAATGAAAATTTCTTAAAATATACTTTTCCCTATGAATGCCTAAATATGTTGATTTTTATCATATATAAATATGAAATTTATAAAAAATGGAGCTGACCTAGCAAACGTTATTTTACCGTATTAATTAGACTACGATCTATTGTCAGACCTACCGAATATAAACAAAACATTTCATAAAAATCGGTGAAGCCGTTTCGGAGGAGTTCGATAACAAACACTGTGAGACGAGATTTTTATATAAGTATTAGATGTGCCCTAAGCTGGCGTGCGTGGATGCAGCAACTAATGATCGTAACAAGTGGCCGTCTCTACCTACCCCTCCGGTACACAAGCGTGAGTTTATGTCTGTATGAATGAATTAATGAAGGCTTTGTTTGTCAGAAATGGACGTAGACTAAGACGGAAATTGTAAATTTACCATTCGACGAATACCATGCGATATATTTCTGGCTTCCTTTTTTAGGGTTCCGTATTCAAAGGGTGCCAAACGGGACCTTATTACTAAGTCTTCACTGTCCGTCTGTCTGTCTATCTGTCTGTCTGTCACCAGGCTGTATCTCATTAACCGTGATAGCTGAATTTTTTACAGATGATGTATTTCTGTTGCCGCTATAACAACAAAAACTAAAAACAGAATAAAATAAATATTAAAGGGAATAAAATATTTAACAACAAACGTTATCTAAAGACAGCGCTCGCCATCTAGCGGCCATCTACGTAACCTTTACATCGCCGATGTCATATCGTTAAATGTCAATGTTAAACGCTTCTTCTTGTTGGTTTCGATCTTTGTCTAATGTTGTATAGATAATGGTACGGAACGCAATCAGGTAATTTTTGACGTTTGGATTTCTTCATGATGATTATTGACGGCTTTTCTAGCTCAAGCAAAACTGTATCAGTACCTAGGTGAATGCATCAAGTTGAAATTGGCTAAGCAGGTTTTATTTTTCAATAGAATGCAATTAGTATAAAACGTTGGTATCAAAGGTGTTAAAATATCGAATAGCTACTAGACGAATAAAAAACTTCATAGGTAAATCAACATTCAGAAGAAATGAAATAACGACTTTGGCTGACTATTAAACCAAGCAAAAAATATGATGCTTCATTATCGAATGCCACGGTTCCATTCAGGGATAATAATAATCATGCATCGTCAATTCGCCATTGATTCCATGCATTCGTAAATTTTCAGAAGAAAGTGTGCCACTTTCAATTTCAAGTCCAACTTTTTCCTTAATGATATGCCTAAATTTTTTCACGTATCAACGCATAGTGCTCGCCAATTGGGCGGTTTGACTAAGCTGTTTTCGGAGTTGGGAAAGTAAAGACCCACGGTTTTATTTATAGAAACACGATTCCTCTAAATCAGGTACAAAAACGCGCCATGCAAATCCAGCTCAAGATATGACATCACAAGGTGCTCGTAACGCCTTATAATGTACGAAGCGTTCATCAATTTTATCAATATTCGTCAAATGTTTTTTCATCCCCCCATCTCGGAAAGAGTATTTTTGCTCTTCGATATCTGAGTGCAAAAGCCGTTTTTATCCGCTAGAGGATAAAGTAAATTGAATTTAGAACATCGTGTGCACTAAGTTTGTACATTCAAAATATACCTATTAACTTCTACCTCCATGGGGCCGAATTTATCATACAACTTTTTTTAATTTGTTAAAAACTCAGACTCAGAACCTCTTTTGTGTTTTTTTTTTGCATTTATTCATTTCCTCGCTGAGATGAGATGAAAGTTACGTGTTGCACTCGAATGCAAAGATTTTTCACCTCGTGCTCTTTTGATTCCCTCGCTTGCTCGGTCATCAAAATTGAGTACGCGGTTAGAAAGCAACTTTGCACTCTTGTATAACAAATAACTATTAATGATTCTACCCCCTTATAAGTAAAAATTTGAATATGATGAAAAGTCTTTGTCTAAAGGTTTTGTTAATTGAGTACCCATTTTTACATATTTTTGAAACCCCGAATAAGATATTTTTATGGTTTCATTTTTAATTTTATTTGATTTTTTTAATATATTCTATGGAATAAAAATTACGATGTACTAAAACTGGTGAGTGCAATGTCAGCGACTGTGCGGCGCGTGCGATGGGGAAAACCAACCCGTCGAGTTTTTTCTAATGGGACAGGATATCGACTCTTTGAGCGACGACCACTATCTGAGTAATTGTACACTTGTTCCATTGGCCTTGTTCTTTACGCGTCCCTTAGAGGTTACAACGCAACTTACCACAATTTTGTTACTACTACTTAGATGCGGAATAATATATTATTATTTTCTTTATCATAGACGGAGTGTCTGAAAATTTAAATAAGTATGTCTAAAACACAAATTTGTATTTTCATGTAAAATGCCCGTCATTTCATATCTTATTGCCGTCATTACCCAAAGTGTTCAAAAGTATTCAAAATTATTATTTTATTTCTTACTAGCTGCCCGTGACTTCGTTCGCGCAGAAATGGTAACGTAGCCTAATCCAGACTATAATGTATGTGGTAAACTACATCTAGATCCGTTTAGTCACTCTGAAGTGATTGAAAAACCATCCATCCATCTATCTAAACTATCGCATTTATGATCCTCGTAGTAAGATCTCAGCGATCAATGGCAAACGTGGTTCACCAATCGTAGTTACTGGATTTGCCAATCAGTGCGAGGAGCTCGCTAATTGTTACCAGTATTCACCAGACGTACAGCCGACATAACATCAACCTTTACATCCATACACTCTATTCTGTTACGTTAGGGGTGATGTTGCACCTTAAATGTAAAGGTGACGTGCTGGCGACTGAAGAGGGCTTAGTAGGCACGTCATTTCCTTTCACGCGTCCACTCACTCCTTCACTCATAGACCATCAAATACGTAGGGTACTTCTAATTGAGCTAGAGCTCTGAAACCTACATAATATTTTTCGAATAGGCAACGGAAAATATCGAAAATTATTAAAAATATATAGGGTAACCGGGTTATACAGGGTCGTCATTTAAGATGGCGTACTTATTAAGGGCTATTCTCTAATCCATTTTAGATCTAGAAAATATTTATTAGAACTACTACTTTGTTCTCAGCACTAGGTTCTACTTTTAGTAGTAGTTAGTAGTTCGACTGGAGATTTCCGCACTTAGCCTCATAGTTGGGCCATTGTACGTAGCAAGTGCTGAGGTATGTAAATACCTCAGACACTAGGGTTTCCTCACGATGTTTTCCTTCACAGTTAGCGAGTGGTATTGCTACTATAACTTCACAAATGTACGTAACTTAGAAAACAAAGTCATTGGTACATGCCGCGATTCGAACCCACTAGGTTCTACTTTTATGATACTTTTTAAAATAAAATCGTCGTTTTCTCTTCTTTCTTCTCTCAGCTTAGTCGATACTATCTACATAAAAGACAAAGTCAATACTTTGCCGCTTAAATACATACATACATAAACTCACGCCTGTATCTCAGAGGGGTAGGCAGAGACCAGGGACTGCCACTTGACAGATCACTTTCGCTTCCTTAACATTCATTAGTCGTTGCTTGCACGTACGCCGGTTTTGGGTACTTTTATGTTGCCCTCAAATAATGCAACGAAATTTAGAAAAGCTCAGAGCTCAAAATAAACTACGTCCAATGACTGTGAGCAGAAGTCAATAAACTGCATAGTATCGGCGAAGAAAACTCGCCTGTCCTGCCCCTATATTGCGCGCACCAAATTCTGAACGACTCCAATCGTCTAACTGTCATATTCGGGATTTCCGCCTACGGTAAAGGGTGCGATTCGTCAAAATACGTTTTTTTTCAAAGGCTCGTTTGGTCAAACGTGTGGTCTGCCAAAGTCGCGATTCGTCAAAACATTTTCATCAAAGGTGCTTTTGGGCAAAGGTGAGCTTTGCTAAAGACGCGATTCTGTGTACAAATAAATAAATATATTTACTGACATTCGGATATGTATCCGAATAAGAAAAAAAAAAGTCAAGGGCTCCTAACCCCGAATATTTGTTAAAATTTTGGCCTTTGGTGGAATTACCGTGCAAAGGCACCTTTGGCAAAAAGGGTGTTTTGAAGAATCGCACCTTTGCCAAACGTAATTTGACCAAAGGCACCTTTGAACAGCAGGGTATTTTAACAAATCGCACCCTTGACAATAGGCAGAAAACCCAAATTTTTATCGTAAACGTCAGGATTCCGACAGGATTTGGTGCGCAGAATTAAGCCTCTGGTCCCTCATTAAATTATAATCAGTTTTTCAATTTGACTTTTTCTTTAAAAGCTGATGTTTCCCGTATCAAAACTGCTAATAATTTCTGGTATTCGCACGCCCTGTATCTCGGAGAGGTAGGTTACCTGTCACCTGCTACGATATACCTAAGAGTATTTGGCTTAAGCTAACGCTAAAAGATCTTCACTCAGAGTATTTTACGAAATGTTCTTAGAGGCTTAAGCCAATGTATTTTAGCAGTAAGATTGTTACTAAACTTCTAATTTCACTGGTTATAACTATAGAAAAGTGCCCATAATGTAAGTGGCAACACTTTGACACAAGTATTATCTTCTTCGAAGGGTAATATTATGTGCTTTCCTCAAGGCTTACTTTATTGCTGAAAAGAAAAGTTACGCGCGTCTGAGCGAAAGTGGCTTTCATACGTCGCAGTGACAGTTTACGAGGTATTCATCGGGGTTGGAGGTGATTCTCAGCTCGTTTGATTATGTGTGTATCTAAATAAGTACATCAATCTTTGGTAAAAATTGTCATCGTAAAATATCGATTTGACCTACTCGTACCTTACTTTAAAAGTACTTGGTATTTTTCTTGGTAACACGGACAATACATGGTTTTACTTTACTAGAATGTAATCAACCTACAATTTAAGAAACAAAATATTTAGGAATAAAAAATGTATACCTATCTTACTTTCAAACACAAATTGTCATTTCCACGGTTTAGACTTGCAAAAGTTAACACATCCTTTATGGGGCGCTGTATAGGGTTCTACAAGATAAAAAAAATGTGTTAAGCATACTCTGTGCAAAAAAACCTATTATAACATTAAGGATGTCTGGTATTTAAATAATGTTAACAAGGACGATTGTATGTATCTAGCGTAGAGTAACTTTAAGTCGAAAACTCTGTTAATTAAGCAAATCTTTTTTGAAAAGAATAAATGTGAAGTTTCTTTGTTAGCTTCTTCTCCGGATAATTTATTAATTGTGAAACTAACAGCTTTGTCGTTCATTACGTAAACATTTTGTTTTTATAGTAAAAAAAAACTGATGCATTTCTCGTAATCGTTATGATTTTTAATATATTTTGTTTAGTCTTCAAAGCACAAAATAATAAAAAGGTTACTTAGGTATTTGATGTGCATGTGCAGTATTTTTTTAACGTATCGATGGCAAATGAAGTTCGACATGCTAAAACGATTGAACGCTGTGGCTACGTCTGATCCATTAATGATTGTAAAAAATAGTAATTTTAATAAATTTGGTTTTGCTGTGTTATAAAATTACGGATATTTTAAATAATATGTATACAATTATTTTTCTCAAAGTACTCAGTTTTGGTAACATTTTCATATAGAAATGCAAACTTTTCAATTCTTGTTATCGTGTCGGTGACAAAACCAATTTGATTTTATTGGCCAGAACTCGGCCACGCGCACTCCAGCGTCTGTGGACTCCAGCAAGTCTTCTCGAGTGCATGTGGACGCGCACAAGGGACACAAAGACAGGTGTTCCATAGTCTGAGGGGAGACTATTAATTACAAAACCGGCCAAGTGCGAGTTGAACTCGCATGGATAGGATTCCGTACAATGGCAAAGTCAAATGTTTTTATTCAATTGTGGTATCACATTTGAAATCCTCACAGTAAGACTTAACTACTACTAGCGCTATCTAGTGGTGTTTTAGTGAACTATTTTCCGTACGTATTATATTGAGTTTAGCAATTTTTTTTCAAATGATTCTTTAAATTCTTATAGATTTTCTTGTACTTCTGTAAGGTTTCCAGCAATTTTATTTTGTATCTTTTTCAAAATTTTAGGCTCAGTAGTTACGGGAATCAGGGGGAGCATGGTCAATTTTCATCTTCTTTCATGAATAAAATCAAAACTATCTATTTTACAATAATATCAAAAATACATTTGAGATCTTCATAATGAGCCCTTTCATTTGATATATGACACAGTAAGGTTTGCAAAACTTACAGTTGGCAAAGAAATTAAGATTGTAACTCTTTAGTTTATGGCAACTAATAATCATATTTGTCATTTCTAAACTAACTATTAGCACTTCATTAGACAATAAATCTTAACAAAAAGTTGGAAACCCCAGCAAAATATCAATGTGAAAGAGGCCCGCTTTTTTCTTCTTCTTCTTCTAACAAACAAATTATTTAATGGGATTCGTATTGGCAGTGTTAAGCGGAAGTTATACAAGGAGAGTTTCTCGCACGCGAGCGGCGAATAATCGTATGCGATTATCCCATGGCAAAAATCGCCATTCGATTCTCGCCTGCGGTTGTTTACATTTTGACAAAAACTCGTTTAATCAAGCGATTCTCGAATGCGAGTATCAAAGGCGAGACTCACTTCTCTTACTGTTTACACTACAGGTGATTAATTGTAGATCTATAAACGCATACGTATCTCGACTTGTATAAACAATGCTTGGGCGAGAATCGAAAAAACGTAACATTTTAAACAAAGTAATTTTCTTTCAATTGAAGTTTTCCTTTCATACAATACAATCATTGGCCTTTACAAGTTGGCCGATTATTAGGCCGTTTATCCACTGCCTTCTTCACCGGACTGTTAACGAGAACGAGATTATTTCGGGCCGAGTTTGATATGACGTGACGGCGTGTGTCTTTTGGTCCAAGCTTTGCAGTGCCTGATAGTCGCGTTTTCGTTTTTCGAAGAGAATGGCAAGTTTCAACCGGCGAAAATTGCTTCCTCTTTTGTACGTGCAAAGGCGCAGGCAAATGCAAAGCATTTTGGATTGATCCGCTAATACGTGAACGCTAGATCACAGAAGCGTTTTATGTACATCACGATAAGTTGCGGCACTATGATCAGAAGTTTTTTTACTACCATAGGATGTCCACGACTATCTTCGATTATGTCCTATATCATATAATGCCGAATTCTAGCGGTCACGCTGAACTGCTCGAAATTTAAGCTGCCGGGATGACGGCGCTCAGGTGACGGACGTGGGACACACGGCTACAGTAAATGTATGTATCGCTACTTCGGTGCCGTCATCTCGTTCTCGATGACATGACGGTGACGGTGGTGGTGGATAAACGGCCTTACTCGTTAACTGGTAACGCCTACTTAGCCGTGACAGTTTTCCTTTTAACTTCGTTATACGTGCTACTGCCCTGAATTTTTACGTTTTCACAATTATCCGTTTAGCCGGGAGAGAGAGGAAGGGGGGGGGGGGATGCTAAAGTAATAAAACTTTGCTCGTTAAAGTTTTATACTTTGCAAACGAATCGCTGAATCGGAAAATTTATTCGATGCACGATATTTTAAACGACCAATTCAACGTTACTCTACACTATGGAGTTTACAAACGAAAATAAAAATCGTCCCTAATTTAGGGGAGGTACCTATATACCCTATTTTTTAAGATTTTATTCTACACCGTTTTGTCGACGTGATTATTACAAGAATGTATATCTGTACCAAATTTTTGCTTTCTAGTACTAATCAGACAGACAGACGGACATGGTGAAACTATCAGGGTTCCTTGTTGACTACCGAACGTAGTCTATCTATCCTGTTTTTATAAATACGGCCGTATCTGTTTGGTAAATAAGATATCTAGGTTTGTCAAAATCTTTCTAACAAACAAAGGCATTTATCGAACCGAACTATATATATTACTACGAAAGTTCTCTGAAAATGCTAAGATAAATTCGAGTCGCAAAAGCACCGCGTTGATGTCTTTTGTATGCGGCCGCGCGCGCCTCCGTGTCAGTCAATGTATAATTTTAATTCATTGCGAATTTACGTGATATCCGAAGACCGGTCATGAACATAACTAAATTATCGTGTATTATAATACTGTGTTAGGGTAAGGTCAGGACACGTACCTGAGTACCACGCAGGCTTAGCCGGCTTCTTTTGTACCTTTTTCAGCTTGCCATTTTCAAAGAAAGAAGAAAACCAGCCCGTAGATTTTGGAGGGCACGTCGTATTTTTGGTGTACTTTTGAGACTTTTTTGTTGACTTTGGCGGTTTGCGCGTCGTCCGGGCGGGTTTCCGCGTGGAGGGCGGGCGGCGCGACGTAGTGGGCGGGCGACGGGTTGTCGGACGGGGGGTCGTGGGCGGGTAGGGAGTCGGAGGTGACATGTCCGCGCCCATCAGCACAAACTGAGGTGACACCTCCACTAGAGGCCGGTCTCCCCACGGGCCCCAAGTACTGGTCCGCACAGGCCTCTCAGTCACCACCTTCTTTACTTTACTATTACTGGCTGTCTTAACTACGATTTTCTTATTGTCACTTTTAGTGTGTTTCACAGTCGCATTAACAACAGGACCTTTGGTCCGCAGTATCACTTTGGCACTTATTTTGGAGGGCGTGACCCGTGGCGGGGGAGGCTCACGCGAGTCGCTGTAGTCGTCGAATATCGCGAGCGGGTCGAGCGACTCGGAGTCTGAGGAGGAGGAATGCAGTGTGTAGGCTCGGGGCGCGCGCGCGTGGGCGGCAACGGCCAGTAGCAGAAGCAGCAGCAGCGCCAGGCGACGCGCCATGTGACCAGCGTGTGCGCATGGCGGGCTGAGCGCGCACTGAGCCGGCGGCGGCGCGGCCCTCCCTGCTCCCTGCGACCGCGCGATGTCGCTTTCAACGTGCGCACTAGGTCAGCCCACGCCACAACCCGCTGCCGCTGCACTCTCCGCGAGCTCCGGGCTCTACAATAGTTCGCCGCATTAGCATGGCTCGGCGCTAAAGCAACATTTTATTTAAAAGTTTGTTTTCAGAAAGCGGCGAGAGTATCACGGTGTCATTACCATTATGGTCACGCTCATAATGGCGTAGAATGAAATTCTGACATTTTGTCGCGTAGCCGCTTCATTATAATGACGAGGTTCATGTAAGGAGAATAGTCCGCAGTTAAAGTGTGTAGTCAAACATGTTTGACATCTAAGGAGATGCGATTAACCCCTCGGTTTTCCATACGACATTCCAAAATAAAGCATGTGAGTCACGGAGTCAAGCAAGGATTGAATAGTAAACCAAACTCTCAATCAGTTAAATGGGTGAATATTTAATTAGCGATGGAGCTGGATTGATAAGGTGTATTAAACCACATTAAACTAAACATAACTGTCCCAGTTCTCGAGCAAGCTCTTTGTTGACTATATTGCAGGAATTACCTTGATTAAAGATTATTGAACAATCGGAAGGTGAAATCGGTACATCTTCTCTGGGATACATTAATTTGTCTTAGAAAACCTAAGAAAACGCGATAAAACACAACCCTGGCATACCTATAGCTACACAACTATAACTATAGACTTTAATTTCATACAGCTTTTTCCTCAGCAACAATAAACCTATTTTAAATATCAAAGTCAAGAAATTGATAGTATGGATTGATATATCGTAAACTGTACATAGATAAATCGAGAACACTTAATTGCACATCAGTACCTCTTTTGTCCCCGGTTTCTTGTACACTAACGATCTGTTAATCCAACAGTTAATAGTTGTTAATCTAAAAGTTAATCTAAAATAACAGCTATTAGTTGTTAGGGTTCCGTACCCGAAGGGTGCCAAACGGGACCCTATTACTAAGACTTCACTGTACCGTCTGTCTGTCTGCCCGTCCGTCCGTCCGTCTGTCTGTCACCAGGCTGTATTTCACGAACCGTGATAGCTAGGCAGTTAAAATTTTCACAGATGATGTATTTCTGTTGCCGCTATAACATCGAATACTAAAAATAGTATAAAATAAATATAATATTTATGGGGGGCTCCTATACAACAAACGTAATTATTTTGCCGTTTTTTGCTCGATATTAATAACGGCAACAGGTAGCTTGAAATATTCACAGAATATTAAGTTCTATATCAGCTTCAAAAATAAATAATTAAATTAAAATAAAATAAATATTTAAGGGGGCTCCCACACAATAAACGTGGTTTTAGGCATTTTTCTCGATCTTTGTGTACGGAACCCTTCGTGCGTGAGTCCAACTCGCACTTGGCCGGTTTTTTTTTACGCGCTTTAGCCAACTTTTAACAGAAGATTTACAGATTGCTAGTACATGAAAAACAGGTATCCCCTGTCTCTCATATACTAACAACCTGTCAGTGGTAGTAGAAACTATATAAAGTTTTTTTTTCTACGTACATACAAAGTTGAGACTCGATTATATTTTCAAGGATTTGTTTTGTTTTTGTTTATTTGAATTACTCACAGCTTATATATCAATACTTTGCAATGGAGATATGACACAACCTACATCTAAATACACATAAGCTACTTACGAGTTATTACAACATACAAATAATTAAGTGCCAGTAAGTATAAACTTAAAAAAACGCATATCCAAATTATTAATCAGATTACTGCTCGCTACATCCGTCAGTCTGCACATTTCTTTTTTTATTTTAAGTATGCTGTCTGAAAATACATCAAATATATTCATAATCAGCCTATATACGTCCCACTGTAGGGCACAGGCCTTCTCTCATGGATAGAGTATGGGCTTAATGCGGATTGGCGATTTCAAGCGCTAGGGTACGTAAATAGCTCAGACACTCAGGTTTCCTCACGATGTTTTCCTTCACAGTTAGCGAGTGGTATTGCTACTGTAAATTCACAAATGTAAATAACAGAGAAAACAAAGTCATAGGTCCATACCCGCACTGGGGATCGAACCTGGGTCTCTCGCTTCGCTTTTTTTGGGTTGGTCACACTCAATCGGCACACTTCGACTGTATGACAACACTATTCATTTGTTCGTTTAGCTCTTCTGCGTTTCCTTCACAATTTTTTTCCCTAAGAACGTCGATAACCTAAGTGTTTTGTCTGAAGTCTGAACTGACTATGAAGGTAAATATATGAATGGAATATCGAAACGTTTTTGTTCTTCTTTCCAACAACCGACCTTACAAAACAAATAACAGTTTTCTGAAGTTCCAGAGAAAATGGAGCGAAACTGTATACGACAGTTACATGTGTATTTGTTCATTGGGCTGTCTTTAAACTCAATGCAAAACTGCTTTATGTAATTATATGTCGTTTTGAACGTGTACAATAACGCTGTCATCTAATTTCACACAATTCATTTGCTATAAGTACTTACTTGACCTCTCGTGGCTGGTAAGTGAAGTGAAGACCTAGTAGTAAAGCCATCCTCATATCCTCATTGGGTATGCTTATCATCCTCACATAAATCAACACGAAAACTAAGAAACGCAAATACCTATGTAAGAGTATGATAGCAAAGACAAATTATAACCTAAAAGCCTTGTCTTTACCTCGACACCAACAGAGAAATTTCTCTTAGTTAAGCTGTCATTATGCGAGAAAAAACACCTTCATGTTCGCGGTTGCGGCAAACCATAGACAAACAGTATTAAACTGACAGAAGGAGGCGCGTTGAGACAGCTCACGCGGTCTTTATGTTCGCACCGGCGAGATATCCCTGTGTGACGTCATCTTAATACTGTTTAGTGTTTAATGTGACAGTTGAGACCAGGCAAAATGATCAGCGTGTTAAGCCTACTGGGAACGGTGGAGTTGCGCAGGAGAGGGGGAAATAATGTTATAGCAATGTTATCCGCAAGGTTTGCGGGGATAATTACGGGGAACTCTCAAATAAATTTTGGATAGTAGTGGAGGACAATTGATTTTGTTATTCAAGATTTTGTATGTAAATGTGATGTCTAATAAATCGTAGCTCTGATTTAACGAATTAAATTTGAAGTAATTAAGGCTAGTTTTGTACGATTTTACCATCTTAGGTATACCTTTTGACTATGCCATGTGCCATAAGAATCTTTTTTGAATCCTCTCTATGTGGCGCAACATATGTGTTGCATAGTTGGAGCGCCACACTACACTAGCGTATTCTAATATACTACGCACCAGACAATTATAATAGAACTAGCTGTCCCGGCGAACTTCGTAACGCCACAGAAAACGTTTGTATGGGAAATAGAAAAGGGCTGTTTTTAGGGTTTTCTCGGAAATTATTCGATTTTTTCTCACCTTTTAAACCTTCCCTAGACCTCCACGAACATTTCAAGACTAAGATAAGATAAATCCGTTCAGCCGTTCTCGAGTTTTAGTGAGACTAACGAACAGCAATTCATTTTTATATATATAGATTATCTTAGTTTTAGGATTTTGAAACATTTTCGTATTCTCAATACAAATCCTGGCATTCTGTTCCCTTTTTTCACAACACTCTCAAGGATGTAGGAAAACCAATTTATAGATATGAACATAGCCTATCATGGCATTAGCTCTATTACAAACAAAATAGTTGTTTATATGGTTGACTAACTTTTCTACTTACTAGTGAGTGCGCTGCGTTTACAGAAGGTGCCAGAGTGCGTGAAAACTAGTGCACGTGCCACGGTCCGTTTGTACCTATGTGAAGGCACTATAGCTACTTACACTATATAGCACCACAATTGCTCAAGAATCGCCGAGGTTTCAACGAAAATCACTCCTTACGCTTACAGTTATAAAGTCGAACCATCCTTCACCAAATAGTGATATCTCAAACTTTTAGCCGAGGAATAGAGTTAAAGTATAGTGCTAATAGCATCGCCCCTGCGTAGGGGTGTGTACTCCACACTAATACCCAATGTCGAGTCAGTGAAACGCTGCGCGATGTGATTATTCACATCGAACCATTTTCCACTAAATTATTGCCTTTCTATTTTATGTTGAGATAACGATACTCATTTGTATTTGCTTTTAGCTCATTGTGTGGTAAAGTCGCGTGTGGTTAGGTATACGTCTATTAACCTAATAATATACTTATAGGAAACAGTGGTAGCCCACTGGGTAGAACAATGGATTTGGAAGTGAAAGCCCCAGGTTCGATTCCCAGTGCGGACATCTACCTGTAACTTTGTTTATTTTCAAAGTTACGTGCATCTGGGGATTTTTTAGAAGCAATATCGTGAGGAAACCTGCGGCTTGGTTGGCTCCGCACGTATTAAATTGTCTTTCCTGTGGGCTAGGCCGACTAAGCTGTCAGGATGGTATAGGTGCTGGGCAAGCCTACTCCATCTAAGAAAAAACAATGTCCCAGGCACTGCAGCGTCAGACTGGTTCCTTCACCCATCTAGTGTGAGTGAAGGTGCCGCTGGACGCCATTTTATTCCTTATTTTATTTATTAACACTTTATAAAAACAAAATATTTAATAGATCAGACAGCATATTTTCCGTCCATAGTTTTATTTTAATCAGACATTGCTAGTAATTATGTTTACCTAAGTTGAGATGTCATGTACTACTCTATACCTAATACTAGACAGACTCCAAGCTGTTTTAAGCCCGACGCACTCGTCATAATCAACTAAAACTATATCCACACGGTCCGAGCGTACTAAGACGGTCAAAACCCGGCTTTATTGTTGAATAACTTATATGAAATGTCACCAGTTTACTTGAGACACAATGGGATATTGTTAATTAATATCATAAAAGGGGATGATTCAGTCAGTTCATGTTATACATGTTCGCACCGTGGAGTTAAGAGTTAGTTTAAATGACCTATTACTTTTCCACGTGGTTCTTTAGTTTAGCGTTTTTTGCAAATGGATATGATATTAATCAAGGTGATAGTTGTATGTGGTTTGCTTTTTATGTTCGATTGTTTGTGCTCTTCATAATGGGCTATTTCTTAAATACGCAATTTCTGAAACGCTCTGAGAACGAAAGTGTGTCATTATATTATTATTAATGGCTTTCATTATGTGAATTTTTATTTTTCATAATGAATTATATTAAATTTGCGTTCTATGCGCTCTACTCTACCAATATCACAGAAATCAGTAAATCTTTATATAGCACTGTTAGTACAAGGGAGTGTATAAATATTTAGTTATATATTTAATGGATCTAATCGTGGTTTATTTATTATTATTATTGGTACATTTATTGTTGAATAACTATTTACCTTTTCCTTACACAATATGGCCGGAATTATTGTAAAAGCGAGAAGCAAATAGTTCTCCCGTCCCTTTTTTTAATTAACAGTTTACCTTTTAAATAAATAACAGTCTTATACTAGATAGATAGAAGAATTTCCATTCTGTGTAACGCTTGGGTAGGGTTTAGGCATTTTTTATGTAACATTGCCAGTTTAAAGCAGACAAACCATAAACAATATTATTTATAAAATATAGAGAATTGATAAACGTCGCAGACCATAAGTTGTTATAATGAAGACAGATAACGTGCACTTAAAAAATGTTTTAATAGAGTAGGAGAGGACACGTTAAAAGATACATAAACGTGGTATGTTTTTTTTCTCTGCGACTAATACTTTTGATAATGTAAACAGTCGAAAAGCCAATATAGTCAGGTACAGGTACTAAGACGCGCGTGGTACTTTAAATAAACTTATTAACATAAAATTTATTTTTGTGGATTATTAGTGACCCCGAAAAAAATATTTTTATTGTTTTATTTTTGAATTTTTCCAATGTTTTTATATAATTTCTATGGTATAAAGTAATGTCACTCCAATCTAAGTTAGACGCAAGTTCCTCATTCACAAACTATAACCGACATGTTTCTGAATGCGCTTTTTAGAAATAACCCTATATATTCATAGTATTTTGTTGATCTGAAGACTTTAATTTTTAACTTTAATAGGATTTAATTTATTTAAATATTGTGATTTGTGCCTTTCAATGGTGATTTTATTGTGTGGACTTTAGATAGATAGATGGAGAACACTTTATTGTACATAAAAAATGAAATTGCACAGATTAATCTAAGAGTACAGAAGGCGGCCTTATCACTAAAAGTGACCTCTTCCAGACAACCTTTATTATTTTATCCAAGACTTTATTATTTTTTTAGTCATTATCACGTGTCCTTAACTTGCATTCTTTTGTTTTAGGTAATGGAACATACCTTATCGACACACCTAACTGTAAAATACGAAATTTCACGATGAAATATAAGCATGTATCAATCGATTATAATGTATGTGGCGTCAGACATATATTTGTCAAAACAGCACTGAATAATCAAGTGACATTTTACATGGCTAACAATTTTTATAAAGCGTGCCTCTACCGATTCATCTATCCGAGTTCAAGAAATGGACGAGTCGACTTGGATGTGACGTTAGTTTCATTATTACATGATTTTGTTATCGTTCTGAACCTTTCATTAATAAAACCTTTTATTATTATCAATATTAAAAATCTTATAAACCTTTCATTTATATTTGACTTATTTATACTTTATTGTACACAAATAAATACTGCTTCCACATTGGCTTTAATTGGTTGATCTTTGTGCCAGAAGCAAGCTATATTCACGGGCCTCATTGCTCCTTTAATATAAGTTAGTATGAAGCATAATGTTTCTATATTTTGCAATAAAATGTTAACTACCTATATATATTTGATGGTATACAAGAAATTCTAGTTAAGTCATAATTTATAATAACGCTTCGCTTTCAGATACGACTCTTGGAAGCCCTTTAGAAATGGAACCACAATCTACTTGCAGTCAGACTTTATCAAAGTGCACTGTTATCGTACTACAAAAGGATATTTTCAAATTTATGACGACCTCTACGCTAAAATAAATAAAGTAGATCTGACTGACCAATCTATCGATGAACGTGTCCGAGGACGAGATGATAAAAGACATTGGAATGTTCTGATGATTGGAATGGGTTCCATGTCTAGAGAACGTGCCTACCAAGACTTGACCAATACTGTGGACTATTTTAAGAAGGATGGCTGGATAGATTTTAAAGGTTACAACATGGTAAGTAAACTTAAAAAACTAAATTTATTCTCTCAAATCTAATAAAAACTTCAATAAACAAAATAATAATTCGTCAAGTGATTAAAGAGCTAAAATTTAAAAAGTCCTACTTAAAGAAATACAAGAAATGCAAAACAAAATTAAAAGGCACTGATGCAGGCATTCCAATAATACTGTCTGCGTTACCGCGTTCAACAGCGACATATATTTTTTGCATCAGATAGGTCCCAGAGCGACAATCCAAGCCGCGGTCCCTCAAGCGCCACCCTAACTCCCAAGTAAAGGCCTTGCCCTTTATTCCACAAACTCCAGCAGTCTCAACAGCCAGTGCCCAAAAAATATAGCTGCTCGTGAGCTGAATTTTGATTCACTAGCAAATTGAATTTACTAAATTGAGGTGACATTTGCAGGCAGCTGATACCACCTTTCCCAACTTGATGAGCGTGTTGACAAATAAAAATATCTCGTCGCTTGTTCGTCTATGTAAACTGGACATGTCTATGTGCAACGACGCCTTCATCTGGAGTAGATTTAAAGATACAGGGTATGCGACAGCCTTCGGCGAAGACAGTATTGATCGTAATTACTCTGAAACATCGAAAAATATTATGAGATTTCGAAAACCACCGACAGATCACTATATAAGAACTCTTTTTCTTGATGGAGAACGTAAGATAGGATTAAACTATTGTACAAAGACCATGTTGTCAGTTAAACATGTGTTTAGTTACGCCTATGAGTTTGTTAAAACGTATAGAAAGGACAAGTTTTTTGGATGCTTTTGGATAAATTCACTTAGCCTTGATCAATCACCAGCGTCGTTTGATGTGCCGTTGTTGTTGTTCTTTAAAAAGTTACAAAAATTAGGAGTGCTTAATAATACTTTTATAATATTTTTCAGCAATCATGGTTTAGGTTATAGTGACATAAATAACGATGTGGCGGCAGTTTATTACGAAAAACGTTTGCCGATGTTATTTATAAAGGTACCAAACACATTTAGACGGGTCTATCCTGAAAAATATGTTAAACTTTACTTACAGCAGTCTCGTTTAATATCACCTTTCGATTTACATCTGACGTTATGGGATATTGCAGTAAATTTTGAAAAGTTGTATCCTCTTCCTAACCACGAGGGCTGTCAAAAGTGTTATAGTTTATTTGACACAATCGAACTCAACAGGACATGCGCAGATGCCGGAATTATAGACACTTGGTGCACTTGTCATGATTTAGAGCCGTTTTTAGAAAATCATGACTACGGTGTATACTACAGCTTAAATAAAATAATGTTGAGACTTCATAATATAACGGAAAACATGCAAACCTTACCGTTTACGCGGTGTCAGGAACTGAAACTTTCAAAACTATCAAGTGTTCGTAAATATTTAGTAATGCCTAAAATGTTTTACATAATCGAAGGAATATTGTCACCAGATCGTATCGGATTTCAAGCTAATGTATCAAAGCATGTAATACCCGAATTCTCGGTAGACACCTTAAATTCAAAGTTTGAATACCAAATAGAGTCACTTAATATCACAACGAATCATGAAAGCCGACTGCAGTGTGTATTAAACGAGACTGATAAAGTATGGTGCCTATGTGAAAAAATGAAAATGTAAATGTGTCAAAAATGCATCATGCTGATTTTAAGACGTTCTAGTTATAAGATTTATTATTTTATTGATACAATGTTTTTATAAATCTGTAAATAATTATCTGTGTTTCAATTGGAATAAAATTCATGATTTTTTAACTTATTAGTAATATTTTAAAACTCGAAACCGTTTATAAAAATCGCCAATTTTCTTAACTTTAGACATCTTAGTTATATATTAAACGAGTGTAATTTATTAGGTAAAATTTAATTACCTTTATTCCCGATGTTTCCGCACCGTTGCAGCTGCCGTGGTCACGGGTAGACTGAGGTGGCGAGTACAGTCAATTATTGTGGTGAGGGTAGGTGGTCTACCCTCAAGTCACGTCGGGAATAAAGGTAATAAAATTTTACCTAATAAATAATCGTGATTAGATCCGTTTAATATATAAATATGTATGAACATGGCGAGTCATTAGATATGAACAATACTTTAGACATTTTATTACAATGGGGACAAATATAATTTAAATTTTATTTATTCAGTTCGGAGAATCATCAGCTTATTATGACGTAAAGATATATATTTGTTTAAAAAAACATTAAACTTATTAAACATAAATGCACAATCTTGAAGTTCGAGGTTATTTCACAATTTTCAAAGCAATTCTCAGCCGTATATGTTCCCTTTGAGATATTTGGAAATTTAAAACTTATCCGCTGCAAGATATGTTTATTAAAATATGCAATAAATAATAACTCATTCAATTTATTTACGCAACGATTACATTGCTAATAATAATAATATCTTTTAAGTATATACAAAGTTAGCACATTTTCTATAACACAAGCATTTGCCTGGAAAATATAATTTACAAACTGGAGTTTTGGCAGTCGTCGAGCAACTTGCAGACGCAGCGCACTCGGTCACTGCGCCGCAGGGTACATGATCCATTGCCCTGGTATGGCAATATATGACTGACTTCTCCAACCATGCTTAATTTCTTTCTATTCTTTGAAACCACAGCTTCATAGGTAGCATTTGATGGCGTCACCGAAAATGCTACCACATAAAACAGTACCGAGTTGACGTAGTAGAAATGGATTCGAACCACTTTCGATAAACTTAGTTTGGCACATTTCCAACAGTTTTTCGTTCGTATCGTTAAAACTATTGAGTTGAGGTGAGCTACAGCAAAGAAAACACTTCTTATGCCTTCACTGTCTTGTATATCGAGTGGGTAGAGGTTGTGGCAGCTGCACCACTTTTGTCCAATAACAACGTCGTCGCAGGTCCGAGTCCACGGCATGGGTTCATAAATACTGACACAGTGCTCACAGGCTGTGGAGTAATTAAGTGTAGCCATGTTATACGACCACCGTCCAATACTGACAAGTGTATTGTAGAGGTCATAGTGCGTGACTAATGACATTTGATTCAAGGCAGCGTAACGGAGTTCTGTAACATGCGTCGTCCGGAATTTCCATGGAGATGACACGTATAGCAGAGGCAAGCGATCCTCATAGTAGCCTCCAACTTTGAGTCGCAGGTCTCCGAAGCGCACTCCGTGGCTACTAAGTAATATTACAAACGTATTCTTTAAAACACCCGTATAGGATAAACTGTTCAAGAAGTTCTCTAATATCTTATCAGAATTATTGGGTTTGCATTTCATAAACGAATTAACCCAAAAAAGACCAAAGAAGCTATCGTTTCTGTAGGTGTTCACAAAGTCTAATGCATAGTCTAACAGTTGCTGACTGGAGGGAACCTGTCCGCAACACACTAGCCCCTTGTCATTAAAGTCATATTCATGGTTGTAAAATAGAGGTTTTAAATAATGGTCTGTTGGTTGTTTGTAGAACTTGAAAGTGCCGCTGAAAGTCTCTCCTCGTGTCAAGTAGTCCTCTCCGTATGCCGTAACATAGCCAGCTTCTTTGAATCGGCTCCAAATAAATTGGTCGTTGCAACTGTCTATTTTCCCGAAACATGTCTGGTTAAATGTCGTGAAATTGCGTCCTGTAAGACTGGCTATTAAGTTTTCTAACTTGGTGTCCCCAGTCTAGAATATACGTTAACATTTATAAATTACTAAGGTAACAAAAATTACTTATTGCTAATTAGTATATTTACCTTATGGAATCCTGGGTAAGGTAACCAATAGTTCTCCTTTACAAAGTCGAATGAACGAGAAAAAGTTTGAGTAAAATGTGTCAAGGACATGCTGTCTATTCCCAGCATTAACACATTATACTTTTCCACGCGTTCGGGAAGAGTGATATTTTCTTTTTCTTGTTTCTTTGCAAAAGCATAAAAGTCTTCATAGATCATTTTTGATTCATTATGTGCATTAAATTCTACACATTTAACGTTTATGAAGTCGGATTCTAAAGTAATAATCTCAGCGTTTTTTATGTTAACGCAAGTCGTATACCTAAAAAAAATACTCAGGATATCCTCAGTATATTACAAAATTATTTCACAATGAATCTTGAAAATACCTACTGTATCTTTATCGCTTTGCTTTTGGTACAACTTTTTACGTATCTGTAGCAGCAACTGTAGTTTTGAGCTGTAGTCTTTTGGAAAAAGGATTCATAAATAGATATTATTATTTTATTTGCATCGTTTATAGATTTTCTTAAAAATACAGCTCTTCTGCCACATGACTCCGGTACTGCGTTTTTTGTATTTTTCACCTCGTATTCTACAAAACCAAGGTCGTATAATGGTATTTGACATCCCGGGTTATATATTTGATACGCTGTAACAAAAATAATAAAATACCTCATAATACGCTCTATGCAGTACAAGAAATATAAGCTAGAAGTACAAGAGGAGCCGTCCGACTACTCAGGTATGCATGAAGCCAGAGTCTATACAGATGGCTCCAAAACTGAAACAGGAACGGGCGCAGGACCTTTCTCCCATGATTTAAACCTAAAGACGTCCACTACCCTTAGCACCCTGAATACCATCTTTTATGCAGAATGCATTTGAATAAAAAGCCCAGCAGCTTTACTTAATATGAGAAACGTGAAGGAATATGCAACACGCACAATCTCGGACAGCATCTCAGTCTTACAAGCACTTCAAAATAAGCTCACAAACAACAGTTTTATACTAGAGTGCTACCAAAAGTTGAAAAAACTTTCCACAAATAACCGAGTCACCTTACAATGGATAAAGGGTGATGGTAAATGATGCTGTGGATAATTTCGCCAGAAGAGGCTCGGTAACTACAGTGGAAGGACCTAAGCCTCTACTCACACTACCATACAATCAGGCTGCAAACAGAAACATAGCATGCCGAACTATGGAAAATGGAAACGAAATGCAGACAACAATGTCGAAGCGCCTCACACGCAGCTTGCGTCTGAGGAGATGCAATCTGCGCAAAGCTGTAGCACTTATGACGGGCCACTGCCGACTGAATAAACATTTTCACACCATGGGACTTACCGACAGCCCACTATGCCGAGGATGCCTCGAGGAAGACGAAACACCCGCCCCCGTGACTATTTGCTGTGAGGGCGTGGAAGTGCAACGGAAATCCACCATCGAAAAGCTGGGATCCTTTTCACCGACCATCTGTTAGGGCCCTCGCCCACGGCGACTTTTTGTAGCGATGCTGTCGCGCGTTCGCATCGATACAGTCACGATGCGGGCGCTAGTTGTATGCCCTCGCCCACCGTAAACACGATTCAGTTGCGATGCAAACGCGATACCGTCGCGCTTCTGTCGCGATGCAAATGCGATTCAGTAACGGAGCCAAAATGCCTGCGATCGCTACAGTTGCAAGATCGATCTCTCTGTGTTGCACTACTCATGCGCCACCCTTCCTCCGTTCTCCTCCTGATGTCTTCCGATACGCTCGCGCGTTTGCATCGATACAGTCGCGATGCTGTAGCGCGTTACTAGCGCGTTGGCATCGCTTCTGCAGCGCGTTGTTGCAAATGCGACTAAAGCGCGTTCGTAGCGATGCTGTTGCGCGTTTACGAAACGCGCGACAGCATCACTACAAAAAGTCGCCGTGGGCGAGGAGCCGTAGTCTGTCCCCACTGGGGGTCGTTGACACAAGTCTCAGAAAATCCCAAGGACCAAAAATATATATATTAATAAATATAAATATTTTCGTAAGTAAATATTGTTTTATTCAAGTCCAACAGTAGATAGTAGTAGTAATTTAACTTTGCTTGAGACAAGTGATTACTTTGTTTCCATAAGGGTTATGAGGTCCTATAGAACAATTTTGAATACTGACCTAATCCGGAATCTTTGAAGGCGTCTTGGGTGGCAGTGTGGTTAGTGTAATTAGCCACAATTTCCTCTATAACTTTTAGTGAGATATGACTCATCGCTGTTCCTTTTATGATGGGCGTGTCCCATATTCCCTGCCTGTGAATTGAATGATTTTTTAATGATACTAATCATACCGTTCGCAAACGATGCGTAGTTGCTTGTGCCACTACAACGGGTGAACACTTTCTGCTTAGTGCGATTTTGAATGCTGGCGTAAGTACCTACTCGAGCTTTGCACTTTCGTTCCTCTGCAAGCAGCATATTTTTTATTATACACAGTTATTTTCTAAATTGCGCAATTGAAAAATGTCGGTCAGAGTTACAAAATTTTTGTTCAATCGTATTTTACTGTTTTAGAGTGACGCTGTTTAATAGATAATGCTTAAAATAAATTAAATAACACTCTATTTTACTTGTACATAGGTACACATTAACTTGGACTTACGTTGCTGTTTTTTCATTTGTTGTTTGTTTAAATGTTAAGTGCAGAAATACTCCAACTGTAAAAATGCAGACAGCTGCGCAAGTAATCACAGATTTCAAGTTAATAGATGTCAGTTTCAAGCATCTTCGGCACCTGAGAAATATTTAAGCATGTGAAGAGACAACATAGATATTTTCAAACCAAAATTTTAATAAGCAAAGCACCGAACATGCGAACATTATACATGTTGTACGGGATTCACTTGTCAGAGACGAGGTCTCCACACGAGCTCCGTCTCTACTGTAAATGACCAGCCCCTATATTATGCCCACCAAATCCTGAAGAATTCCTAATACCAACGATTTAACTGTCAATTTCTTTTTAACAGAAATAGCAAACGTCAGGAATCCGTCTCAATTTGGTGCACGTTATTAGGGGCTGGCTGGACTCAACCGTCATTATCACAAGTACCTAGGTGAAGTCGCTAAAACATTATAATCTTACATATTTTAATTGCTTTACACACCTAGAACAAATAAGTCGGAAAGGTTTTACTTTTTTTGGAATATTCATAACTTAGCTGTTTTTATTCTTAAATCACAAAATATCACGTAAAAATGGAGCGCGAGCACCCCGTTCTGCTTCAAATAGATTTTAATCTCGTGTGATACATTGAAAACAAACATTGTATTTTAATAATAAATGAAAACGAACACTTATGCCTCATTATGTCAATATTATTATTAGGTACCTAATTGTTATTGAGATTCTGTTATCTGTTAGTCACATTCGGGCTTGTTTCACATACCAATTAAAACAAAATAAAATTAATTTACTAGTATTAAACAACATCGTACATTTTCCATTCAAGATATATCATGTTGTTTAATTAACAACCTGTTAACCCAGATGTCTTTTGCAGTGTTGTTTATTAAAGTATAGTTGAGGATGTTTCTCATTAAAGCAAACATATTGCACTGTTTAAACGTGTGGTGTTTTGTACTCGCTGCTAATAAGTTTTATGATATTTTAGAAACGATGGTAAGTCAGTCTTTGTTGTCTACAGAGTAGGTACCTAAATTATTTTCGAAGGAAGAGTTTTTCTATAATACAATTTTTGGCCTAATCGTTAACGGCTACTGAGTTTTACAATTCAGGCATGGAATACAACGCTCCGTCAACAGAAAGGTTCGCTGAACATTATTTTCAGCCAAAAAATTACTTTTATTATGAGAGCAACTCCAAAATATCGAAAAAAATATTTGCTGTTCCACACTAAAAGTTGATGTTTGCTCTAACGAATGTATGAGATAGCTAATATTTTTCTTTTATATCTTTCGGAGTTTTACCAATTAATTACAAGAGGCTAAAGAGAATTTTTTTTTTAATATGAAATTAGTACTTAGTGATTCTATACCAGATGCTACAAAATATTTCATCGCTGTACCTGGCTGCAGAATACCAAATATTCAAATGAATATGACGCATGAAAAGGAAAGACTCCCTCTTGATTACTGCGATAAAAGACTATCAGTCAAGAAAATACCTAGTCAAAGATTACGGTTTCATTTCAATGAAGGAAGTCTTCAAAATTGTCAGTATAGATATGTGTTTCCAGGTTCACATGGTCTCCGACGATGTAATTTAAGTATTCACATACGCAAAGACAAACTAATGCCTCTATCTTTTAGGGTTAGGTAGATACCATGTTTACCATTTATTATTTATTAACCATTACCACACAATATAAAACTTAATAAATCGATTAATGAACGTGTGTAGATTTCTGTATTTCTGTTTCAGTTCTTGGGTACATTTTAGTAGCAGAAATTGAAATTAATGTTAAAATGTGTATAATTTAATTTAAGAAAGATAAACCGCATTGGAATGTTCTTGTAACAGGTATGAATACTATGTCTGGTACTCGTACACTCTACGAACTACCGAGGACCATAGCATACTTCCGGAGTAAAGGATGGATGAATTTTAAGGTCTATAACAAGACAAGCTCCGTGGGAATGAATAAAATCACGTCAAAGTGTCACATAATATTAGCAATTTTGTTTCAGATTGCCGAAAACACTCTTCCAAACGTATTGAGCATTTTAACTAACAAAAATATGACGACCTTAAATCTTAAATGTCGACTAAATATGTATGCATGCAATGAAGCTGTTATCTGGAGCAAGATCAAAGCAGCCGGATATGTCACTGCTTATGGCGACGACCAAAGCATGGCGTGCAAGCAGCCCAAGGACCATTATTTGAAAACTCTATTTCTCACTTAAGACGAAAACGTATTTGTGGGTAACTATATTAAGCCACGAAACAAATTGAGACCAATCGCAATATATGTTCGATGCTCAGCTGAGGTTGTTCTTCCGCAAATTACATTCACTGGATATTATCGACAATACATTTATCATCTTCCATAGTGACCACGGTTTTCGATTCAGTCATTAGAGAAGAGCATTGGGATCCTATTACGAATCACGTTTACCAATGTTTTTCATAAAAGTACCAAGTAACTTTCGGCAGAATTACCCACGAACGTTAATAAATCTCTACCGCCAACAGCGTAGTTTGATATCTCCTTTTGATTTCCATTTAACGTTATTGGACATTGCGACCAACTTCACAAAGAACGACTCAGATCTTCATCATGAAGGCTGTGCAAAGTGCACGAGTCTATTTAGAGAATTTGAACGTACCAGGATATGTGCGGAACCTGGTATTGAAGATAAATGGTGCGCATGTCGTGATCTGAAGCAGTGATAGTTAAAAACATAGATTTCTAACTAGCGCTAGAAAATGACCCCACGTTCAATTGTAGGAAGGCAGGGCTTATCAATTGTGCTACCAATCGGAGCAAGTTCCGTATGACCCTGCAAAATATCTATGCACCTGCCACCGTCAGACCGCCAACTTGCGAGGTACTTAGATATTTCGGCGGGTTATACATCATAAAGTCAATGGTTTGACGTTTTTGAATAAAGCCAATCAAAAGTTACGCTGTCCTTTACTATCGCCCAATTAACGTTCACGTCGTCACATAGTGCACAGAATGAACCAATCTCAGAGTGATTTATTCTACAGCACATCTTGCGCTCATTCCATTGGTACAGACTAATCGAAAAGACAGGGGCCGTTTTTGAGGGCGAATTTCGTAAGAAGAAACACTTCTATGGTTTTTTGGAAGTAGATTTCAATACAGAACGACTACAGTGCCTACCGTAGCTTAGCACTGGTTTTATTGACTCTTCATAATATCGCTAAGAACATTCAAACTGAAGCGTTTACGCGCTGTCACGAACTGTCTCTTAAAAAATTATTCACGGTACATACCTTCAGAGAAAGTTCGAAACTATTTTACGTAGGTACTGGCAGGGACGTTGCATCTAGATGGAACGGGGTTTGAAGCTACGGTGTCATAAATTTACGCAAAGTATGAAATAACTTCACCGGAAATTACGACAAGTTATAAGAGGCAATACCAATATGTCTTGGAGGAGAATGAAAGGGTGTGGTGAGTTTGGGAAATCTTGATTGGTAGTTAACATGAATACTTCAAAACAATTTCAAAGACTATGGCCAGCCAATGCAGCTATCGTAGCGAGCAGATGATGCACACCAACTGATAATAATCTTAGATTAGATAGTAGCCTACAGTTACACGCTCGATTTGGCAAACAATTTATTGTTTGACAACATTTTTCATGATTATTTGATAATATATTATGTTACAACATAAACTCTGAAGGCTTGACCTAACGTGCTATTCATGTCACTAAGAATTAATGTTATTCTAGTGGTTATATAATATCGTAGTTATTTGATTTAATTTATTGGACTCTATAAGTATTCAGGCTGTCTTCAGGGGTCGGCTTCAGTAGACAAAGTTTATTTAGAGCTCCCACTAAAACCTAGTTCAACTAAAAAGCACTAAAATATCTAACCCAAAATTTTAATAAATATATTTCTTGATATAAATATTTTTTTATTGCGTTTAAATATTCATTGCCTAGAGGAAAAATATCAAATCGTGAATATTGAAATGACTCATTCTCAAATTAAAATGTTTTATGTATGTTTTGTGATTTTTGTAATAACATTGGGAAATACCATGGATCAGTATCTAACCAAAGACCTTGGTAAGTATTCAGAATAATCTTTAAACCTTATGTTAAGTTTTACATAACCGTTATCGTAAAATAGACAAATTAAATTTATTTGATTTTACATAAGTAAGCCTGTAATAAATGATCGATGGTAGCGGAGCGGTAGAACGCCGGCTTCCCATTGCGAAGGTCGAGGGTTCGAATCCCGGCATGTCTTTGTTTTCTAAGTTACGTATATTTGTGAAGTTATAGTACCAATACCACTCGCTAACAGTGAAGGAAAACATCGTGAGGAAACCTGAGTGTAAAAGGTGTTCACGTACCTTAGCGCTTAAAACTGCCCAGCCGCGGTGGGCACGCGTGGTGATTGAGCCCATGCTCTCTCTCCGAGAGAAGGCCTGTGCCCTACAGTGAGACGTACGAGTATCTATATATAGGTTGCATTATAAGTCTGTAATAATCATTTGCCTACATTTGTGCAGACGAAGTAAAATATCTGGTCACTTCACCTGGCTGCAAAATTCCGACTATCCAAATGAATTATACCAAAATAAAAACGCAGCGAAATGTTTGTTCTGAAAGACAAATACACGTCAAGAAACTTCAAGGAAACGAAGTGAAGTTCCACATGAGCAAGAAACTTTTCGAGTTTTGTGGATATCGATTCATATGGCCTAGCTTGAGCTCCAGTTGGAATATTGACATAAATGTAATGTTAGTACTCATGAAATTCTTAATCCATATTTTCTAAAATAGTGAGATAATTTTTTATGACGTTTTGAAGTAAATGCAACTTCTCGTAAGTACACAGAATGTTGTTCAATCGACAGCGTATCGACCTTTACACTATCAATTTTAATTAGATTCTATGGCCTTATGAGACGGAACGGTCGATGGTCGGTGGGCCGACGACATTGTGAAGGCGGCTGGGCATCATTGGATGATGCAAAGGACTAGGTGGGTTGGCGCGAAAGAGAAGAAGCCTATGCCCAACAGTGGACTATGTTTATGCGCTGATTAGATAGAAAGAGATTTATTTCATGTAGGGCCCAAAATTTTCCAACTTCAATTGTTAAAAAATCGCTGGCAGGTACTAAACTGATAATTCGAATGGAAGCACAGATAGTTATGTATAGTTCAGATAAAAAATACACGGTTTGGTATCTCATATTATGTTTCAATATTTTCAAGGCTACTCTGTGAACGATGAATAATGGGAAGATAACAGCTTTATAAATATTATTTCAGATATACCGATTGGTTACCATTTACGAACGGAACAAAAATTGTATTGAGGAGTGATTTTATTGAGGTGCAGTGCCTGTCACCATTCAACAGAAGCGTTGTGCTATACGAAGACGTTTACGGTAAAATAAAGAAAGCAAATAAAACTTTACGATCAAATGGTAAAACCTGGAATGTATTGTTGGTTGGTATAGACAATATGTCGAGGAATAGAGCATTATTCGAATTGCCGAAAACTGTAGAGTACTTTAAGAAATCTAAGTGGCTGGATTTTAAAGCATACAACAAGGCAAGTTCCAAGTTTTTTCTTTCATTGTAAGTATAGTCTATCAGCCTACATTCGACCACTCCTGTAGGTACTTAGGCCTTTTCCAAGGTAGGCCAATTTTTTCGGTCCTTGCCAGCCGCCACTGTCAATCTCCCTCAGATCATCCTGAGATTCCTGAGCCCTATTTCATAGAACAACAATTCTTAATTTACTATGACAATCTAGTATTATTCTATGTACATTGAAAGTCGATTAAAATGACAATTCTATGCAGATTGAAAGTCGATTAAAACATAGATTACTAACGAGTTGGAAGACTCGGCTACGCAACGTATATCGAATTGTCATAATAAACTATGAATTATAGTTTTATGAAACGCGTCCCAGGTTATGTTTGCCAGTTTGTTTTCACCACTCGAGAACCTTTAACCATATCGTAAATCTTTTTACACCATTTTTCTTACGAGTATTTCATTCAGTTTGTCCTATCATTTTAAACTCAAAATTTAAAATTACGTCACCCATTTCTAGATTTGTTTTAGATTTTCATTGCAACTTTACCTTTTGACGAGACACTATTACTGAAAGCTTTTACTGTTCAATTCACCGTATCATCTAATAAATATAACGCCGCTCTCGATAATTTTTCGTGCGGAAATTTTCAGATCGGCGACAGTACCTTTCCGAATTTAATGGCCGTTCTGACAAATAAAAAGCCTGTATTCTTGGTAAACGAGTGTAAGCCGGACATGTTGACATGTAATGATGCCATTATCTGGACCAGGTTTAAAAAAGCAGGCTACGTAACCGCCTTTGGAGAAGACTGGTCTGAAGCTTATTACTCACACTCCGGTCCAAATATCATGAGATTCAGAAGACCGCCCACAGACCACTATTTGAGAACTCTTTTTCTTTCTAGAGAGAGAAAAATTGGGTCAACCGTTTGCCTCAGAGCAATGTTGTCAGTGAGACACGTCTTTAGTTATGCTTTTGAGTTCGCGAACACATACAAATATGATAAGTATTTTGGATATTTTTGGATATCGACGATAAGTCATGATCCGAACCACTCGCCCAGCACATTTGATGCAGCTTTAAAAGGCTTTTTTGATAGGTTAGACCAGTCAGGTGTCCTGAGAAACACTTTTGTTGTTTTGTTCAGCGATCACGGCATAAGATATGGCAGGTCCAGAAGAGCATTAGAGTCGTACTATGAAACACGTTTGCCGATGTTTTTCATGAAGGTCCCAACTAGATTTCAAACGCAATATCCGGAGAAATATGCTAATATTAATCTTCAACAGAATGGTTTGGTGGTACCTTTCGATTTACATCTTACACTGTGGGACATTGCGTCAAACTTTGAACCAACAAATCCAGCTCCATTCCATGACGGATGTGAGCACTGTACGAGTTTATTCAACAAAATTGGTCTTGACAGGACATGCGAGGACGCAAGCGTTCCCGATAGCTGGTGCGCATGTCGTGCTCTGAAAACAGTATCAATAGATAGAGACTACAGTGCATACCACAGTTTAACTCTAGTCATGTTGAGGCTCCATAACATCACTGAAAATATCAAAACAAAACACTTCACACGTTGTCATGACCTGTCACTTTCGAAGTTACTTAGAGTTCATACATTCAGTGAGGACTACCGTATTTTCTACGTGATCGCGGGAACTCTGGCGCCCGACGAAACAGGCTTCGAAGCAACCGTCTCCAAGGATACGATGCTAAGACAAGCAAATGGAACATACCGATATAAAATAGAATCACTCGAAATTATAACGAGTTACGAGAGATCTGTAGATTGTGTCTTGCAGCGAATTGACAAGACGTGGTGTGTGTGTAAAGACACGTTGCAAGATTATCCAATACCGGCAAGGAAAGAGGTTAAGAGTATTATGTTTGAAAAGTTTTATAAAGTATTTAAAAATAAATAGGTATGAAAAGCAAACAAATTAACTTAGAAAATTAAACTATGATTACGCCAGTTACATTAAGAATAATTTAATAAATAATCACACTCGATAATATTTCTATATTACAAAAGAATCATTTGACTAATTTCTCCAGCCTTTTTGGGATACGGTACTTCCGGTGATACCTGTACTGTATGGATATAGAGCAGCACATCGATCTTTACGCAGAGAGTCTGAATTCAACTCTTAATAACTGATAAAATAGCTTTGTGATAAAAACAGCCGATCTCCGCATAGGTTGATGAGCTGTCATATGTACATATCAACTCCGGATCTGTATGAAATTAATCGTGTAGAATTGTAATAGTAATATGGTTGCTGAAGAGATCTACAATAAATCACTTAAAACAATACAAACAACTGACTTAGTAACCTACCTAATTTAACTACTTTACTTACTAATTACTACACTAAACGTTTATGTACACAATATATACTAATCTAGAAATAAGGTAAGTAATAAAAGAGAGTTTTATTTATTGTAAAACAGAGTATGACTCCTCAGTCTTCGATAACATTTAGGATCCAGGCTTGTCTAGAACTGCAGAGAAGGTCGTAGATTTGTACGCCAATGCAGGTACTTACACCGGCAAACACCTTGAATAACGCCTAGTGGTAGCAATGTTTAAGGGTGGACTAAAGGTAATGCGGGGCGGGAGAGAATCGTTTCGCAATAGATTTTTAAGTCGTTTCGTGCAGTCCCCATCCCAGGAGGGGGTCTCCTTCCCTTTTGCGTACCCTTTCGCTCAAGATATTTGCCGACCTTACCTCAAATGAAAGGCCCGGTAAATTTAAACGGTTGATTAATTGTAAATTAGTCTTAAATGGTTTGGAAATTAGTATAAGGTTGCGACGTGATTTGGTCTTCTGCTTGTGGTTATTAAATGATTGGCACACATTTTAACTTTGAACAAAATATCCAACACATAGAACCAAACTCGGATTCTAATATCAAATTAATTTGGCCATAGACTCTGCCTTTCTTGTTGCCATATTTCGTTTCTGAAAATGGCCATTTTCTATTTATGTGTACTTTAGTATTTGCATTGTGACATAAATTTCTCAGCAAAACTCCTACCAAAGGTCAATGCTATACATGTTTGCTACATAATGCAAAAGAAAGCTCTGAGATCCAGGCGTCAAGTGTTGTGGTTCATTTGCCTCGTTTTCAACTAATGATAAGTTTGTAATAGGTACTTAGAGTCGCGGAGCCGTCGACTTCAGGGTTTTAATGTCTCCGGGGGTGCTGGACATTCTGAAATACAAAGAAAAAACTTTTTACCCGCAATAGGTACCTATTTCCTGTTTCCCTCCAGTTTAAAAATGAAGTCTACTGACACAGGACTTGGCGTACCTAGACGTATTTTTCAGGGAGGGTTGGCCCCTGAAATCAACGGTCTGTCACACCGAATGCCAAAGCATTCATGCAGCACCTAACATCTTGAGGTCGGCATTAACCATTTTGGGGTGGGAACGGGCCCACTAAAGATAAGATAAGATCATCATCATCAGCCATTTGACGCCCACTGCAGGACATAGGCCTCTTTCGTGGCAAAACCCCTCATAACCATGAGGGGTTTTGCCATAATCGCCACGCTTGGCAGGCGGGTTGGCGATCGCAGTATGCGGTTGGAATCTCAGGATGACGCTGCTGCCCGTCTCCAGGTAATTGATTTCCTTAGTCGCCTCCTACGACATCCACGGAAGGAAATGGAGTGACGCTATTTTTAATCCGGTGCCACACGGAGTATAAGATAAAATAAGATAAGAATATTCTTTATTGTACCAGGAAAAACACAAACATGAAATGTTTACAAAAATGCAAATGTTTATTAATTGGGCATTAGTGACCAAATTTTATTGTTTAGTTTATTTTATGAATCTATAATTTAATTTCATATTTTTTGGTTAGTGCCACCACCAGTGGAGAAAAAACATATTCTTTTATAAAATGTTTTTGGAATAAGTGAGCATCGTAAATCACATTGACGGGGATAGCTATTCTTAGAACCCCTTGCCTCGAGGGCCAAGAATTTAAGGCAGCCTTGCCTTGATTTGATGATGGAGCCAGGAGTCGATAGTGGTATTGTAATATGTACAGTAGAGAGAGTAACTCTTTCTACTGTCCATCTGCGCCATACAATAACAGAAATTAACCAACTAGGTTGTGTTAAACTTCAACAGCCGTAACATAATATGTAGTTCAGGGATTGTTGGTTATTATACTTAACAGTTAGCTACAGGTCATCATCATCATCATCATTCGGCAACAAGAAGTCCACTGCTGGACATAGGCCTCCTCCAGGGATTTCCACAAAGACCGGTTGGAAGCGGCTTGCATCCAGCGTCTTCCTGCCACTTGGATGAGATCATCTGTCCATCTTGTGGCTGGTCGTCCTACGCTGCGCTTGCCGATATGTGGTCTCCATTCGAGAACTTTTCGGCCCCATCGGCCATCAGTTCTGCGTGCTGTCGACGTCATCGGCTATGTCGACGACAGGTCGCCCCTTACGAAGGAAGATTTTTTCTATTGTTGTCGCTAGTGAAGACAACCACCTGGCAGGCTACCCATTGACCCGTCCGTAGCTGCGGACAGCGGTAGATCCCTCGGAAAGAGGGCCAAGCCCTGACCTCAACTCTCCAATTCCCCTTAGGATGGTAGGGGCGCCACTATCACCAAGTGAAGGATGGTGGTCCCAAAAAACATTACTAACATGATTGAGAAATTGTACTGATACTTTTCGAAAACGATCTGTAAAAAAAGATTTTTTTCCACTGGGGTGGCTCTAGTGTTACTGCATGGAGCTCCTTAAGGCTGGGTTCTCCAACATTACCTCTAAATCAGGTATTTTAAAATTCTAATAATAATAATAATCGTCCGAAAGTTCTTCGGCAAAGACAACGAGCTCTAACATATTCGATTAATGCACTTGGCTTTGGCCCGTGCCAACTTGTACCTCTGTTAAAAGAGAAGAGTGAAAACTGAAAGAAAAACATAATAATAATGAATTCTATTAATAATAATAATACTTGATACAGCCCGGATAGTCCGACGTTTTCTCTCGTTGTCGCCCTGACCTCCGGCCGCTTGGACTCCTCAGCCGGAGGGTGTCCATCTGGCCATTTTGGTCAGACGAGACTATTATTTTTTGTATCTCCCCATAATAATAATAATACATTCTAATAATTAAAATCTGTAATGAAATAAATTACATTTCAATATCCTATCTAGGGCTTAATTTTATATTTTAAACTTTATGGCATAAAAAAATCGCGAGCTGTGTTGAGGTTTGCATAATAAAAAGTTCACCAAAATGACTTTCACTGAAAGTGTTCGTGACGTCATCGGTCGTCAAAATTCTATAAATAGGATTTGTATTTTTGTAATTTCAAAAATGCCTACTTTCCCCCGTACTATTCGCTCGCGCAGCGCAATAAGTCCCATACAAATCCGTGCGCTCAGAGAACCCACCCTTACTAAGACTCACCGAGGTTTACTGGAAGAAATCCCTAACCGAGATAAGCTCGCCTTTGCCCATGGTATTTCTCATGTGATGTCCTGTTCAATGTTTCATGTGCAATATAGTAATACTAAGAAGTGGTGGAGGCTCACTGCAGACAGTGCAGGCGATCTCGTCGCTGTTGTCGCCGCAGCCGTCGCGGCCCGAGCAGGCCACGGCCGTGCTGCGGCAGCGCCCGTTGCCGCACCGCAGCGGGCAGAAGTCGGCAGCGCGCCATCTGAACAACAAGAAGAACAAGTAAGTCCGGGGGGAGAAACGATCGCGATCCTCCGCTGCGCGTCGGGCTTAAACATACTCTAGAACTTTCTGCCGAGTGATACATAGCGCTTTATACTACAACTACGAGAAAAATAAAATTATTTAGAATAATTAAAAGCGTACCGTTAAATTACCTATCAATTTATTAAAGTAGTAGTAACAAAACAAAACAAATTTCCGGGCTTGTTGTTTTGTTTCGTAGTGCAGAAAAAGGTTGCCAGCCTCTTTTTATTGAAAATCGAGTACAAAATAAATCCCACCTCTTTTTTAGGGTTCTGTACCCGAAGGGTGCCAAAGGGGACCCTATTACTAAGAGTTCACTGTCCGTCGGTCTGTCTATCTGTCTGGCTGTCTGTCACCAGGCTGTATCTCATGAACCGTGATAGCTAGGCAGTTGAAATGTTCACAAATGATGTATTTCTGTTGCCGCTGAAAACAGAATAAAATAAATATTTAAGGGGGGCTCCCATACATGAAACGTAGTTTTTTAATAACGGTAACATGTACACGCTTGAAATATTTACAGAATGTTTAAATAAATAATTAAATTAAAATAAAATAAGAACAAACGTAATTTTTTGCCGTTTTACTCGATCTTTGTGTCTAATGTTGTATAGATAATGTTACAGGAGCCTTCGTGCGCGAGTTCGACTCGCACTTGGACGGTTTTTCTAATAAGCAGAAAATGGTGGTCAGCCTCCTGTCATTGAAAATCGAGTACAAAAAAAAATCCCACCTCTTTTTTCTAATTATTTGAAATAAAATCTTTTTGAGATATGACGTTTTTATTTTTTTTATGTTCGCTGCTAAAGCGCTAAGCAGGGCAGGAATGGATTTTTCATACCTGCTATTCAGAAAAGATCCCTTGATTCCCTCAAATGAGGGATCAAAGTTGTACTTATCTTCCCTGATATTCTAGTTTATTTTTATTGCCCTCAGCATGATCCGTGTGCAGATTTTCACAAAATGTAATTCCAATTCGATTTTTATTTTGTTGCAATCGATCATAATTGTCTTCCACGGCACATAAATAATTTTTCCTTATAGCAGGTGTGAAAAGCAGTATGTGTCACTCGGTAGCAAAATTATTTCCGTCTTGGGCGTAAACACTTGAATCCCTCGCTACGCTCAAGATTCTACTTTAGAATCCCTCACTACGCTCGGGATTCTATTGTAGAATCTTTCGCTTCACTCAGGATTCAATATACCGCCCTCGCCGTAAATATATAATTTTGCTCCCTTGAGACACAATCTACTATTCATGCAACATTCCTGCCACGGAGGGCAGGTATGAATTTCCATATAACTTTTCCCGCCGCACATTTATAAGGGCGAAATGACGAACTTTGTAACCCGTTTATGAACGAACAATGAGACACTTTCTGAGTGGGTGTGGTATAAATAGGTATTATCCGCTTGGCAAACAATTTTTTGAGTACCATGAAAATCATCCCAATTTTCATGGTACTCAAAAAACTTGTTTGTTTACACTTACACAAAAGCTCTATCAGCTTTGAAATGTTAGCTTTGAAAATCAAAATCATAAATCGTTTATTAAACCAAAAGAAGATTTGCAAATATCGTTGCAGGCATTATGTACTAAACAGAAATAGTGAAAAATAGAGAGATAGATAGAAAAATAGAGAAATAGGCCTCTGATAGCTCGTGTCCCTACTTGATGTTATGTTCTGTTGTGTTTTTTTATATTTTTGTTCTGTTGTTTTATGCCTTGCATAGACATAATGTCTGTGGCGACAAATAAATGTATTTCCACCAAATAGGGGATGTATTAGCGAAGGGCAATATAATAGTACCCGAAATTGGCGTGCAACAAATATTTATGAAGCGAAAGAGGTTTGTCATTGTGGCAAGTGGCAAGCCCTGGTTTTGGCCCTCCGGGATACAAATGATTGCTGTAATCTGTTTTTTGCAAAAATGTTCTGTAGGAGAAGATATGTTTTTTTTTTCATGACCCTAACTAGGGATAAAATAAAATAGAAAAAAATGTTATAAACAATATCTTACCTAGATTGCTCGTTGCAGAGATGTGGAGGCTCATCCGAACCGTCCTTGCATGAAATGATGGCATTGCAGAACTCGTATTCAGGCAGGCATTCCCCTGAATTGCAGCGGAACGTGTGGCGCGGGCAGCTGTAATAATAAGTGTCAGGATACATTCAAATTATTCAGGGCCGCCTGGCGTAAAGCTAAAGGGTACCATATAAATACCAAAATCCTTGAGTGTTCAAATAAATCTAAAACAATTTGGACAATAATAAATAGGAGAACGGGTAAAACCAAATCAGAACATCGCTGCAGATAGCAAACCTTGGTAGAGGCAGAGGCCTACCTATTCGAGATAGGAAGGTTTCACAAGGGTCGATAACCGTAACGAAATGATATCTAGTTTCATATCCCTTTTGCTATGGACTTGAAACGGATGAAAACCAATGAAAAAAAGTGTCGTGCAGTTACTGTTATTGTACAATGGGAAACCGTCAATACAGGCGGGAGTTACTGTAAGTAATAACTTCTATAATGTCCTGGTCCCAAACTAGTTAACTCTGTGCTACGATAACCAAGCAAGGACATAACAAATATGGAAAAACACCCAGACTGGAAACCCCCATAATGGATTTGTACAAATGACAAATCCATTATAGCGGTTTCCAGTGAACATTAAACCTATCTCTGTCGGTAGTCGGGCGTTTATAGGGAAGAGCGAGTGATAGTGTTTTTCTTCTATAAAAAGAAATTTATCGCCAGACAGATCGTATGCTTGGGGACGGCCGGTCCAACTGTTATTCGTCGGACGTTACATTTATAGTATACGTCATGTGACACATTGCTTGCACGATGCAGAAATGTAAGAGTGTGTAGTGCGTGTGCAGAGTTGACATTTGCTCGCCACACGAGGCAGTATGTGTACTTACCCTATACGCCAGGTGGCCCGGCAGTTCCTCTCGTCCTCGCCGCCGGGGCAAAGTGATCGTGTCCTTCCACTATAAACGGAAATCTCGCCAGGCAAATCGTGTGCCAGTATGTCTCGTTGGTCGGAGGTTACATTAATTTGTGGTATGTCGCGTGACACATTGCTTGCGCGACGCAGGAATGTTGGAGTGTGTAGTGCGCGCGTAGAATTGACATGTTCTCGCCACACGTTAGCTAGACTAAGGAGGCAGTATATGTACGTACCCCTTACGCCTGGTGGCCCGGCAGTTGCGCTCGTCCTCGCCGCCGGGGCACTGCGGCGTGCCGTCGCAGCGGGACGCGCGCGACACGCACTTGGAGCCGGGCCCGCCGCAACGGAACGCGTGCATGGGACACCGCTCGCCGGTGCCGTCTGAAAGTGAGCCGTGGGGGTGATTGATAGAGCTGTTTGTGGTTTGGCGAGGTCTGTTGTTCTTCTCTATCTGTGATCTATCACAGTGTTGTCTAGCAAAGGGTGTGCCGCGATTTTTGGTATGGAGGTGGCTGTTCTTCTCCACCTGTACTCTATCACAGTGTTCTGCAAAGTGTCTGCCGCGGCTCACCGGTAGGTACCGTGGTCATTAGTTAGTGTGCTTCGAAAAAAAATTGCCGAATATTTTCGTTTTTAGCGGAAATGCAATCTTGTAGTAAGTTATTGACCCTTAGTACTAAGGCCTCGAATGTAGGCTGTGGTTTCAAAAAGTAGCTATTAATGTTAATGAATTCTTGGGTGAAACTTATTTTTTTAATTCATATTATTTTATAAATGATACTAATGATTAGACATCGAATATTATACAAAGTCAGAATAAGTTTCTTCCTGCGCCATGTGATCATGTGAAAGAGGTCACGGATTTAGTATTTAAACCTGTAAGGTGAGAGAAAACCCGGTGAAGCTTGGCAACAACTGACGGCCCATCGGTCGTGATGTCGCCGTGCTTATTTTTACACCCGTATTAATAATTGCAGTCTGTATCCTTAATTTTTAAGCATTGTTTTAGTCCTCAGTACCCGGCTCGTTGTAATGTGGATAGTCCTTTAACATGGCTATCGCTGACTCTAATCAGTATAATGCACCATCACCACAGAAGTAAGTCCCGGAGAAACCAGAAGCGCCGCGAAGTAAAGATGTGCAAGGAAAGATGTTAGTGCGGACAGTTACCAACCTTTACCAGTACCTTGACACGTCTCGTCTGAGCCATCCGGGCAGTCGTTGCGGCCATCGCAAACGAAGTACCAGCTAATGCAGGCGCCTGTCGACCGGCACTGGAGAAATAAAAGGACTGTTAAAATTTGAAGAAGTAAATCATATTTTTTCCAACGTTTCAATTACTGTGGTCACGGGTAGTTTGCTTAATCCAATCGAGATGGGCCCCGTTATGTGTATCGTGTGAGTGTGGCGAATCATGAAACGATAAGCCTCTTAGTTATCTATCTGCTCTAGTTTGCGTAACTTCAAACCTAGAAATTGAGGGAACTGGATCCAGTAACTGTATTATTGCGAAGATTTAATCCCAATGAGACTTTAATTGCTCAAAAAATTACAAATATTTTAGGAATAAGCTACCCTAATCATGTCCCATCTCAAATATTACCAAATATCCAGACTTTTCTCAGAGAGAGTAAGAGAAGGAAACACAATGATTTTATCAAGTGCGAAAAGATTCAGACTTCACTCATCATTCGTTGTAGTAAGCAGATTAATCCCCGATCTCTCATACGCTTAGAATCTGTTAACAGTTGTCATCTGGCCAAAGCAAATACAAACCAACTGACAACCGTTTGTTATTACCCTGTCAATGTAAGAGAAACCGATGGTAAGACAAGTTAGTTCTCACTTGGAAAGTCCCCGGCAGGCAGCCCCTGTTCCGCGCCGAGCACGCAGACGTAAAGTTAGAGCGGTGCGCGCAGTCGCAGCGCTTGTTTGCGCAGTGTGCGTGCGGGTCCACGCGCTGGCACTGCGCGTCGGCCAGGCAGGGCATCCCCAGTGAGGCCGGGCGCAGCTCCGTCGCCGGCGCTGACTCGATGCGCGTGCGGTACTTGTCTGGAAGGAAGTGGTCAAGGGTTGGCAAACAAACCAATAGGAAAGATAATTCCAGAACTATTTGGTCCAAATGACAAGTGTCCACATTAGGAAATTGTGGTTTCTACGAATAGATTTCGAAAACCATACTGAATCATCAACAAAACAATTGTTTTTACAAAAAGTACCCCTTTAATTTAGAGGAGTGCTAAAGTGAATTCAAATGGCATAAGAAGGCCTATGAAAAGGAGAAGATAGGGATTTGAGTAAAATTTTGTTACCTTTTAGTGAAGACTTCTTCTGATGACCTGCGGTTTTATATGGTTTTCCAGAATGGCTTTTCTTATTAGACTTTTTATCAACAGTAGGCTGAGTAACTACTCGATAAATGGGCTGATCGTTGGCATGCAGGTTTGCAGTCATTTCATCCACTCCGATCGTTTCGTTTGGTTCACCATCTTTTCTGATGGATACTGGAAGACGCTTTGATGGTTCCACTGTAGGTGCTTTCATCACAGCTTGCATCAAAGGACTATCTTCTTGCGTGCTTAGGATGTCGTTTTTATTGGTGAACATCGGAAGGTTGCTAGGTTTAGCTTCGTCGTTGTCAATCACTTCATTTTGTGGAGCTGATCCGTCTTCGGAACTGGGACTTATATTTGGTGTGTTAGGAACGTGATACATCTCTTTCTCGGGACTAGAACCGTTTGCTGAATCCGGTATACCAGTTTCTTCCTCCGCAACTACGGCCTCGGTGGGATACGTAGGCTTTTGGGCGTTACATCTGTCTCCAACTTTTCGGAACAGAGAGTTGCAGCCGCATCTTCCAAAAAGATTTGGTATCACGAATTCACAGTGACTCTCTTTTTCCCAGAGACGACAATGTTCGTTGCTGTAGCACACATGCCCAGGCGGTGCAGCTGTAATATAAGAAAAAAATATGTATGCAACACACGATTCTGCTCAAACGAGTTATTAGGCGTCATTTATCGGTTCACCAACAAATGACTAGTAGCAATTTTCTCAACGCTAACCATACGGTCAGCCATTCGCGTGCTCTATTAGCCTGGTACAGTTGCAAATTGCATCTAAATGTGACGTTCTCAACTACAGAGTTTCCATCTTCATGTGAATGATCTAATGGAAGAAAGAAATTGTGTTATACATCGGAACCCGTTGAGATTCGTGGACATCATATAAAAATAAGATTTCCCTAAGTTGATAGAATTTAATGTAGGTTTATTTACTTAAATAAACCTACATTAAATTCTACCAACTTAGGGAAAGTACCCAGATATGTACGAGGGTATTTACATTCAACAAAAACCTAAACTTCGGGTTGTTCTTACTACGTGGGGCATACTGAAAGTTTCTGAATCAGGCCACTTACAACAAAATAATGAAAAAATATATATGATATTCGAAAATAGAACTCATTGAAAACATGTTAGTTTTTAATTTGAGAGACTGTCATATGTTTTTTCATTGTGGCATCCTTTCAAAAATTGTGTGTCGCTGTCATAACTCGTGAACTTTTTCGCTGTGGCGGTGAATGCTTTCCATGAAGCCATTGAAGAGGTTTCTGTAGAAGCCTGGTCCAAATGCTTTGTACAATAGTTTCAGCGAATGCAAAAATGCATTAATGAGAGGGAATATATTTTGAAAAACAATAAAGAATCGTAAGTCTTATATCTAGTCTTATTTATCAGAATCCTTTCAGTATACTTTTAGTATACCCTAAGTATATTCTGGAACACACTACGTTCACATCTAGCATCTACAGGTTCCTCAACGTTATACAAACCATTCAAAGCCGCTTCTAGACCGTTCTTCCCACACACATAAAGCAAACAATTAGCTCATTAAGATACCCAGAATACCAACGGGAGGTGTTGTGGTCGTAAGAGCGATTCACATGCATCATTCTCAGAAACCGATTACTGCACATTCTCAGTTTTGCCGCAAATTAGATTCAGTATTGGAGCTAAGCGACGTCAATTTGACTTTGGTTTCAATAACATTTAATCAGCAGATTCACGAGTGACTAAATACTGATTAAGAGCTTTGCTACTTTGGAGCTAGTTGATACATTTCTCTAAATCTTTTTGATGCAGTGCAGTGCTTACGAAAGTTGTAAAATTGTGAAATTCATGTTTTGTGTTGAGAAATCTTGTTCCAAAAAATGCGCTAACTTTTAGTACCGACCCTCTCCGTCTATCAGAATAATAACCGTGGAGACGCGTCACGACCGGGCCGCTCTAGCTGACTGCTAATAGTTCTAATAGATTCGAGATTGTGTCGAGAAAATTTTGGGAAGTGCCTTTTTAAGAAAATACAAACTAGCGTATTCGATAGCTATTGTTAAGGTACGTTAGTTTTGCTATGGCTTGCAAACCCCTCAAAATTCATGGTGTTCTAGCCAATATTCCAAGTACTTATTTAATAAAACAGAAAAAATAATAACAGCAGACAGTCGGTACTGATAGTGACTTTCCATTTCTCGTTATAGAATTACCTAGGTATATATTATTTCATCCAGCTTTTGTCGGCATGTAAACAAACCGTATATATAAATCGGTTAAGCAATAAGGATAAGCAATAATATCAAGTTTTTTGCTAGCTTTTGTTCATTCATTCGTCTTACTAATACAAGGAATTTCAACCCCTATTATCAATTTCTTAGCGTTGTTAGTGTTTGAAATATTTTTTGTTTACAGCGAGACCAAAGCTGAATAAAATGAACTATACCTATCTAAACGGTGGCTTATTACGATTGGATGCAGTCCAGTAGGTACGCGGGCCATGATTTAGTAATTTAGCGTGCTTGAATGGTTCATCTTGCCATTCGCCACCCATCGTCTCGTCGGGATGAAATCGAAAGTTCACGCGCTTAGAACTGCTTCTAAATAGGGCCTTGTGCGTAGTAAAATTAAAATTACTTTAAACTATGGTTAATACTTTAAAAACCAAATATAGGTCCACACTATATTTTGTTTCTAAAGTATTGAACAGCTGATTTATTTATTCGAGTACATACATGAGGTAAGCATGCATGAACTTCATAGGCAGTCTTTGTCAGCTTTGTAATAAAAGTGGTTAATATTAGCATTTACTTTCGAACTCTCTGTAAAAAAAGTAAGTGAGAATCTTTGACTAAAAACAGGTCTAAATTCAACATAAGAAATTACATGAGCATCTCAAAACGTCTAAGAAATTATATTGTAAGCTATGTTATGTTTCACTTCTAACGTTCACTAAGTCGCTGTTTCTGCGCTATATTGAATACGATGGTTGAAGATTAAACAAAGTAATAGAAATTGCATTTATTGCATTTCTGTTTGTTTCATGTATAAATAATGTTTATGTAATGTTTTGAGTATTGTGCCGTTAAATAAATGTTTTTATCTATCTATATAAATATACTTCGCGAAAGTATCATTAATGGAACACTGTGTTAAAATAGCAGGGAAAGTTTGAGAAAACACCACTGGTTGTACAATTTTTTACATATATATCCATGTAAGATTGTTTTGTCTTGTAACTAAGTATATTGTACAATTGTTTGTTTCCTTTCAATAAACAAAAATAAAATAAAATCGTCCCTAACTGTTGGCATACTTGTCTACTACGTGAAATCCTGGAAAAACTTACGCGAAAGACACGTGTGCTTCCGGAACTGAAGATGACCGTCCGTGCAGCGGCAGACGCCGTCCAGGCAAGCGCTGTGAGCCACCTTTAGCGAGCACTGCTCCGACACCACGCACTCCGACCCCAGGAGCGTAGCTGGAAGTTTAACAAGATGACAGTTTAGCGAGAAGAAAAATAATAAATACTGTAAAGTAGAAAAAAATCCGTCATAAAGATCTAAATCTAGTACAAGTAAAAATATACCTAGAATAAGCGAAACCGATTCATAAGATTAACAGGCTTACTGAAAGTTTTTGAAAATAAAAACTACTCAAACTAGGAAGTTGCTACTACTTTTATTGTATATCGAAGGGCTTCTATACTTTTTATGCATCGTCGCATGCGATAGTTTAAAACCATTGAGAGGCAGGCCCTATCAAAGGTAGTCGCTCGATAGATCGATCGACCCTGTAGACAGGGTTCATTAACTGATAACTTATAATGAAATGTGATATGATTTACCTTGGTTCTTCGTTAAATATCAATGTAAGAAAAAACTCACAAAACAAAAGTAATTGTAAAACCAAACTTTATTTGTAGTATTTCAGGAATTTCATAGAATACTAGCTGACACGGCAAAAGTTGTTTTTCCATAAGATAATAAGAGTATTCTTTATTGTGCACCGGAAAAAACAACAAACACAAAATATTTACAAAGGTACATAGTAAAATTGGCGGCCTTATTGCAAAAACCATTTATTCCAGACAAACTGACAACCTTACGTTGCTGAAAGAAATTAGAAAGACGATTTAGTCCGTGTGGTGCCGGATTAATAATAGCGTAACTCCATTTCATTCCATGGATGTCGTAGAATGCGACTAAGGAATTTAGAAGATTAATTTACAAATATACAAATTTCTGTGGTGTATTTTAAAAAAAACCCTGCATATCTGCCTCCTATTACCTATGGTTTAATCACCAGGCGTGGCCACATTAGCGATTTCAAGCTCTAAAGTATGTAGACAGATAATGGCGATGAGGTTTATGGTAGGCGTTAAAGATTTTTCCTTAGTAATATATTATACGGGTCTAACCGCGATTATCTATTAGGTAGAATTTTATTAAATTTGATTCCCAACGTTTCGGCAACGTTGCGGCTGCCGTTGTCACGGGTAGACTGAAGTGGCGAGTAATGTATTACTATGTATGAGCATTGCGAGTTTTTTTCCTTCCCTTTAACTTGCTCAAAATAGTTTCTCCTCGTTTATTTCCATTAATATTTAATTTCGCGGTTTTTTTTTTTTAATATAAAGAACATCATCGTTGTCGCGGCGTAGTAAAAATGCCCCAACTTTTTTCCTCTCCTGTATTCGATCTTCATCAACATAGTTTTCTCTTCCTTAGGTATGTAAACTTTTCAAAACTTGTTCATTTGTCTCTAACTTTTGTTCAACACCACATATCAGATGCCTCCAGCCTATACCAGTTTCTGTGTGTAATTATCTATGTTCTGCACGCAAAAAAAATAGAGTAGGCTCACGCGAGGAATCGAGCCATGACCTCTTGATTTAAAAAACCTTTCTACTCACTGCGCTACCATCGAGGACTTTTAAGAAGGATAAAAATACAATAGTGGCGCATAATCCGACCAAATGGAGAGCGGTGGTGGCGAAAGTTGCCCCACAGTCACGTCTCTCAGACAAATTTAAAACTATAAATACAGTCATAAAATACTCGTAACACCATGAAATTAAACGTATTTATAATTTATTAAAAGGTAATAAAAGTAGAGGAAGAACGAGGAGATTTTAAGTAAATTGTAAGGAGAAAACTTTCATGCCTGCCTATGACCGAAACAAAGAAGAAAAATATCCCACAATTTGACTATATCATCCAAACATGGATTAGAAACCACCAAAACACAATTAAGCCAAGTCTGAATGTTAAAAAGCACTTGTTTGTGTCAACAATTCCGGGAAAAAGTAACTCCAACATGCGGCACGCCAGGTTATTGGCTTTTGCAGTAAGTAATCCTTCGGTATCAATCGATGTTTACATCTCGATTCGCCATGCAAGCTGCAATTTGCTTAGATTTCCGTAGACTCTACTATACTACCCAAAACAATGTCAAAATCAAAATATTTTTTTCAAAGTAGCGCAGAAATGAAGTTACTGGACAACATTTTTCAAATTACAGTTAAGCATAGTTGTCCGTTTTAAGAACTAGATCGCTTTGGTGAATAAAAATGGATAAAAAAAACTCCAATCTTATTTTTAGAATTTGGTTTTTAATTAACAGATACGGACCAAATAATGAAACCTGCTACGCATAGATACAACGGAAAGTAACTAGAGTTATTTTCGTTAAAAACAAATAAAGTTTTGTTTAGAAAACTTAAGTGTGGGTGTGGTCAATTTAATTTACATCGAATGGTTTGGTTGTAAATTAGGTACTTACAATACTTAGTCTTTAATAACGATAATTCTACTGATATGCCTTAGACTTGAGTGACTCCGAGGAAGTTACGTTTAACATTAATTAGTTTCTTTCTATTCACGCAGTCGCGGTTTTTCCTTCCGCTTCGTACGTCGATGTCGCATACCTATTTAACAGACTGTACTTAACTTTCAAAACACAAAATTAAAGTGCGTTTGCCGCAAGGCTCCTAGGAAATTAAAATTGACGTTCCAATTAATAAATGCTTTGTTACTTTGCTAACACGAAGAGGAATCAATTTGAAACCACGACTCGACCATTCGATATTCGTAATAAAAAGTTAATTAGCAAAATACATCCGACTGCTAAAAAGCGACGCACCCAGGTACAATGTTACTTCTCCTAAAGTAATTGGCATGTTAAAAAAAATATTATGCATGTTAAACTCGATGTTATGCAGGTATCACAGTCGACAGAAGATCAACCTTTACATCCGTGAACTCTATTCATAATGCTCTACTTATGATAACTATTGCATTTAAATGTTTTATTTGATTTTTGAACATTTTTAAAAGTTAAGACTTGTACTTCAAATTGATAAATTGTGGTACTTATCTAATAAGGTCAGAAATATGGTAGAGATTCCTGTTTTTTAGGCATGACAGCTTTTTTCACCGTTACATGTTACAAACACTGTTATATAAAGTGTACAGACATACTCATAAAACTGATAAAATCATAGACGTCAATGACTTACGTAGTCGGGTTAGTGTTTGTTGTAAAATAGAAAACTATTGGCGCCTGACTTATGACGCTAGTTCCGTGCTCGACGTGTGGTGACGTCTTAATTAACGACACAGCTTAAAGAATCGTTAAATACTCTTTAATTATAGCTTTAAAGATGTTCACAAACCTTGATATTTGCATAAAACATCCTATTCCAATATACAAGTGATTTCACTTTTGAATGTTTTATTGTAAGGAAACTTAAGTGATGTTGCGCAACGTTCATTTTAGCGATTAATCACATACAGGGCTACCTCAAATTGCACAATTCCTGAAATATGTCAATTATAGTTTGTATTTTACAACAACTATTATTCTATGAGTTTTTTCTCAGATTTATAATCTATAACCAAATTGACATCATCGTCTAACTAACTGAGTTCAACCAATGTCGCAGCCTTCGGCAAATATGTAAAAGAATGACCATTCAATTTAACACGTATGCTTTTGACCGTTAGTCAAACAGCGCCGCTACAATGTAGAAAACCACATATAAAATCAAAATTAATTTAAAAAAAAAGTCGTAGCACAAAAGTTGAACTGTTGTAATCTTTCATTTACGTGTTTACGGTGTTGATTTATAAGGAGAGGTACCTACAAAATAAATTATTTAAGGAGCTACCCGGATATGATTCTTTCCATTGCTGGTGCTAGCGAACACCGCCAGCAATGGTTTCTTTTTCCTTTATATACGTTTTTGCTGAAAGTCGGTATCATAAATCATCTCAATAAAGGTGATAGCAATTTTTAAAACCTACAGTCTTAAACTTAGAGCCAAGAACCTAGGACTTCAGAGTATTTTTGCTGGTCGTTTTCAGCGGAAATAAATTAACACGACCCTTATCCTTATCAAGTAACTGTTTGCTAGAGTCGTTTGTTCCGATGCGATCTATTGTAAAACAAAATAATAAATATATAAGTTGATATAAAAAAAATATGCAATTTAAGGCGCGCAGACGTTTTCAGTCGACTAAAGGAAGTTTAGGAACACAATGTGCGTTCGCGCCTTTTACAGCTCGCCATAGCCGCGGGTGCATGGCCTATCTTCATAACGGTGCAGTCATACAGGCCTCGAATCACCTTCTACGAATACTGCGCGGAAACAAAACACGCTTATTACCATTGGCTTTGACTCGCATAATTTACATCCACAGACCGCGTGCGGCCTCCAAGACAGCCAGACCAACCACCGATGCAAATCAGACTGATCTTAGACCTCTGGTTATTCCTTAAGACTTAGGAAAGTACATACTACAGAAATGTAAGTTTCCAACTCGACGATACAAGCGTCTGTAGCCTGAAGCGATTCTCAACACAGAGAAGGTACGCGAACGTAATAGTTCCCATCGAATAGAGGAACATCGGGCGTTAATCAAACGTAATAGGTCAGTATGGCGATCTGATCACACATGCTATTGCACAGCTAAGAATAGAGGTGTTTTATTTGACACTAGAGGCTGATTAAATATTAAATATACGAAATATTAAGCTTTAAAGCGTACATTTTTGTCAGAGTAGGGCGTCCCCCCCCCCTCCTGGCTAAACCGTTGATTGTAGAAACGTGAAAAAATTCAGGGCAGTAGCACATCTATCGAGTAGAACTATCACGGCTAAGTAAGCTTTACATGTTAACGAGTAATAGGCGCCAATTTATAAAAGGAAAACTTCGTACAAACTCCAATGAAAATGACTTTGATGAAGGTGTTACATCAGTAAAGCAGATAAAAAACCCCTCTTTCTACGGAACCCCACACTACGCGTGGCACCACACGTACTTGGCTGGTTTTATTGACCATACCTTGCAGTCCTACTTTTTATCGAGTGGAAATAATCGTGCTATTGTTAAAAAAAACTAAAAGACACCAAATTCTATAGAAATAAGTGGAAAAAAAATGGCAAATCTCGGTCGTAATGTTAAACTGGCGTGAATTTCATCGGTTTCTTGAAAACCATCCGCCTCCCACTTGTTATGCATATCTGGGTTAATAGACGTACGTCTTTGTGCGATGCGGGATGAAATCGCTATGTCATGCTCGTATACCACGCCTGTGCATAATGACTCCTAGCGATGGACCATTGTCTCTCCTGACGTGGTAAATTAGCTCGTCTTTGAGATGAGAGTCGCTGATAGGTAAACTGTTTGTGAGTTTCACCGTATTTAGGCTTGTTTGACTAGCGGCATCCCATAGAGAAAAAGGACGTGTAGGCAGGGCGAACTGCTTAACACATTTATTTGCTTTTCACATCAGCTTTGACAAAGAAATTAGTTTCTCTTCTCGCTTTACGAATGTTGAAGCTGAAGGCCGCCTTTTATAAGCATAGTTTGCCGTAGTATTATGTATGATCAGTTCATAGGAATCACAAAACGCTGAATTCATTTACCAAGACGTGACATTTGAACATAAACTGAAAGCGAAAATAAAGTACGAGTCTATGTACTCTCCGAACCATTTTCCAAATCGTAATAAAGTCTTCCATTTACGATTAATGAGTCTTAATCTCGTGGGGTCAATGAGTTTACCATTATCCTGATCCTGGATTTATACACACGCCCAAAATCTAGGTTTCTTTGTGTCTATCAAGTCTGGATGAGTGTTAGCGGATGCAGTGCGTAGCATAAAGTGTGTTACACACTTCTATCGGCTGCAAAGAACCTGCGCTTCCAGTTACGCTACATTACTGAGCCTGGATAGGCCCGGCATGACCGCTACACGTGAAGTTTATTGCGATCGCCGGAATTTATAGCCGATGGTTATCCGCTGTTTTTTTGCGCAGCAATTGGTATTTTACTCGCTATCTTTGATGGAAAACGTTGTGAGGTAACCTACAGGTACCGTTTTCGCACAATGCTGAGTATTATTATTACGTAATTGTATTGAGAAAGTCACCGATAAGCAAGCCGTGGGCACGCTAATAAAGCCTGAACTTTCTTTCTTAAAAAATAATTGTGATTTAATAATGTAAATTAAATCCGAAAAGAAAATCAGTTGCCCTGGACTAGCTATGCGTCACATAAGGCCCGGGCGACGGAGGATTTCTGTGCTATTTTAAATATTACTTATCACGATAATACTAATTATACATTTAACGAGCCTAACCACACTTTTTATTAGGTAAAGTGAGGAGGTGAAGAGAAGAAGAGTAAGGTGGACTCCCTACCACCTTACTATAAAGTTTCAGTGTATAAATATTTATAAAATTATCGAGAACTGACAACATATAAAGAACAAAAACGCGATTAGACAATATTTTCTCGTTAGAAATAAATTCCAAAGTAGGGCCTTTAATTTCACTTTATTACTACTCCCTCCCTTTATTACTAATCCCTCGGTACTATTTTAAACTGCAGTGTTAATTTTTTTCTGAATAAGCAATATATATCTACTTGAAAAAATTTGTTGATATCCTTTTTTAGATCAAGATCATAAAATTAATAGTCTCGCTTTCGCTGTCTCAACTTTATCGTGCTCCCCGCACCGGAACCTGACTCTTAACTAGGTACGACAATTAGGGCCATCAAACCCGCGACTTCCACTTCATCAGCAAGAAAACGACCGATTGCCGACTAACGACGCAGTCTACTTTACTGCTTGCGAGTACTTTATTAAGTGTGGGTACATAAAATTAAATGTCATCCTAACTGTATCACGTTACCTGATAAACTTAGTTTATAATTGGTCTTCTAACATGAGTGTAATTAAGCGTAAATGAGTACAAATACTAGCGGCACTAGTCATACGACAACTAAAATTGAAACGTTAAAAATGAAATTGGGACGAAGTGCAACATAAGGCAAATAATAACTTTGTCTCATTTGAAAAAGAATCTCGATTACCTTTGATATATTGTAACAATGTAAGTAACTAAGTAATTTTGTTAAAGCGTTTTTTTTTACATTTATATCTCAGATTTTAAAGTTGTTAAAATATTAGACTAGTTTTAGTTTAAGTCGTCTTGTTTTGTAAGCTTGCTTACCTACATTTTCCTGATCTTACGTGTGTGTATGCTTTGGGTGACATTCTACAGGGTGACTTCGAATTCGTTCACCGTCTTTTAAGGGGACATTCTAACCATACTTTTTAAGTATATGGCACTGGTTTAAAAAAATCGTGAAGTAAAATTTTTCTCCTCTTTTATTCTAAAATGTACTATGTCTAATCATAACAGATAATATCAGCATAAAAAATTGTAAAAAAGCAAACCATTTTTTTTCATCTTTAAACCATAAAATTTAAAGAAAATACTTTTCAACGATACCTTCTACCGCTTTGAACTTGTACTGTGACTTTGACACAGGAAATTTTCGTTCCAAGCGACAGGTTGGAAATGCAACAAATGCTTTGTAAAGAAATGATGCCTATTAGCAAATTATAAGAACCATAATTATAATACACGCGCGGTCACTAGGCCTCTTACTCACATCATCCGAACTCTAAACGTTGCAAGAGAAATTAATGTGTATTAAAAATCACGGCTATGCCAAAAATTTTAACGACCAATTTTCTAAGGCACACGCGTGTCTTACTCCTTATTCCGCGCGTATGTGGTCGCGTTTGTCAGTGCATCGGCAGGTCAAAGGTTATTCCATCAAATCAATCCGTAGCCACGCGACCGTGGCCTACATTGGATATGCGGAAATTCATGCGCCGACGCACGCGACAGGATTGCAGTACAGTGATTAATTAATAACTTTTGTCTGTGTTATAAATGGCTTACCCCAACGTACAACTTTTGGCTATAGTTGTAATTTATGAGCAAACGCACAATTTAAATGAGACCCAAAGACTATCACGATCGTTATCTCCCTTCTCCAATTCCCTCACGGTAGTACGTGATATTACGGACAACGCAAAGTCATCGAGACTTCTTATGGACCGATGAAGCCACGTTTACACAGGTCGGACTTTTTAATGTTCATCATAACGAACACTGGTGGAGTGAACGTGAGGTCAATCCCAAAAAAAATCAAAACAGACGCTTACACGTTTTTGTGTCAATGTGTGGGCAAGCATCTGTTAAAATGCGAACGGGCGTGTTAGGAAAATGAAAAGACAATCAAAGTTGCCATGCCCGTTTGTGTCTTGAAAGGCAAGGCGGGCACCCTTACATCATCATCATCAGCCATTTGACGCTTACATAAGCAGCCTATATACGTCCCACTGTAGGGCACAGGCCTTCTCTCAGGGGGAGAGTGTGGGCTTAATCACCACGAGTGCCCACCGTGGATTGGCGATTTCAAGCGCTGAGGTATATAAATAGCTTAGACACTCAGGTTTTCTCACGATGTTTTCCTTCACAGTTAGCGACTGGTATTGCTACTATAACTTCACAAATGTACATAACTTAGAAGACCAAGTCATAGGTCGTTTCTTTGCCCGCACTGGGGATCGAACCTGGGTCTGTCGCTTCCGAGTCCGATGTTCTACCCACTAGGCTACCACCCTTGCCGAGGATTTGTTAAAATATACTTAAATTATTTTCTTTGAACGCCAAGTTCTGTATGTGGTGTTTGAAGCAATATACAATAAATAATTGGGAAGTTCATTTTTATTTTTACAGGAGGTACAGATTCCGGCAAACATCTTAGACAATCCGCAGTCGTCCATTTTGGGTTAGCGTGGGGCGGAAGATGCTTGTTTCGGCGCCGGGCGATGAGATTGTTTGATAAGTCGGTCAATGTACACCGCGCTGAACTTTCTTTCCTTTTTTACGTAGCGTTTTGTTCAAGATATTTGTTGGGATCTGTATTAGGTATTAATAGCGACTCGTTCGCGGATGAATTAATTCATCCCGATTAGTTTTAAGTATCCATGTCACCGAGCGGTAGGTATTTAAAGATGAGAATGTACATTACAGTCACGAACAAGATGCGTACGTTTTTTTTTGTTTTTATAAAACTTTGTTTATGTACTATTTATTTTGATTAACTTATATTATCACATAACTAAATAAACGGAACTTTATCTTAAAACACGGTAAACGAATTTCAAATCACCCTGTAGATCTGCACTGTTAAGCCTATTCTGTATGTTATTGATTGTTTGTTACCTGTTTTACACACCAATAAAGTAAATAAAATAAAAATAAGTAAACCTGAATTAGACGCCTTTACGTACGTCCATTGGTATTGTACCATACATTGGTATTGTAACGTACATAGGTATTGTAACGATACCTCTTTATAGTATCTGGCCGGCACAGCCGTCTGGTTAGATTTTAAATTGATTGAAGGGAAATTGTTACATTTTGTTTGAGGTGTCAGTCGATGACTAAATATTTTCTTTGTCGATGACTAGCTGGGAAATCAATAGGAAGTTAAAATAATGAAAAAAAAACAGATAACATTCGGTCTCATTTAACTAGGCCGTCACAGTACTCGGCCCAGTACTACTTTAGACCAGTCCACCACGCATTTTCATCTACATTGTATTCAAGCGGATCTAAAATAGATAGATAGACGGAAACTTTATTTGTAAGTACTACGAATACACACATAAACCTTAAAATATCCACAAAAACTGAAACAGTATAGTGAAAAGCAATTGAAATCAATTGGGCAAATGGCGTGCCAACTATGTACTATGAACTATAATGAGTGTGTACATAGCATACTAAAGGGCTACACCTCTGTTCGTATTTGCCTGAGAGCAAAGCACTGATTTTCAGTTGTAGCTCGCCGAGGAAACGATGACGCGCAGCTCATTATGGAAAATAATTTGATAGCTATGGATATGCTGTGTTTTATATTTTATAACTGTGTGAAAGAATAAATAAACTATAATTGCTTAATTGTGTCCAAAATTAAAACAGTTGACAAAGTCTATGGATATTATGACAACTTTTTAATCCATCGAGCTCCATACGGATATTTATGCTACCGGGGCTGGTCAGTATGTCGAACGTGCGGCGCACGAGCTCATAACGGCTGAGACAACATCATTGACAAACCTCTAAATTTCAACAAAACATCACCTGTTTCTTGTACTGCACACAAGTAGGACGCTGTGTCGCAAGTTTATGGAAACAATGACCGGAACAAATCGGACAATGCAACATATAGGGGTTTACGGGAATCTTCTGTCATAAAACAAAAAAACTGCGAGTTAAGGAAAGAGACGACAGAAGTGTCCTCTTTTTACTGTACCTAGTCGGTTAAAAATTTAATACTAATTTAATTCAACAAGTCACTGTTGGATCGTTAGGGTTCCGTATCCAAAGGGTGTTAAACGGGACCCTATTACTAAGACTTCACTGTTCGTCTGTCTGTATGTCTGTCGGTCTGTCCGTCAGTCTATACAGACATACGTCTTTCTGTCCGTCACCAGGCTGAATCTTATGAACCATGATAGCTAGGCAGTCGAAATTTTCACAGATGATGTATTTCTGTTGTCACTATAACAACAAATACTAAAAACAGAAAATATTTAAGGGGGGGGGGCATACAACAAATGCAATTTTTTTGCCGTTTTTTGCTCGATATTAATAACGGTAACAGGTAGACGCTTGAAATACACAGAATATTTAGTTCTATATTCGCTTTAAAAATAAATATTAAATTAAAATAAAATAAATGTTTAAGGGAGGCTCCCATACAACAAACGTGATTTTTTGCCGTTCTTCGTGTCTAATAACGTTGCATAGATAATGATACGGAAACCTTCGTGCGCGAGTCCGGCTCACACTTGGCCGGTTTTTTATTGTTCGAGTTTTAAAAGATTTCATTAGATAGCTATTCTAAAGCTCTTTGTAATGTGCAACATATCTATTGCGACACGGAGATACGAGTATCACTTATATTCAACAGACTCAATCTGGCACCAAAGAGGGTCACTTCTTTGATCAACAAACGGCACTAATAATAGTAAGAAGGCCAGTGTCGATAATCCAACGCCCGATTAGGACCTACGTTTTCGAAGAAGAATGCAGAAGAAAGTGAGCCGAGAGCGTGGGATAGCGGGGCATTCGGAAACAAGGTGAAATGCATGAACATATTGTGACATCTACTTATTCAATAGGAAGATCGGTTTAGGCGTATTTAGACGAAAGACAGATGTAACGCTGGTGTTTGATTTGAAAGTTTCGCCAAGTAAATACTTCAGTAGGTACCTAGGTATCAGTCTCACTCATTCTTGAGAAATTTAAAGAGACAATGCAATAGTTAAGTACCTATTTAGTAAGTAAAATTGTCACTTAAAACTGACTGTTCAAGTATTGGCGTGAAAACAAGAACATTCTAAAAGGCACGTGTATTTTTCGTAAGTACTACATATCCAATTGAGAAATTGGAATGTATTGAACATAAAAACTTTTTCTAAATTATTTCAAATACAGACTGAATAATATCAGTAAAGCTCAATGTACCAACTAATGATCTCTTAACTCTTTATGAGGAATAATCGCAACAAATGTGCGTTGATGTCTTTTGTTGAGAGGTTTCCTCTGCCACTTTCATTGAAAAGTGGTCGCTCCATTTATATAATTTTAACACTTTCTCTGGCATCATTATTTGAATGTTTTATCAGTTTATGTAAATCCTAGCTCTACTATACCTATGAGTTAAACGGGATCCTTACCAACTACGCAAATATCGTGGATTCTATCATACAGTACAAAAACAAAGAAAGCGCATCAGGAATGTTATTCGAAACATCCTAACGCATTAATGAATAGCCACGTTAATTTAATAAATCAATTCAGGAACAAAAACGTCGAAAATTTAACTGACATGCTGTGTGTGTGTTTGTATTTAAGAGAACACTTAACATAGTGAAAGTAATTCGTTGTATCATTCGTCCTACTATCAGTACATTCCATTCCACACTCTATTGTATGGATTGGCAACAAAACAGAGATGGTTTAGTTGAGAAAAAGGTACCAGTTATTGTTTAGATCTGTGCCGCGAATTTTTTTCATTTCATCTTCAGCCGCCAAAGTGTTTCCATTAAATCCTAAAAAGAAGCATAATTTAGTGTTGTCAAAAGAAGCTGTGTGGTTATGCTGTTCAATTAAGCTTTAAAATGAAGTGAATAGACCACAGAGAGCATCACGTAAGTGAGTCCACAGATTTAAGGTCTATCCATGCTAAAACGGGACGGCGACGTGCGGGCGGCATGATTTCAATCTAAAATAATTCTTAAATACTTACGAAGCTAGAGACTACATACAATACAAGTGCAAGTAAATCCCGTTTTCCTGGAACGTGGCGGTCGGCCTCCGCTCGGCCGCACGTGGCCGGACTTTTTTACCCGACTGCTATGACGCCCAAAAGGAGGGTATGTGTTTGGCTCGTATGTATGTAAGTATGAATGTCTATTTCTGAAGCATTTTTTTCCGGTATACAATAAAGAATATTCTTATCTTATCTTATCTTATCCTATGTTCCATTCTACGTTTCCTCATAACTCCTTAGCCAATGGACAGATTTTGACAAATATCTCATTCGATCCGTCGTGTTTACGCGAGTGTCATAGGCTTTATAAATTAAGCATAAAGTCAACAAAAAAAAACACTAAATAAAACAAAAATATAAAACTGACATAAAAATAACCAACAACCCGACTGCTGAGCATTAACTACTAAGCAGGCGGGACCCAAATTAAATAATGTAACTCATTGCGAGGAACCTAGGTTGGTCCCGCCTGCTTAATAATGCTCAGCAGTCGGGGTGTTGGTTATTTTTTATTTCAGTTTTTTTGCGCTGGTAGTGTAGTATCTATAATCTTAACCTTAAGTATTGTAGGTTTATTTTAGTTTGTATTGTTGAGCCTGCTCGTCGCCAGCTCGTTGTGATATGGATAGACCTTTAGGCGATATTTTACGGTTAAAAATTAATACCACAAAGTTGTGAAACGTTTTGATACAAAGAGATTATGTTTACCTACTATTGGCAGTAGTAACTGGCGGAACAAAGTTACTTTAAGTGCATGTATTTTTTTTTCTCTTAGCATCACTTAATGTACATGTATATAGAGTAACAAAAAAAGTTATCATGTAACCATTACTTTCTCCATACAGAATTTATAACGATTATCTTGTTACATATTTATATTCACGAGTCCATGGAGACCCGGTTACAGTTTTTTTACAGAATAACCTATACGACAGATATTGTTGTCATGAACTGTGAAATGCGTAAATCGTATACCGTAATCCGTAACAGAAAAAAATCTCTTATTTTTTTACGATTTTGTTTCCCAGCAACAAAAAAAAAAAGTGATGCGCTTACCAATGATAAGACAAATTCAAAGACGGACATTGAAATAACTTAAAACCTGAACACTGTTGAGAAAAAGTTTGAAGTCTCAATTTCATTTTATTATTTACGCGGGCAATTTGAACGAAAAAAAATTACAAAATTTAATTCTTCGTTATGCAAATGGTTTTTAGGTGTAGCGATATTTTATTAACTTGTTGTATAGATGCTCACCATGTAATGCATGTAAAGGCATGTTATTAACATTGGCGTGCTGTTAATTAGGTACCTATTTAGAGACAGGTTAAAAACCCAAGCAGAATTTTGCTATTATTTTTCTGTAAGCATAATTATGTAAGTAAGCAGATTAAAACACAAATATTTTAAATTTTCGGTTAGTTAATAACGCTTCACAATTTGTCACAAGATGAGATATTTGGATTCGAATCCACATTCCTTATATTTTTAAGCTAATGGGATAATTATGTGATGTCAATATTAGCATCAAATTGTTTTTATGGATAAGAATTGCTTTCTTTCTTTGCTCACAATTTCTAAGATTCAACCAGTTTTCTAAGATGAATAGGATAAATATTAAGCAGTAAAACATAACCCTCTTAATGTTCTTGTTATTGCGTTCTTGCTCGATTCCGTTATAAGTGGTTTGATAAACCTTTCTCATAATTCTTTTAACAGATTTTAATATTGACTAAGAACTTTGTAACACGGAAGGGAAAAGGAGTTGCAAAGATGGTATGTTTCAAGGATGGTCAAACAGTTTGAAAATGTCCTAAGGAGACATTTCTGTGTACAATAAATAAATATTCTATTCTGTCCACAATATCCATGCAAAGGGTTCAAAATAGCTTACATTCCAAGCAAGTAGAGTCGTCAACTCGCGCGAAGTACGAGTCGCAGGCGCAGACGCCTCTGTCGCACCGCGCATGCGCGATGCCGCAGTCCGAGTTAGATGTGCACGACCCACCGAGTCGGGTGCCAGAAACTTCCGCTTTCTGAAAAAGAGGTGAACCGTTTAGATAAAATAGAGTAAAACGTTTTGTTTTCTTTCAGTCTTGCGACAGGCGGGATTATTTTTGTGAATAATAAGCTGAAAGAAAATTATGTAGAAAAATAAAACAAACACGTGCCACGATCCTGTTAAACCTCTTTCAAACAATATTTACCTAAAAAAAACTTGTTTCGTCGTTAAAATGTCATGGATATATATCAAAACGCCTGCGTAAAGTTGTCGAAAATTGCGCTAGGCAAATTAAGACAACATCTGTCATCCGCTCCTGATATACCAAGCTCCATTGCTGTTTAGCAAACCTTGAGTTTGGACTTCTGTTGTTCAGTCAAATCTGTTAGTCATAGGTAAGGACCAGCAGGTTACACATGTCGACGAGATTCCTCTTAAGAGAAAGGTTCAGAGGTTAGACCGCACTAGTCCATGAAAGATCTTCATGAGATCTTTTATATAATAGACCAGTAGCACTTCCAGGCGTTTTCGATAACTAACTAACTGGCCCAAGTATTCATCCACTTTTGTTATTCGCTTTTGACCATTTCTAAAAACATACATCTGACAAAAAACTCACAAATCAAAAGTTGTCGTATATATCATAAACTCTACTGATATTATCTTATCTTTATCTTATCTCTTATCTTATATTTCAGGAATTGTGAAGTTTGGAGGCAACCTGAGTTGAAATACGCTCAAAACATTATTTGCACTCCGATACTGTTTCTATTTTCTGTGAAGGCAAATTGTTAGCAGAGAAAGTTTAATTATTCTTTGTGCATTAAAAAATATATAAAACAGTAAAAAGCTATCGATCAAACAAAAGTAATAGTTTAACGCACAACCCACGCACCTACCTGCTTAAGCGTTTAATTACTCTTTGTACAGTAAAGAATTATATTAACAGTAAAAAGCTATCGATCACAGTATCAACCCATGCATCTACCTGCTAAAGCACGTAAACATTCTTTTAAATACAGGGACCATCCTTATAAGGCAAAAAGGATGATATGTAAAGTCGATTAAGTTCTTTTAAAACGAATAAAAGTACTTTTATATTAGTCACATAAATATGCCAAGGAATTATGTTGTCGATTACTACGCAGCTTCCACTCGCAGTCCACTTGGTACATAAAGAGACGTATTAATAATTGTCTCAAAGTACTTGCTGTGAGCGTATGTGGGATAAAATCTTGCCGCGCAAATTATGCGCAAATTGCCGAATTTATGTGTAAAGAACTGCCCCTTAACTCTCAACAAGACCATAAAATAATTGCGTCAGTATTGTGCATTTATTTCAGGAAGAAGACTGCTAAAATGATTTTCATGTCACACAATAATCTGATATTTCTACGCCCATTACACCGATGTGATTGTAATCCAAATTGCACAATGAACTGCCATACGCGGAGTTTTTGAGTTTTAATAGAATAAAATAAGGCTTTTTTAAAAAAGTAGGGACCCAATATAGCAACATTTGTGCAAGTTGACGTCGACGTGACGGGGGCAGAATTCGAAGAAAAATAAGATTAAAAAAACTAAAAACACGCTTTGGGCGGAGGTTACCAATCCCATATCTGATTTGTAAATTGAGAAGTAACCTTATGAGAAGACAAGCCTGACTGCACTGCAGCCATGTTAAAGATTGTAATTAGCTTTCAAAGTTAAATACATGCTAAATTTCGTGCCAGTGCTACTACTAACCATTGAGAAGTGAGGAGATAAGTCTGGCTCCAAAATTATTTCGATCATCATAAGCAGCCTATATACGTCCCACTGTAGGGCACAGGCCTTCTCTCAGAGAGAGAGTATGGGCTTAATCACCACGCGTGCCCACCGCGGATTGGCGATTTCAAGCGCTGAGGCATGTGAAAGGCTCAGACACACAGGTTTCCTCACGATGTTTTCCTTCACCGTTAGTAAGTGGTATTGGTACTATAACTTCACAAATGTACATAACTTAGAAAACAAAGTCATATACCTATGACTGGGAATCGAACTGGGAATCGAACCTGGGTCTCCCGCTTCCGAGTCCAATGTTCTACCCACTAGGCCACCGCTTTCGATCTCGATTTCGATCATAGTAATATAATATATCATCAGAACTAATAATGACTTCCACACAATACGACCAACTGTTCTGGTCCCAAACTCGGATAATATGTGCTATGGCAAGGACATTACAAACATGGAAATGTACCCAGGCCTCAGGCTATGTGGACAAATGTACAGCGGCCCCCATTGGGAATCGAAACCGCGACCTCTGGCATGGTAATCATACGTGATACCGTTAGACCAACGAGGCAGTGGTACTGAAAAGGTTCTCCGAACGATTTCTATTGGACTAATAAACTTGTAGTTATGCTGTGAAGTTTAAAAAATCATGATAGATGATCATAACCGACCGCCTTAGATAAGACATTGAAATATGTACAATTTTTTTTTGAGTAAATACTTATAATTTCAGAGTAAAATGCATTTTCTGGGTGTGGTCGGAGAACCGGTTTGTTCCACTTAGTGCACCTAGGTAAATGAAGTCTACGAAAAAGAATATTTAATGCACCTTCAGGATCTGTGGAGTTGAACTAAGTACACTATTATGGTGTACTTTATTCACCTGACATCAGGATCCGTGGTTAGGTGAACTAAAGTGATTTAGGTGAAGGTGAACTAGGTGATTTGAACGAAAAATAATTATAAACACGTGAAGTTTAATAAAAGCTTATAAAAATTAACAAATTTTCGGGGCTTATCGATTTGTTCTTTATAATTTCTTTAGTTCCTACTGGTGCTACTGGTGACGCAATTATTGCACGCCATCTCACTTATTGTCAAGCGTTTAGAGTGAGACCGATGCACTTGAAGTAATTCCAAAAGGTCTTTGTGCTACGACTGCTGCATGGGCTATGTGCGAAGTCCTTTCAACTTGTGCGGTTTTATCCGATACTTTACTTGCTATTTATAAATTCACGCGCCTTTCCTTATTTTAATACTCGTTTTTAGGGTTCCGTAATCCAAGAAATACCTACTCCTAGTAACCAATTTGATCAGTACAAAACAAAAGTCAAGTGACATTAGTGGTCTGGTGTTCATTTTAATAAAAATAAGGTTCAAATACTTTGTTTTGATTAAAGGACACTGCAGGCCACAGAAATCTCAGAGAAGGAGGCGCGTACTCTGTGTGCTCACCGAGGATTGGTCATTTTAACCTCGTCAGTCCTGACCTTGAAAAACACAATTGAAAACCATTATTATTTTCAAGGTGAGGACTGAGAAGGTTAAGCGCTAACGCATATAAACACCGGTAAAGAGATATGGATGGCAAGAGAAAATGAGAGAAAATGCTATTGTAATTTTTACTTATGTGCAATAAACGTATTAATAATAATAATAATAATAATAAAAGGGCCTGTACACAGCAGTGGGCAGAGGCGGACTGGTGTTGATGGTGATGGTGATTGTGATGATTATGGTGACAATATAAGATGTTTAAGAAAGGGGGTTTCTCTAGTCATCAATGCGAAAACATTTTTGTTATGAGAGCAGCTGCAAAATACTGAAAAAAATATCAGCTATTTTATACATTTGCTAAAGAAATTATAAAAAAACTATTTATTGTTTTGATTTTTTTGTGTGTATCAGACAGAAATATCTATACGATAAAGTTAATCTAGATTTACTGCAAGTGTATTTAGGTACATACAATAAAATAAGGCATAAGCGGTTAAAAAATTATACGGAGCTGATATATTTTTTATAATTCAGATTTGCGCTCCTAATGAAAGTTGTGTGTGTGAATGAGGACAATAAAAACAAAACTGCTGCTACGAAACCCATCAATGTTTATGCTTGGACACGCTGTTGGCTAGTTTTTTTTTTAAAGCGTATGGATGGCGCGACGATCTTCCCGACGCGTACCAAGACGACCTTGAGTAGCTTGTTCAGCGATACCCAATAGTGTTAAAGGGACAAGTAAAAAGTTGTACTCTTTCTATGTGCAGTGGACAGCACATCAGCCCTTACATCCGTGCTCTCTTCTCAGTTCATTACGGGCTCCTTTGCAACTGAAATTGTCAAGGTTGATGTTCAGTCGACAGCACACCTACACATACGTGCACTCTAATCAGTTACGTTAAGGACGACTTTGCTACAAAAATGTAGAGGTTGACCTGCTATCATCTATGACATTAGATCGATGCACCACATACCGATGCACATCAACCTTTATATTTTAGTCGGAATGTCACCCGTAACGTGACTTGGGAGACTGTTTATTTGATTTGTTACGTAAATAAATAGTATTGATTTTAAAAACATAATTAGAGGCTAAAAAATCCACCTATGCCGGGACTTGAACCCGCGACCTCTGGCTAACCGTACCAGCACTCTCCCAACTGAGCTAATGGACAAGTGCAGGCATCTGCAAAATTTCGAACCTCTTTAGTAACTTTTCTGTATCACGTACACGCAGCGACATCTGGCTGAAGTAATATAGTATTGATTTTCTTTAATAGAGTGCACGGAAGTAAACGTTAATGTGCGGTAGACTGTACATGTCCCTCTGTCATTCTCTTGTTCATAAGTTACGTACAGACGACGGCTGATCAACATCTATATTTTTACAAAAACACTATAGGTACAATGTCCAATAACAGTTTACTCGTTATTTTCTGTAAGTTAGGTTAAGAAAGTATCTGTGTAATTTCTATTTTTATGTGCAATAAAGTGTTTTCTATCTATCTGTTTTTGTTGCAAGGTGGTCCATAATTTAGTTAAGTGGAGTGCAATATTGTAAAGGTGATGTGCTTTCTACTAGCGAATAAGGATCGGATACGAATAAACGAAGATAGACAGGGCGTCGTAAAGGGCTCGAATTGATTTTCGTAAATATATTTACAGTGCGGCCCGGCCGAGAAGTTGACCTGTGGGCCTCGATTCTGTTTGTGCATTGTAGTATAATGACAGGTACACTGTCGGGTCACGTGACGTGTTTTTTCGTACCATTGACGCCTAGAAGGTTTGATGGGTGTGCCCGCGTAGACTTAAAGCAGCCATGAAATGAAAACCGCCATGTTCATGCAGTTGTCATGTTACTACAATGCATTAACAGAATCTAGACCCTGGCGTACTCTGGCTGCTCTTGATGTTCTTAGTCAGTATTAATAAAAACAGAATTTGCACGGATATTTACTCGTTTATTTTTTCATTTTAAAATTTTCCGACGTTTCGGTACTTTTGAAAGTGCCGTGGTCTCGATAGATAAGTACCAAAACGTCGGAAAATTGTAAAATAAAAAAATAAACAAGAAAATATCCGTACAAATTTACTTTTTATTATGTCTAGTTCTCGTGTTAATCGAGATCAAGCAATTTCGGTGCGGTTTTTTAAATTGAAAATTAGACTAATCGACACGATTCTTAGCCATGTTTGATAGAATTCCACTCAGCCGTTTATGGACGTGGTCAACTGCCTGCCAAAACGGTAAGAGATATTTTTTACTTTTTAAGAGTAAGTTTTTTGTGTCGGGAGTTTTTAAATTTTTAATTAACCTATTTACTTAATATAAGTATAACTATAAGTATAACTGAGTTATGTTAATAAAGCAAAAATCGCCCGCTCATTGAATATATTTTTAAATGTTCTTACAAATACGCAAATAAAATTATTTTCATATAGTATAATTTTTCAATCTTACAACTTGTCTCGGTCAATTTGTTTGAAAAATTAAAATAATAATAATGCAGCCTAGGAGTATTTACGGCTTACTGAAGAGATAGAGGCGATTTCAAGCGCTGAGATATGAGACGACAGCACAGGTACTCAGATTTCCTCACGACGTTTTCCTTCACGGAAAGTTAAAGAAAATAAAAAAAGGTATTAAGTATTACTTTTAAATTTCAGCTTTTTTAACCATTTATCGATCGTATACTGTTGAAACAGTTTTCAGGTTTCAAAACAATTGGATAACATTAAGAAAACAATTAGGATGAGAAAGAAATTGCATAGAAATTAACCAAATTTAACTTTCACGCAATCCTCTACAGCACTAATGATGTCAATTAATTGAAATGACATATTAAGAATTTGTCGCCAATTCCAATTATGCAACACTACCGTTTCTACGCTCACTTGGATTATTTTTGAATACATGCATATTTTCTTCGCGTTAAACTAGAAATTGGTTATCTAATTGAGTCGGTGTGTCATCATAGTTGCAAATTGTGGGGACTATCAACCTGTTAAGAGCCGCGATGATGCTATCTTCACTTGTATTAGGATATCCTCGTTGCCTACGCGGCAGATCCATCTTCCTCTGACCAACGAAATTGACCATTATCAAGGTTAACATTACTGTTAAATCAACTATTTACCTGAAGAATAATGCGTCACCTTACGCTAGACGCTTGATCGCTAGGCTTTGCTATTTTAAAGTTCCGTACCCGAAGGACCCCAGCGCATATGGGAAGGACCCTTTGGATATACCTGCGACACGAGTACATTCCTGATCTACAAATGACTTTTTCTCTTTAACCGTAAGTATTCATAAGCATCAACAGTTATTCGTCGCTGCATGCCTGCCACCGACATTTAATAAGTCAAGTGTCAAACGTTTTTAGATGATGGTGTAGTACCTACTGTATAGCAACAAATATTAAACACCCACCAAGTCTGAGTCCGACTCCGACTGAAAGGGTCTCAAACTGAATAAAAACTTTTTCTTTCTAAACACGCAATATAGCATAATATTATAGTCCTATGGAACTCGGTGCGCGAGTGAAACCCACAATCGGCCGGGTTTTTTATAATGGTGTCTTTGATAGGTAGAAAAAAAAAACAACAAAAATTACAATACCAATAAAATAGTTGCTTGTGCAAGCATTTTATGCCCAAAAGTTTAATGTATGAGGATCTAAGTTTTTCGCAAAAGCCAAAAAGTCAACATATACCATCCTAACTCACTCATTCCATAAGTTAACTTTCAATTATGACGGCTCCTCTGATATTCATTCCCGAATTGCTTTCAGAGGGCTCCAAACGATAACGCATTTTATAATTCATAAGAACGCCTGGCCCCACTATCGATCAGTTGACCTGGCCCGGTCCTTAGCAGAAACAGTTGAACCGAGCTCTATGCACAATGCGCTTTTTTAACTCTATTGAAATACCTACAGCGCGACAATTTACTCGATTTAGATGATTTACGGATACAGATGTAAAAACATATTTGAGCCATATTTATTTGCGTGAGATAAGATTTTTTCGTGGGTAATACTGTCAAACCTATCTCATGGCCCATTTTGCCAATGCGGCACATCTGCCTAGCGAGAAGAAAAAGATGGTTCCAGTGGCTGAAATAATAGCCGTCCTGTGATAGGACAGGGCACGGACAGAAAAAGTACATTTGGCAATTTTCTCATCAAGTCCGGAACCCAAAATCTCAGATCGCCGATGGCAAAAAACCTTCCGTTATACACCTTCTCCATTCCACGTGCAGTGCGGTTAAATCGGTTGTAGGTAATCACAGTTTCCACCTGATTCTATCAAAATTCGCTCCCTAAATAACAGTGTGCGCAAATGACCAAGCCACGGAACTAGCGCTACCACGCGAGCGTACCTTCATTCACTTCCCTGGGAATTGATATTATAGGTTCGATGCTAGATGAGAAGTTCGTGTATCTTGTTATTGTGCAATTTTGATTGTTCCACCACATGTACTGCAATCCGATGGGAAAATTTAGAAATCGATCGTGAAAGTGCTATATTGCTTCGGAGAAAATCGTAAAGTATTGTAAATGTGTTGAAATAGTTCTGAAGTGTTGTGCATCATCGCAATGCAATTGTACTCCATAATGACAGTTTTTATTACATAACCGTTCGAAGCGATTACGGTCTAATTTCAAATGAACTTTCTTTTTAGCCATAAAAAAATTTACTTGCTTTGTGATACATATTGGAAAAACACTGTTGATTCAGGGTGTCGACAGTGACAGCATGAAAAAATTAACACTTTATCACAGCTGCGTGCATCTCAACGCGTATCTGGATCGGTATCTTGTTTTCACTAACCGAAGGGTGCAATTAAAACATTCCACGATGTCGCAACTAACATTACATAGTAATTTGCCTCCGAACGAGATGATATCTGATGAGCAAATGAAATGTGACTTGAGCGTCCATTACAACGGCCACGAGAGCGTGACATTAGTGATGTCGAGACGTCATCGCCTGGTTCGTTCACATTACAAAGATCTTTGCAACGTTGGTTTGAGGAAGTTATGTAATATGAACGTGGTTTACTTAGATGACACTGAACCCTATAAAAGCTAACTGTATTTCCTCGTGCGAGTATTATGGGAAAGTATAGTGGGACAGTCATTCAATCTTTAAGCGCCTTTAGGTTAAGGTCTTAAAATGTCGTTGTGTGTAGAGCTTTGTTTAGTTAAGTGTAATGATAATTATAAAGTTTGTAAAATATTACCGCTGGCTATAATAGCCATAAACATACAAAAGAACATGTGAGAGAAGAGAATGTATGTACTGTATTGGATCTTAAAACAAACAGAGATAAATAATGATAACGCTTGGTTATAAATTGTATGCGACACCGACATTGTGTTCAGGATTTACGACCTTTAGTTTCAGCTAACATAAGATTTCGAAAAGCGTAAGAAGATAAATAACAACACTAAATATTGTTGGTGTTTTCTTGTAAGCACCATAATTATACTCTTGTTGTTGTTTTATGTACTTATGTTTTGTCGTGAAAATAAACTTATTCTATTCTATTCTATTCAAAGTTATATTGACCTTTGCATCGAAAAGTTGGGTTATAGGACGTTTATTCAAAAACTACGTTACGAAAGTGTAAGTTTCGCTACGAAAATCTTATGCCTTTAATAATTTACAGCAAATATTATAAAACTGTTTGTCTTTTATTCTTTTAGTAGCCAGACTTCCTGCAAAAACGTGTTGCCAATTGTAGCTCTCCATTACCTACCTGCACGTAATGATGCGAGCATAGTAAAAAGCTCAAATGCCTCTATGATGATCCTGCTATTGGAAGGAGTTTATAACAGGAAGGCAGAGAAGTCATCAAGCTCTATGCAGGCTGTGGTTTTGGTAAAGGATGCCCGGATCAGGTAGTGCAGTCCAAGTAATATTTTATAAAAATGTTGTTTTATTTTTCCTACACGTAGTAAAAATGGCCCTGTTCACTTTGTAGTAATATGACCACGTGTAGGTTGCGCGACGAGACAGGTGGCGGCGGTGGTGATACCCAATGATTTAATAATGTGATTTGGTGATTTTATTGTTTTTTAAGCTTAATAAGCCCCCGTGGTGGAGTATGGCCTATACCTTCCTCAGGGAAGAGACCCGTGCCCCTCGGTGGGGACATAATGGGTAGATGATGAAGCAATACACTAAAATCAGTATGATGATGATGACGATACTGGAGTTTAGTTACAAACAATAAAATAAATTGTCCTCAGCACGGGTTAGTGCAACAAAAAGAATATAACAATAAAATATTTTTCAGGGTTCCATACCCGAAGGGTCCTAAACGGGACCCTATTACTAAGACTTCGCTGTCCGTCTGTCTGTCTGTCTGTCTGTCCGTTTGTCTGTCAGTCTGTCACCAGGCTGTATCACATGAACGTTGAAATATTCACAGAAATATTTAAAAAAAATACAAAAACAGAATAGAATAAATGTTTAAGGGGGGCTCCCACACAGAATAGTTAGTTCTGTATTCAAAAAATAAATAATGAAATTAAAATACAATAAATATTTAAGGGGGACTCCCATACAACAAACGTGATTTTTTGCCGTTTTTTCTCGATCTCTGTGTCTTATGTTGTATAGATAACGGTACGGAACCCTTCGTGCGCGAGTTCGACTCGCACTTACATATATATATATATATATATATATATATATATATATATATATATTTGTATTAGTGTCGTGTATGCAGACAAGACACCTCTAAGTCGGCCGGCACTTTACAAAACTACGACCTGTATAGTCAAGTCCTATGGATCTTACCTTAACAATAATAAACCATTTTACGAGCCCACTAACATGCACGAGGATTAAATTCCTCGAGTAACGCTATTCCTAACTATCACATATTTCTTTAGCTTTTAATATGACTTTACTACTTGGATATAAGTCCTCTAAGCAAACTGCTAAGCAGTCAAGGTTTTACATTTTTTGTCTTACGTTTTTACTGCTTTCATAAATTATTGTAGTAATTACGTGCAACTCTTTAGTCTGGATATGCGGACAAAGTCACAAGCTAAACTTACTAAGTACCACTGGCAGTTCCTTATCGACGGTGAATGTCTTGTAAACTTAAAGATAAAAGAATTGGAAGCTATCAAGCGCGAAACAATGGAGGTGGTTTCGCATTTTTGACGTAAATACGTTTTACTCAGAACAATAGATCGCTAACCGCATGCTCAAACGTTGGTGGTTAGGCTGTATGTACCTACATAGGTCTACTCTCTACCTCTCTAGTCTAGACGTTCGCTGAAGTAATGAGGTATCTGCAATGTTCGCGTTATTTTGAGGAACGAAATGGCTTGCCTGCGTGGTAGGTAACGTATTTGAAGTCAACCGTTTTTTAGGGTTCCGTACCTCAAAAGGAAAAAAACAGAAACCCTTATAGGATCACTTTGCTGTCCGTCCGTCCATCCGTCTGTCTGTCTATTTGTCTGTCAAGACCCTTTATCTGGGGAATGCGTGGAGGTGTCAAGTTGAAATTAAAACCATATAGGTACTTAGGTTTACAGTTCCTTGAAGCTGTGAAAAAAACAAACTTCTAAGTTAACGTAAAAAAGGTACGGCCGTTTATGCCGCAAAAAACGTATATTTTGACACTCAAGGAAATCAACATTTATAGGGTACTTTCCGTTGACCTAGAACTATGAAATTTGACAAGTAATATCTTCTTGATATTACTAGCCAAATTTCTGGGATGTAAGGGAGCAAATATCATCCAAGCGCTCTCAGCCAACCTCACCTGCCCGTGGTGTATCCTGCTGACCTACCAACGAAATGGACGCACAATTAGGCTGATCGGCATCTGGTGCAGCTGGAGGTGGAGCTGGGATAAGATGGCACATTCTGGGGTTATATGAAGTCCAAAAACAGAGGAAGGACACCATAACTCTAGAATCGGGACATTTTATGTATTAAAAAGAAGGAGACCAGCCATCCCAGGGTGGCGTCGGGCTTGTGGTCAGCAAGGCTTTCCGTGACAACGTTGTAGAAATCTCAAGTGTGTTGACCAGGGTTGCGTACCCCATAATTAAGTTAACCGAGAGGTAAAGTCTCAAGGTTATCCAGATTTACGCACTGACCTTGACCTACTTGGATGAAAAAAGCATGTATGAATACATCGCCAGAGCCTTACATACCACGTTTAAGGCTCACTACAACGTTCTCATGAGAGACTTTAACGTCAAAGCGGGAGTACAGACCTGCAGTGAATAAACTATAGGACCACACGGATTTGGCAGTAGGAATCACAGGGGAAAAAGGCTAGTCAACTTCCTCGAGAAAGAAGGGCATTACTTGATGAACTCGTTTTTCAAGAAAAAGCACCGAAGGAAGTGGACATAGCAAAGCCCCGACACTGTGACTAAAAACGAGATAGACTTCATCATTACGGAAAAACGGCGCATATTCAGACATCTCAGTGATCACTAGTTTTAATACTGAAAGTGATCACCGACTTGTATGAGGCTCTGTGAATATCGACTTCAAAGCTGACAGAGTCCGATTGATGAAGTCCACGCTCCGACCGAACTTACTTCAAACCGTTATTGGGTCTGAAATATTCCAACTAAAATTGGAAAAGTCATAAAGAAACTGGTACGACGCGACCTTCTAACATGCTCTTGATAAAAAAATCAATTGAATAGAATCGGGGGTTGAAAGTGTTCGTCCAGCCTCTAGTTAGAAGCTACCTCACAAGCTGACAATGTCAACAGGGAATACGTCGCATTTAAGTAGGAGATTCTGTCGGTAGTTGAAGACTTCAACGGCAAGCTACGCTTCGCATGCTTCTGGGCCCGTGCCCTATACTGAGGATTGTACAGCCACCTTAACCCGCTACTTCACAGAAGACCTGTCCGGAATCAGCCGAGATGAGATCGTGATGGCCCTTAAACAGCTCAAAAATAGAAAGGCCCCAGGCGAAGTTGAAATCATTACAGTTTTTAAAAGCTAGAAGAGCACCAGCTGTAAATCTGCTCCTAAAGCTCTTGAATTCCGTTCTCTTCGCTGAAAGAACCCTACAAGCATGGAAAAGAAACATGGTAATTTTATTTTTCATAAAAGATAAAACCCTATTAAAAAACTACCTCTCGATTTCGCTTCTGAGCCAGATCTCCAAGCTGTTTTCAAGAGTCATCACGAACCGTCTTGCGCGAATGCTCGACGAATTTCAACCTCAGGAACAGGCAGGGTTTCGGAGCGGTTACGGCACCATAGACCACATCCACACAGTGCCGAAAACCGAAGAGTGCAATCGGCCCCTGTGCTTAGCATTTGTGGACTATGAGAAGACCTTTGACTCAATCGAAACTTGGCCTGTTTTGGAGTCCTTGCAGCGTTGCCAAGTCGACTGGCGCTATATCGAGGTGATGAGATGACGAAGCCAGGTAATTAGAAAAACCTAAAAAAGGGTTCAATAGCGTGCACTATAGAAAGAGCAAATAAATAACATCGCGAGGCTATAAACAGGACATCACTTGATGGACCACCGACCACGAACCGGTCGACCAATTTACGGTTCTGAGAGCAAGGTAAACGAACTTATTAGCATGGTAATAAAGTCCATAGATTAATTTATTGTTATTATCAATAACAACATATATTAAAAACATTAGGAACCTGTTGCGAACATTTCCACCTAACGGCTGATTTAGGTGATGAATCAGTATCATACTGATCTGATTATAACGGTGGCCCATTAATATCTTTCCGAATGATAAGAATCGGCAAATTCTCTAGAATAATTACACAGAACGAAACACGTCTATAAATACGGTTGGGATTTAAAATTCTTAAATAGTCGACCCAACAGCAGTCAATAAGAACTAGCATAAAGATTTTCGATGAAGAAACCGGGAAAGAGATTCAAAGCTAAAATAGCGCTTTTTCCGAGCTGAATATTTTATGAGTTGCCTGAAATATGAAATGTTTTAGTGTCTATTTTTGGTCTAGTCCGCAACACCTTTTATTCGATTCTCCATGCGCAATAAGAACGTTGGCTTGCAGCCGTAAATTAAGGCTTTACTCGGACTTATCCTCCTGAAAACATCTAAATAATCCCAAGCTCCTCTGGCTAGGATCATTAGCACAGCTACCTGTCATGAATTCCACTTAGTAAATAATAAAGTCTGAGCTTTAGCAAATAGTCACGCAGAGTGCATTGTTTACCAATTAAGCTTTGCTCGTAGACGCGCGGCGCATACCAACATGCATACCCGCGCACAGAAGACTGGTCTAAAGTAGAAGGTATTTTATTTTATTTATTTATTTTAACCTTTAGGAAAACTTATAGCTGAACTTAGCATAATATACATTTTAGTAAAGAATAAAAAGCTAATTACAAGTTTTCACAAATAGAAACTAGTTAAACTAAGTATTTGCATTCAATTCACAGGTTTAAAATATAAGAGGTCTTAAATTATGCGTATCAGTTATCAAATAGCAATTGAGTCATGGCACAACTTGCCTCTCGCAAACTAATCCTTACTAATATTATAAGCGCGAAATTTTTATGTATGGATGGATGTTTGTTGCTCTTTCACGCAAAAACGGCTGAACGGATCCGGATGAAATTTTGAAAATTTTTATCCCGGATAAATACACATCAAAATTACCACGCAAATGAAGTCGCGGGCAACAGCTAGTATTAAATAGATCAAAGTTGAGTTTGTTGACAGCCGAGTTAAAATTTCTGCACGCACGCAACACATACCTACGTATTTCCCCTGTAATTTGTTGATCCAAATTCAGTGTGCAAAATCGCATTATGACGCTGAGGTCTGGCTGGTACTCGGATGTCTAACTGAGCTAGGAGATCTGCCCCTATATTATGCTCACCAAATCCTGAGCGATTCCAATTGTCTAACTGTCAAATTAGTATGGAATTTGGCAATTAGACGATTGGAATCGCTCAGGATTTGGTGCGCGTGATTAGGCCACTGGACAGTCAATGCTACCATTAGCAATCTTTAGCAGGTCAGCAATTTTACTCCTACTTAGGTCCCTGAAGAGGTAAACAAAGCTTAGATAAAGATGAAAATTGCTTTTACTGCCTTAGCTTGAAACTTACGGGAAATTAAAAACTAAAACGGAACATAATATAAATATAGCATAATATGAATTTGTACTGACGTAGGACCATCATAATCACGGGCAGCGCTGGTTTTCAGTCACTCCATCTCCTCGAGATGATATGCGGGGGTGATGGTTAATCAATGTTAAAAGCATCTGAATATCGAGATAGCAAGTATATCAGCTTAGTAGGCCTAATCCTCAGAATAAAATAAGATAACAGCATGCTAAGTAGCATTAAGCTCGCCTATGTGCAAAACTACCTGTTAAATGCAATTAAGGATTTAATAATAATAATAATAATAATAATAATAATAACAACCATCTTAGGTACGGGCTTATTGGGTAGAACATTTGATGACGATATGACTTTGTTTTATAAGTTATGTACATTTGTGAAGTTACAGTAGCAATACCACTCGCTAACGGTGAAGGAAAACATCGTGACGAAACCTGGGTGCTTGAAATCGCTAATCCGCGTTGGACACGCCTGGTGATTAAGCCCATAGTCTTTCTCTGAGAGAAGGTCTGTGCCCTACAGTGGGACGTATATATAGGCTGCTTATGAAGGTACGGGCTTAAGGAGGTATTGTTATTATCTCTCTTCTACTAATAACTTCACTGTCTCTCTCGTGTCACCAAATTGTCACTAGCAGAAGAAAAGCACCTAGTGTATTTACTCGATAAAGAGAATCATTGACTTGCAAACAGCACCGGAAGGCTCTGCCTGTGAATTGTTAAGCTTTTGTTAAGTTACGTACAATAGACTTTAGAGAAACGTTTATATTACATATCTCACGCATTATTAATGACTTATTCAGTAATTGAGCACATTGACATCTGTATCTGTGTGAACATACACTTACGAGTCATTAGTGTTCTTCCTATTTGATTACCACTTAAAGCTGTTTTGAATTATATACTACTCGTTTTTGCTTTTCCGTATAAGTCCAATGCAATCGATAATATAGAAGAACCGCAATGAATGAATCTCTTTTAGCCGTAAACTAAATTTATTTAATTCCATCTATTCATTAAAAACCATATCTATTAATAAATGCAACGAAATACGAGATTTGGGGGTGATTATGGACAGCAAGTTGATGTTTGATCGCCATATTGAATATATTATCAACAAAGCCTATAGAGCACTTGGATTTATCATACGCTCCTTCGACAGCTTGAATCAATTAAAATTATATACTGCGCCTTTGTCAGAAGCCACCTTGAATATGGTTTCCAAGTGTGGAATTCATGCTATAATATTTATATAACCAAACTAGAAAGCATCCAAAGCAAGTTTATTCGTTACCTTAGATTTAAATTCAAAATCCCTAAGCAAGACTATAGCCAACTTTGTGTTAAACTTCACCTACTGCCCCTTCATATTCGTCGCATTATTTGCGATATTTCGTTTTGATGAAAATTGCCCAAAATTTCATTGACTCTCCTGAATTGTTAGCTCATTTGAATATCTTAGTCCCTTCACGTCTATCTTCCCGCAATAAGTCTATTCTATATGTTCCCCGCGTTCATTCTAATTACCGGCAAAATTCATTTCTTCTGAGGGCCGCCCGGTCATTTAATCAACTCTGTAGTGTAAACAACAGCATCGATTTATTCTGCGACAGTATAAGTATCGTACGCAAATCTATTGCCTCGGATTTCTGTAACTCTTTGCAATCAATTCCCTGACCGTTGAATATGGATTGACTGACCGTTACATACTTAATTACATCTATTATTTGTTCTCTATTATACACTCTGAATTACATTTGAGACCACGAATATGTATTGACTGTCTATTTATCTATTTGTTTTGAACCGAGTGAAATATTGTCTCCTGTGTGTGCTTAGGCATTTTCTACTATAATAGTGAAAACTTGTCATTGGCTCTCTGTGTCTATTTCATTTGTAATGTATGTTTTTCATAGCTGTAACTTTTCCTATTATAATAAAATAAATAAATAAAATAAAAATAAAATTTATCTGAATTAGACAGTTTTTTTAGTAGGTAATGTTTGGAAGTAACATAGAACGTTCAAATATTAGATGAGTAAGCTGGGCAAGACGCGTATGTTTGGAAATTGGTAGCCTCGTTTTGAGGCGTGAGTAGCTTGCTTCTTTAAGCTGTCCCAGTTACAATATTAGTGGGATATATTTAATATCAAATATGCTGAGCTCAAATAAAAAAAGTGGGGTCATAAAATTACATTAACCACACGCTATATATATCTCTTAAATGGGGGGGGGGATATAAGTAGTACGTACTATTTCCGATTCGCGGATTTTTGTTTGATCTAATGATCATACGCATATCGCAGCCAAGACTAGTTACCAATTCTTATAAGTACTCTATTTTCACTGGAATAAAATTTGGTCCAAAGGCCGCAGACCTGCACGCTTGAAAGCATGTAGAGTTCAGAGAAATTTTTAAATGCACAAATAAATGTGGGAAAGCTGTACATACCTACGCTGGAATGTCATTAAAATAACACCGTCGTGTAGTTCGCAGATGAAGCCGTGTTGATAAGGCAATTCACACTGAGACTCTTCCTAATATCAGGTTACATGGACGCCGCGTAGCAGAATTTTATGTGTGTTGAAAATACTAACTGCCGTTTTATATAAATCTCGAATATCAACCTCGAAATTGAGGTTGATGCCTTATAAAATTAGTTACGATTGTAGACCGTTCATTTTAATTCTACCAGAATTTTAAGATTTTTAGTACGTGCACAAAAACAATTACTACTGACAGAAACACACATTATAAATGAATATTCTTTAGTAAAAATGTCAAATAACTGGCCTCTCTAGCACAGATGAATTTCCGAAGGTCACTGCCGATAGAGCAACAATGTCGCTTAATTACAATTTTAATGACCTGACTTGAACTTAAATTAACATGAAACTTGTCAAAAATATTGGATGGAAAATTAAAGTGGCGAGCATTGTACAAAACGGATTGAAAAGATACGCTTAGGTATACATATGCACAAAAGTAAAGACATAGGTATATAATATTATTCTTACAAAGATTTTGAAAATAGCTGATGAATATGAGTGATGATTAGACAGTACATGATAACAGTTATGATAACAATAAAAGTAGTTTATAATACATTCATGATAATAATGGAACTCGGCTGAAATGAGACCAAATAACCGAGTTTTCAGAAGGCTTACGCAATGTGTGACTTAGCTACGGACTTCGTGTGTCACGGAAGAAATTTGAGTAGTTCGAAGGTAAGTCTTAGCTTATAATGTCGACCCACTCCATCATTATAACCGCGCATAGCGCGTGCGCACTGTGAATTGTGCATAGACAGCGGATGACTTCCCATGCGCCAGTCGCTAGTATGATAAAACGAACCAAGTAAAATAACTCCATTGAAGACAATTGGCTATTAATATATGTGTGTATCTATCGCCAACGTTAAGTACTTTTGCACCCAGTAAATGTTTAAGTACTAAATTTAATGCATCAGAAACATAGCCCTTTTAGCACATTTTGCTAACTTACCAAATAAACGCAGATAACAATAAATAGATGATGTTAAACTGACGTTGACAGTGCAGGAGATGTCTGTGGAAACCCATAAAGCAAAGCTGTAAAAGCGAAAGCAAATAAAGTTTAGAGCCAACCCAAGGGGAATGGGCAAGGGTAGGAATAAATGTCTAGAAATCTTCAATAATAATAAAAGATGTATTGGATAGACGCGTATCGCCTCTAGTAAAATAGAGCTTGAAATATTAAAAAGAAAAATATGCCGGTAAGACCGGACCGACATAATTCAATATTTATTTTACTCTGCTGTTGAAGTTCTATATATTTTTTCTTAAATTTTATTTAGAAACTTTTCAAACCTCACGGACAATCTAGTTAAACCACTTATGTGGTTTCACACTGTCTCCAGTGAACTTGCGACGATATGGTCAATGACCGCACTGTGGGCCTCGCACTGTTCACTTGTCGTTGTCAATGATCTTATGGTATGTATGGTATCTTTGAGTTTATTCTGATATTCAGTGAATTAGACATCGATAGAGAAAGCGCTCAGGTAAGCCTTGTGATCGTTGGTTCAATAAAAATAAATAAAATTTCATCAGCGTATTGTTATCGGTATTGCCGTATAAAGCCTAATTTAGCACAGTCGACAGCAGTTCAACATTTACATTTTTGTTGCAAAGTTGTCCGTAACGCAACTGAATAGAGTGCACATATGAAGATCGATGTGCTATCGACTGTACTACAACTGCATGAACTAAGGTATTGGACTAAAAAGTTGTGTTGGATTTCTTTATGAAGTAAAAATTTGACCTTTCGACCGCTTGTTGCGACGTGGGTAAAGGAGGAGAACAATTGAAGTCGGTCAAGTCATGCGCTGGAGTTAGTGAATGAATTGAAGCGAAGGTCAAGATCAGGCATGCTGTTAAACCAGCAATAAAACCAGAGACTATCGAGGCCATAACCAGCGAGTTATAAAGCTATCACTTTCAGCGTGTCAGGTCTCTCTAAGCTGCACAAAAGCGCGAACTACGGAATCCATTGTAAGTTTCGGCGTCATATCACAAAAGTTTTAGTAACGGTCTACCGCAAAAAGAATGAAGAAAGCGACGGGAGAAATAAACAAATTGACGCAGTTCGTACTACCTACTTACGGAAAATATAAATTTAATTCAAACACGTAGCAATGGTGATGGCCATGCGAAATGGAAAATGTTGAATTGAATATATGTACCCGAAAACGGCGTGCGTACATGCAGCGACTAATGAATGTCGATGAAGCGAAAGAGGTTTGTCACGATCGTGGGAAGTGGCAAACCTTGGTCGCTAACTCAGAGCATATTTGTGGTCGCCAACTACGGGATACAGGCGTGAATTTACTATGTACTACTATAAGCACTGCAATCTGTAGAAAGTTTAAGCAGCATACATAGGTCCCAGTGCAGGGCATTAAGCCTTCTCTCAAAGAGAGGCTTTATCACACGATTCCTTAACACACTCCTCAAATGCAGTTCTAATAGTCTGTTGTGAGAAGACCCTCCTTGTTTTAAGGATTTGTTGTTATAAATAAGACTAAAAGTCTTTACCACAGACCACGGAGTGTTTTAGACATAGAGGAATCGTGTTTTTATAAATATCACCGTAGTCTAATATTGTAATAAAGCGAAACTGTTTTATAAGAGGGTCATTGGACTACCCACCTACATTAAAAATGTAGAGAAATAGATAAAGCCTTTGCAATGAGATGATTTATATAGCGTCCAGTGGCACCTTCACATGGGTGAGGGAAGGTGCAGTGCCTGGGACATTGTTTGTTAGATGGAGTAACTAACCTAACCTAACCTAACCTAACCTACGAGTACAGATGGCTGCCTTATCTTTAAAAATAATCTCTTCCAGACAACCTTTGGATGGACTGGACTATTAAATTGGAGAAGAAAGTAGATGTAAAAAAATATAAAATTATTATTTCAGAGGTACATATGAATAAATAAATAAATATATATATTTGAATCTATTTAAATATGTACCTGTCATAATCTATAATTCTAATTTCAGCAGTACCACTACGGTTTAATATAAATGCAACAGTTTTGGATTTGTATGTCAAAGTTGAACCGTTAAGTGGTGCACGGCTCTTGACGGATTCACGATTTCGCCAAACGCAACAATGGAAATTGTAACAAGAGATAAATTTTATTAAACCGTTCATTCTGTGTGAAAGAGCTCACGCTGCGTTAGAATTAATAGATAGTGCCGACGAAAAAATGTATCAACACCTCGCGGCCGACCATTGTGTGGGCATAGTAAGTATTGTACGCCCTACCGGGCTTTTGGCTACGACTGCAGGGGACTGTTTCAAAGAAATACAATGGATTCATGGTTTACCTACTATCCACAGATTAACAAATAGGAAGACTTACCCCCAGTTTCTCGTACACTAACACGCTGTTAATCTACTGTTAACAGCTGTCAATTCACCAATGTGCATACAAAAAAACCACTGACAGCTGTTAAAAGTAGATTATTAATAGCTTGTTAATAATCTACTTTTTTGAAACCGAGGGTTAGCTAGGTAATGTACATAGAATTGTCGTGATAAACAGTGCATTGTAGTTTTATGAAATGGTCCTGGTAGTCTGTACATTTTTGTATTATTAAAAAATAAACAGTCATTTATGAAATGTCTTTAAGTATGATGAAAGCACTAACATGTTCGTAACTTAATTTCGTAGCTTTTATCTCATCAAGCGGCAATGGTATCTAACGTCACGCATAAACCATCGCGTTAAGAGGCAGACACACTAGCCTCAGCCATCCTGGTCGGTGTAGGAACAAAAGAAAGAGAAGATAGATAGGGCCCACCACTGAAAATAAGTAACAAATTATTAACTAACGTTGAATTGATTTAATAAAAGGATAGTGAAATTAATAATTAATTGAAAATATAACACAATAATGTTTTTAAGTACATTGGAATGAATAGTTCCCTTTAATATTATTGATAAATTTAAATAACATAGACCTGATTGAAAATAGTTATTTTAAGGGGTAACTTTGTTTTTTCGAGCGATTTACAATATAATGTGCTTTGGACACAAAGATGTTAAGATAATAAGACACAATATTAAGTAACTTATCTCTGTAAATTACTGGTGTGCAATAAAGGGCTATCTATCTATGTTTTCATAAATATTAACAAGCATAACACTTTTTTTTCACTACGATATACTAACCCTATTTTGATACAAAATAGTTTAAATAAGGCTCAAGTTGCTTAATTGACTGCTATCAGGGCCTAGAGCAAGGTGCTCTTATGACATTCAACAAAGTTCTTTACGTCGAAATAAGTTTCTCATTTCTGACTCCAAATCTCTAAACAGATCAATAACGTGCATTTCCTCTGACTTGTTCGAACGCGAGCAGTGCCTTCGCCGCTTTACGTTTCCATGGAATTATCTGCCCCGTCAGTCTAAGCACGAGTTGGAAATGCAACGTGGCTAAAAATAATTGCGACTTTCACCTTATCAATGTGAAACATTTGCAGGGAAATTACTCAGGACTCGCGGGCGAGATGATTCCATTTCATCTGAGTGCACTCGCTAGATAATTGCAATGGTTGCCGTCTGCAATTCTGGGTGGGTAGGAAACCTACTTAATTTATTTGAAGGTCGCAGACAGTAGTTTACTTCGCAGTATTAGAACAGTCGCAGCTGTGGACAAGTGTTGTCCCATGGTCGTACTTATAGCGGGCACAGTAAAAAACTATCGTGGGGTAGGCCTAGGGTTGCCAACCCTATTATATAATATAGTATCCTACTATATTAGGGGCTCAAATACTATATTTCTAAAAAAAATATATAGTAGGCGAAACTACTATATTTTGCGTAAAGCGGAATCCAGCCTTAATGTTTTTCTAAAGCTCGCTCTTCAAGTCTTAGTCCGAAAATCGCACCCTATTTTTTATGCTATTTTTTACTATTTTTTTACCATTATTTTGCCATCTACTATATTTTTAGAGGTAATAACTTCGAAAATACTATATTGTAAAAAAGTGGCAACCCTAGGTAGGCCTGACTGTCTGAGTTCTCGACTGTATATCAGACGATAGGAGCTCCTCCATCTCAACAAAAATGAAAATGTAATAAAAAATATTGCTTATCATTATCTCCCCGGTACACGCACCCTCTTGCTCCCCGTCTAGACTGCGAAAGGTGGATCCACTTATCCAATTTCTTAGACAAGTACAAGAAAACATTTTTCATAATAAGTTTCGTTCAGTTTTAACAAGGAAAACTTGCCCCTTCTCCCAAAGGGTACAAATAACAAGTCCACTTGATTAAATTGTATCTACTTGTAACGTAAGCTCACCTCACACTGTGTTGCTAAAGTTACAGAATAACATCACTTTGAGACTGCGCCATGGTAGCTTGTATTTCCGTACAAAAATTGGCAGTCGACAAGATATTTCTGTCTCTGACACTACTGTCGATAGACCACCCGCTCTACTCTGAATTCATAGACTTATATTAATAGATTGGCGTAGACTTATAATCGTAAGTTAAAGTAAAATAAGTTAGATAAGTTCTAACAGCCCGTCAATGGTAGAACCATAAAAAGCTCTTCACTTGAGGCTAAACATAATTTTCTTGAAATAATACTGTAGTTGCAGAATAAGAAGTAGTTGACACACGTGACAGATGATAATAAATTGCTGACAACATATAAAATATTTCATCATCATCATCCTATGCTTGTCCACTGCTGGACATAGGCCTCTCCTAAAGCACGCCACTGAGCACGGTCCTCGGCTACTCTCATCAAGCTCTTACCAGCCGCTCTGCGAAGATTATCGCTCCATCGAGTCTGAGGACGTCCTACACTACGTTTACCGATCCGCGGTCTCCACTCGAGAACTCGTCTACCCTAAAATATTTTTTTATCGAAATGTTTAAGGTTCGAAATCTCATAGTAAAGTGGATTGAAATTTACAGAAATTAAGTTGGATGATTATAAAAATACCGAAATGGACTATAAACAATTATGAAAAAGGAAACGAAGGGAGGTCAGGTGGATTTTACAAGGGTTAATGAATAAACTCATGCGACTTGCGTAGGCAAGTATAAAATATAACGTTCCACACACTACTTTCGGCACCCCACATAGGCTGGTAATGGAAGAGCTTATTATTATTATTATTATTATTATTAAATTCTTTATTTCATAGAAAACAATTTTCTTACAAAGGCGTACTTAATGCTAAATAGAATTTTCTTCCAGTCAACCTTGGGAGCTTATCTTCTTTCTCCGGTCCGTGAGTCAAGCTGATGATAGTCAGTAATAGGGTATTAGACTTAATGCAACTCTATTACGAATATATCTACCTCCTCCTCCTTCCAAGTTCTCGTTTAATCAGGGAAGTAGGTAGGGACCTTTCAAAAGATGATAAATGACAGACTTGATTGGATGCGCTGTAGTAGCTTCTTATTTCAATGCCAAGGTCCGTGAGATAGATTTGCGAATCATATTGTCTACTGATAGATTAGATCTACATCTGTTGGTCTATACACAACAGGGTTTTTGGATTATACACAGAATGTTTGCGGTGTTCGTAGTTTTTTGAGACATTAGACCATTTCGAAACTTTTAATATATCTTATAAACGTTCCTTGGATTCTGATAAATGCATAGTATGTCATATATTTATTAGGTAAAATAAATAATTGCGATGAGACCTGTGTAATATATAACTATAGAAATACATTATATAATAAAAATTATTTGGACAAGTTATACAAACCGTGATTTTGTGTACAACAGTAAATAAGCGTAAGGCCAACCATCTGCCAAACATCCTGAAGGTACATTACGAGGGTTATTTAGAACAGTTGCTAGCACAAACACAAAAATAATCGCAAGGGGTATTTTGACCGCATTCAAAGCATTTTGTCCGACGGTTTACAAATATTATAGAGACGATGTGATTCGGACAGTGATTTATAAAGCGAGGGTGGCTGCCTCCACCCTCCCTAGGGGCTGCCCACCGAATGTCGTAAACAACATTGATTTCTGGAAATTGGAAACAAGCGCTTGAGACGTATGGGGACAGCTTGCAACTTTGGTAGTGACTTGCGAGTTATTCCGAATAATTCGTAACGTTACATTTGTCACTTTGTGATTACGCGCTATCTATATTCCATTCTAGTTTCAGCTGATAACCTTTGCATTTTTCTGGGCGCTGACATAAAACTGATTTTAGAGCGCCGGGTTTTTAACTGAGAATTTCACTAAGTAGAAACTTAAGCAGCGTTCTATCTCATTCTTTCTTAAGAAACACAGATGGACAGACTGAAACTTAAGTAATTGCTTAGATAATGCATATTGCATAACGCAAGAAAAAGATTTCTTTTGTGTCGACAATATAAAACCTGTAAATAAATAAAAATATATCTTTCAGATTTTGGGATATTTCAATAAGAAGTTGTATAGTTACAAAAGTACCTATATGGCGTTATTCTGTTGCTCTATCTAACATCTAATTATAACAACCAAAATCTTAGCACGCTATTTAACTGTAAAGTTCGACGTTTAATTGGTTATAACTTCTTTTGTGTTTTGTGTAGGTGAGATAACTGTTGTTGTTTTTTGGGTATATCAAAATTATTATAATAAGCTATCCTTGATTAGCGATGTCGGTTTGTCTGTCACGGGTAACTAGGTCGATTGGTGGTTGGTAGATAGACAACACGATTGTTTGTGGTATCGTCCCGAGCGGCTTTTTGTCGGCTGTCAGCACCAACGTCAGCGTGGATGCGTTTAATGGTCGTTTAATTGAATTAGCCGGCAAAAACATAATTAATGTTTATACGCCTGTGCGAGCTTGATGGCTTGCATTACTATCGAATTGATTGGAATGTGTTAAAGGAAGGCACTCCATATCGGTCTCGGTGCAATTAATATGAAACAATTCCAGGAACATGATGTTCTCGAGCATTTTCCAACTGCGCAAGCGCACTTGCACGTACTCGACCATTATGTGACACGTCTATTTGAAATAAATTGAACCACAATGACATCGAACAGGCAACTTCCAGTTAACGAGGTCCATAACGAAGTTTATGATGTCTGTGGTCTCGCCTGTTTGCTTATAAGGTCCGCTAGGGCACAGGGTCGCAGTCACGGCGGGCCCGGCCATTGATGGCGGAAGGCGAGTCACCAAACGGTACTTTCATCCCGACTTGCCCACTCTCATTCAACGCAACATGTCCAAATGACCTGCGGACAGACTTATGCTAATAGCGTATCCACTAGAACGGATTTGGGTCAGGTTTGTAAACATGCTTTCATGGCTAGGGCATATGCAGTACATTATTCTAATTTAAGAAATAGTGGATTGTTCGTAAGTAAAGTGAACCTAAAGAGAGAAAGAACTGCTTACAGTGCTTTAAGTCCCAAAAGCGGTCTTCGTAGTTTGTTTAACTTACCCATAAATGTTTACTTTAGTGCTCTTGTTCCAAAGAAATGTAATAAAGATTCTACTACGTAGAGTTGTTTACATCTAAGCGTTTTTTCTAAGAGCCGGTGAAATTAAAGCAATCATAAAATCAAAGCTAATGCCCAATGATGGTTTTGTAGAAAGTCGCACGTGCCCAGTCGGCAACGGTAACCCGGACCAATTGACCATAAACCCATGACATGACCGTATCTAGAAGACACGTTTAAACCAATTAAGTAGGAATCTAATCGATTTAACATAGCTCAACAATAGTGTTTGGGTTCCCCACCCGAGAGTTGCCAGCAGGATTTTAATTATATGCCTACGACCGACTTCTGTCTGTCTGACCCATAGGGGGCTCATTTTCTTGAATCGTAATTTTCTTGAACCGTTGTAGTAACCGACTAACAACAACAAAAAAAATATTGATTGAACTCAGAAAGTTGGTACTATCGATACTGTAAGTTGTGTACCTAGATTGTGTAAGTTTATATAAGAGGATTATTAGTAAGAGCTTGCTGCGTTAGCAGTTTGGCACACTGAGGAAATTGTGGTTACTCATGTTTTATTATAAATAAATAGTAGCCTAGTGGGTCGAAAGAGCGGTGGTAGCCTAGTGGGTCGAACATTGGACTCGGAAGCGGGAGACCCAGGTTCGATTCCCAGTGCGGGCATGTACCTATGACTTTGTTTTCTAAGTTATGTACATTTGTGAAGTTATAGTAGCAATACCACTCACTAACGGTGAAGGAAAAAATCGTGAGGAAACCTGAGTGTCTGAACTATTTATATACCTCAGCGCTTGAAATCGCCAATCCGCGGTGGGCACGCGTGGTGATTAAGCCCATACTCTCTCCCTGAGAGCAGGCCTTTGCCCCACAGTGGGACGTATATAGGCTGCTGATGCATAAATAAATAAAATAAATAATGGGGTATTTTATATGAGTCAACTTTTTTTTGCTATATTATAAAAAACGGCCTAGTGTGTGTCGGACTTGCACTAAGGGTCGGGAACTGAATTTACATTCAGAAATCACATATTTCGTGAGTGAATTTGATGATGATGACAATGATGGTACGAAGCCTTCGGTACGCGAGTCCAACTTGCACTTGGCCGGTTTTTATTTTATTTGTTTCTAAAAAGTATTGCTTTTCCTTAAGTGATTCGTGCTTCGTTTGTTTCGTGTCTTACTTGGTTTTTCAGCGTTATAAGTCTTCAACGTTTATAATTGATTAAGTTACAAGCGATTATACCGTTACCACAGACTACTTAAACTGTCCCTGAGGAGTGTTTTAAGGAATCGTGTTTCGTGTTTTTATAATTAAATAAGACTGTTATGCAAACAAGGGATAGAGATTTAGTAGAGTTCTAACTATCCTTCAAGTAAAAATCTAAATAAATAGGTACCTAGATTAATATCCGTGTAACTGTTCGCCTAATTTGAATTTAGAACGTGTTAGTGTTAGATCAATTGCGACAACAATAGGACATTGTGTTTTGATTACGTACGTTTTATGACTGCAAAATGGTTTTTTACCGCTGTAGGGTGTGTGAATTCGGATCATCGGACTTGGGAGTAGAGCGCCAAGGTATATTGGACTACCGACGCGGTGGCCCGACCGCGGTCCGTCACGTCCGATAGATTGCATTATTTAACACCTACACGGCACGGAAACTCTATCATGAACCAGTTTCGTTGCTCTTGGTTTCGTTGCAGGGTCTGATGAGTTTAACATAATGGCAGAATGTGTGTTCTGTACGCATATATAAAAGAAACTTAGATTTCAATGAAAAAGATTTTTTTTATTAGTACTACCGTTTTGTGACCTGCTAATTTTTTTTTTATTCCAATTCTTACTATAAATACAATGTCACTCCTGTCTAATTAAAAAAAAAAAATATGCTCTTTATTACATTCAAACTACACTTTGCAATGAAAAAGTATGTTCTCGGTCTCAAAAGTAAGTTAAAAATACTTTTTATATGATTAACTACAAATCAACAATTTTTGCATTTTTTCCTTCACCTTACTTCTTGTAAAATTTCTAATGTCAACGGAAAATGGGTCATCAGATTTGATTGCGTTGACTTAAATTTTTTCGACTTATTTTTTTTAACGCATAAGAGCTTTAGTATCTGATATAAACTTGATAGCTCTCTGTGTTCCTGACAAAAACGGTCTCTACTAGAGAGACGGGCGGACGGAAGGACATACACACACCGGACGGACGTCGTGATTGGTAAAAAGATAAAAAAATTAAGTCTAGTAATTTCCAGAGGAAGACGTTGCTGTTATTTTTACTTGGGTGATCGTCGCATAATTATAAAAATTAACGATATAAAAAAATTAAAGTATATAAATCATTTAAGTATTAACATGCCTATGATCTAATATATACCGGCGACATGTTATCACGCAAAACTATTCCTTTAACAAACCTAAAGAGAAGTGGCAGTGTGTATCAACCACGACACTGGCCAGTACGTGCGTTAACTAGCTGACATTATCAGCACATTATATCGTAAATTAGTTAACACGCCGTTAAAAACCAATTTTAATCGGAATTAAAAAAACTCAATGTCCTATTATGCGTTGATAATTGGCTCGAGGTGGACGACACTACAAGATCGCAACACACGTGGCTATGTTTTTGCACAGGAATATATCTTTTTTTTTCCTGCAAATCACTTTCACGCTTCTTTTTATGGTTTATAAATCACCGTCAAACGCTTTGTCGTAGTGTGTTTATTTATTACTCATTGCAAGGGAGAAATCAAGTAATTATGTCGAATCCTATGATAAGTCGCCGAAATTGCAACGATTTCTATTTCCTACTACCCTTACTTCTATAAACTGACTACACGTGCAATGTGAAAAATAATTCTAGTTAATTCTACCTTTTTATAAAGTTCATTCTGATTAACAGAAAGTGCTATGTAAAGACTAATTCCACAGTCAAACCTAGCAATTGGTATTGTGAGGCTCTATTATAACAAATGTGTAACATGTTATTTTATATTAATAAATACATACACGTAGTGCGCCAGGCCACGTTCTCAGCGGATCTGCACAGTGCATATATTTACACAATCTGATTCGAGCTCCTTTCACCCTATATCACAGGACTGAAATGGGCAGAGAGATTAAAATTACTCAAATCAAACGATGCCCCAAATTTCATCCATCCAGCTTGGAAAATTTCTAAGATGCAGGGGTCCAAAAATAGCCAATTTCAAAATTCTTAAAAACTTTACTAAGTTCGGTCTATTTAAGATTCTAATCGTGGCTTTTAGCCACGCACTATTGTTTCCGTATTTATCAAGATATTGCCAATCCCGTGTAGACAGGAACCTACCACTAAGTTCCTATCAGTTTAAAATTTGAAGGCACTTAAGTCACCTTTACAAAAAAGTACATCATAAAACTATTTAGATTCTCGAGGAAACGTGGAAAGCTTGTCATTACGACGTTTTATAATTGCAAAAGTTAATACATCATTTATGGGGACTGTATAGGGTTCTACAATAAAATTCCTTAAGATATATTAGAGTTACCACCGACGCCGAGGTTTAAAGAATTGTGTTAAGGATATTCTGTGCAAAAAAAACCTATTATAACATTAAGGACTATTTTTGGAAGATAAAGATGTCTGGTATTTAAATAATGTTAACGGGGACGATTGTATCTAGTGTAGTGTAACTTTAAATTGAAAACTCTGATAATTAAGCAAACCTGTTTTGAAAAGAATAAATGTGGAGTTTCTTTGTTAGCTTCTTCTCCGCATAATCTATTAATTGCGAATCAGCTTTGATGTTCATTAAGTAAACATTGCAACAAGCGGTGGTAGCCTAGTGGGTAGAACATTGGACTCGGAAGCGGGAGACCTAGGTTCGATTCCCAGTGCGGGCATGTACCTATGACTTTGCTTTCTAAGTTATGTACATTTGTGAAGTTATAGTAGTAATACCACACGCTAACGGTAAAAGAAAACATCGTGAAACCTGGATGTCTGAGTTATTCACATACATCAGCGCTTGAAATCGCCAATCAGCGGTGGGCACGCGTGGTGATTAAGCCCATACTTTCTCTTAGAGAGAAGGCCTGTGCCCTACGGTGAGACGTATATAGGCTGCTTATGAAGTAAACATTTTGCTTCTATAGTGAATAAAATTCTTCTTCAGACTTTGATTCCCTCTTCATACGTGGGCGCGAATAAAGAAATGTGTTGCGATAAGATTTATTAAGAGACAATTAAGCTCGAAAGTACCAGCAAGCACGCAAATTATTAGATACTTACCTACTACACCAGCCGCAAAGCTTAAGGCTTTTCTAAGTAAAACATAAATCAATTTCAAGTTTTATGGTTGGTAGGTATACGAGTAGATAGGTTAGGAAACCCAACCTAGAATTTAATTTTTCTAAAATAAATTTTTTTAAACAACTAAGTAAAATTACGTTTATTGTTAACGACACTAATTCCACAATCAAACCAAGCAATTGGTTTTGTGGGGCTCTATTAAAACAAAAGTGTAACATGTTTATTTATACTTATTAAAAAATGCATACACGTAGTGCGCCAGGCCACGTTCTCGGCGGATCTGCACAGTGCATCATCATCATCAACAGCCATTTGACGCCCACTGCAGGACATAGACCGTATTTATAAACTCAAGAGCAATCTCGGAGGTAAGAGTGCTTTGTAATTTATAAATACGTAGATTTCAGAACATAAACGCACTTTCCACCCCCTGGAGGTGTTTTCAATACTTTACATTACCTTTAGCCTGCAAGTCTTAACAATATCCTGTTGATTCCCAAGTTTGCAGTATTTACCTAATGAACGACGCGTACTAAACTAGATGATCAAACACAATTTTATTTCCGGCGAGACGCCGAAATCACAGTAGACTTGCAACCAACGCTGCCTATATTCACTTCACTTGTCGCTTCTAGTAGACAGCTTAACAAAGTTTAGGTCATCAATGGTAGATACAAAGGGTGCGTTCATTGGTTCAAGCAAGGAGCATCACAATAAAAACAATACCGCAGCGTAATTGCAAGAGTACAGGGCACCCCTCCCGGCATTCCCTAATTGCGCGCCTGGGGACCATTCCCACGCACCGCTTTCAAGACCCGTGCCTCTCACAGAATAATGCAGGGAAACGCTCAGATGTTATGAGGCCAATTAACGTATCCAGTTGTAATGCTAATCGTCGACTAAAATAGAAAGATTGATGCCGTGCTTTATAAAAGCTGACTTTTATGTCAGCAACTGTGGCTATTCGCGTGCAACTCTGTTGCACATTTCGGCTGGACAATTTCAAAACCTAGTAAGTGACCTGAGACAAATTTTACAGGAGAGCCAAAAAACGAGTTGGTCACTTCGAGAGCTTGCCTTACTGAGAATATAAGAGCTAGAGACTTGAGAATTAGATCAAAAGAGCTATATATCCTTGGCTTTACACAGAATTCAATAGTTATCATAAATATAGAATAGATCACGTTTTATGGCCCTTACTAATGATTAATTTGTTTTTTTAATTGAATGCGTGTTTGATTGACAACTTTAAAAACCTAGTAAGGGCCGTTACTAGGTTTCTAATATTGTCAACCGCCACAATGATCATTGGATATACCTAGCAAGTGTAAATGTTGAAATGAAATCACTAATTTTACAATCATCATTTACTTTATTAATGAATAAACTTTAATATTTTAATAAGAAAACCTCAAAAACTTAAAAATACATCATTAATCTGTTATTATTTGCCCCCCTGAAACTAAATTTTCGGATGCGTCACAAAGTGGTAAGTTTATCCAAAATTGTCTCCGATTTGAAGGTATGAGAATCCTGTAAAATTCATGAGCTGTACCGATTTGTTGCGTTTACTTCTTCCAATGTATAATATTAATGATTGTTTGTGTATGTATCTCTTTCTAAAACAGTTGCTTTAGATTTTAATCTTAGAACTAAATCTAGAGTCCTGTATTGCGCCTCTTACTTATTTATTATATTAAGTATTACCTATATGTGGGAAATGCTGAGGAATTGGCAAAACGTACTATATTGACTCTAATATTTTTTATACTATAAGTTTGTCAATTCTGTTTATTCTCCTTAAATAAATAAATGAGAGGGACAAGTTTGGACACAATGTAATCTTTCTTACTCTGCTTAATACCTCTTGGGCCATTATTCATGACAGGTACCGGCAGCAACTCCGTGTTGAATTTTTTCAAAAGGAACTCTAGTTCTATGTAATATGTAATATATGTATGTTCTGCTCGTCAAAATTGACTTTGAAAAACATTTTTTGGCTTCCGCTAACAAATTTGACATCCACTACCGAATTCAATGTAAAATTATGAAGTGTGTCATTAATGTTTTTGCGTCTCTGGGTTCTTTTCTTTTTGCTTCATTGGTTTTTTTTTGCACCTCCACAATATCAATATTTTTTCTGCAGCTCATCACTGCATCTTTAAAATCTTCGTAATCGTAAACGGCTTCTCGACGCTTAATTTGAGTTTCAATATTTCCATGCACGCCGTCTGCTATCATGTGGGTATGACCTTTTGTCAAACATTTCAGATTTATGATTTCAAACCCCAGCCATTAAATTGGTCTTCGACTATACTACTCAATTCAACATGGAAAAATCCCCCAAAGACAATCCCCCGGTTTCTCGTACACTAACAAGCTGTTAATCTACTGTTAACAGCTATCAATGGTTATTTTGTATGCACTTTGGTCAATTGACAGCTGTTAACAGTAGATTAACAGCGTGTTAGTGTACGAGAAACCTACTCTACACGACACTACTACGAGAAACGTACACTAAAACAAATCACATTGATATATTTGAGGTAATAGACAAACTGTGTTAAACTTTACTGCAGTAAAAAAAAAAAATTTACTTACATGTCAGTGTCTTGCCGGGCATTTAGGACATTCAACATCATTTTCGACCTATAAAACTGTCGTTTAGACATAGTTTCTCAATTTCAATTAAATAACCAACAAACGATCCGCATGCGTCGAGGCTTGTCGCCTTACTTTACTCTACTCTTTGGCCTTACTAACGTTGGCGCGCGAAATCCAACCGTCTTTGACCATTTCAAAAACCTAGCAAGGCGCCAAACCACTTTAAAAACCTAGCAAGGGACACCCCTTACTAGGTTTTTAAAATGGTTTTTCGCCATGCTAGGTTTTTGAAATGGTTTTTTGCGTTCTCCAGCATTACAACTATGCCCTTGCTAGGTTTTTTAATATTCAAAATCGAACTTCTAAGGTCTTTTTTGACCTTTTGAAAATGCAGATCGATGCTTTGTGGTCTAGTAAGCTGCAAAATGCAAAAACCCGTTTTTTCTTAGATGTATCACTTGCTAGGTTTTGAAATTGTCCAGCCGATTTCAATTGCCCCGTTGCTTTACTAACACCAAAACCTGACATAGAGTCCTATAAAGTGTTAGCGTGTTGAGTGCGATACAAACTTTTACTTGTTTCAATTTGCCGCGCCACGGGTTCAACTTTGAAATCAATTTTTCACTATCGACGGCGCTTCAAATTAATAATCGATAGGTATCGGGATACGGCGGGCAGCGCTTGCTAGGACTCATGTGATCATGTGAACCAGAGTCAATAATTGGGTGCAACCGAGCGGCTTAGTAATTGATATGCCGAGGTAGCGGTTCCTGTTCGATGTTGGCGCAATGGCGCATGTATCTAACTACCGCCCTACGGATGGCTGTTCGATGTGATCAAGTTCATGACTAAGGCTATCGAGCAACGCGTTTCCGAGTAGGGGGATATGTTCGCTTCGACATTTGTCGATGTTGCAACGGTTACAGTTAGAGGAGATTGTTATCTCATCTGTGCATAGAGGACTTGGAATGGATGGTTGCATCCGTGTGTATCGCTCGGCTGCACTAAGCTGTTATTAAATAGAGATAAAAACGGTGCAGCAAGTTCTGAGGGTAATAATTTTCCATGTCTCATCACATCAGTGAAGTCCGAGACTCATCAGCCTCTAGTTAATTAGTCGTACCCGCTAATTTTTAAATATTTTAACTGTAATTATATCTAACAGCCTCTGCGCTTCACGATTAAACTTGCTATATAATACTTGTCTAAGTTACGTACCGTGTGATTCGGTATATCGCCCATATTCAGATGTAGAAAGGAACAAAGCTATGTTTTCCATTCCCAGATAGTTTAATTGACATCACACAAAACGGTTACAATTTTTCTTAGGTACCTAAGATCTGGTTTCTAATGCTTGGGTATCCAATGATGGAAGAAAAACAGATTTGGATCTTAAGGGCCGAGCTTTTAATAATAAAGAAAATCACCAAGGAAAAAGAAAAATCGCTAAGGTACTTACCAAAACACCGCATGCTACAGTGAGCCACAGCAAAAGACCAAAGCTGGATATCGACATTTTCACGGGTTACACATAAAACTTGACAGTTTATAGCTCAGTGTTCTGTTACGATGTGGTGTATTTTATGTTACGAGGTTCCCGCGCAAATGGTCTTGTCGAAGTTTGGTAGCACCTCGCGCAACTGCCTCGTGACGGTAAGCCCGCCAAACTGAAGTGAAGCGATGCCGGAGCTTCGCGACCTGTCTTTGAATGGCGATGGCGCACTCACTCGGAGGGAGAGAAATGGCGGGAGGGCCGCGCTCGTAGGGGAAACCGCGTCCACCGCCTCCGGTAATTCACTAAAGAAAAGTTATTTGCCCGCACCGAAATAGCGCCGATCGCTATATCAATAATGTCGCAGTCATTTCGAATTTATGTTCGCGTCAGATAAAAGGAAAGCGGTTTTCCTCGCGGGCTTTGAGTTGTTTTCATGATGTTTTTTTCGGGGCGCACACAGTAGGCCAGTCATTAATGTCTTTACGGTCAGAAATTTAAAAAAAAAACGTCCCTCAGTGTTCGACTTTAGTATTATACCTCGAACCTGTTTCTGGCGATGTGGCGATTTATTAAACAATTCTAAATTGCTTTTAACACTTTTTTTATTTTTCGAAAAAAAAAACCGTGTATACTTATGTACTATATTGGTTTACTTCTAATAAGTAATAACTTATTATTAAATTCAAAAAAGACAAAATGTATAAAATTCACACTACCAAATGTCAAAATGGTTGACAGCAATTTTATATTGGGGAATGATAAACTAGACCTTGTAGAAGAAACTGTATTTCTGGGTATCACAATTGATGCAAAGCTTCAATGGGGTTGAGGACCCATAGGAAAATTGGCAAATAGGCTCAGTTCTGCAGCATACGCAGTTAAAAGAATCCGGGAACTAACTGATGTCGCAACTGCTAGGCTTGTTTATTTTAGTTACTTCCATAGTATTATGTCCTATGGTATACTACTGTGGGGTCGGGCAGCAGACATTGAGACCATCTTTGTCCTGCAGAAGAGAGCGATTAGAGATTTTAAGTTAAGAGATTTCTTTAAAGAAACTAACATCCTAACAGTTGCTAGTCAGTATATCTATGAAAATATTATGTACGTTAGGAAAAATATCAGTGACTTTAAAACTGTAGGTAGCCAACACAATGTAAATACTAGAAACAGACATAAACTTTCGTTCCCAAAATTTAGGCTGGCAAAGGTTAATACATCCTTTATGGGGCATTGTATACGTTTCTACAATAAGATCCCTGAGGATATAATAAGCTTGCCAGAAACGCGGTTCAAAAAATGTGTGAAGCACACTTTGTGCCAAAAAAGCTACTATAACATTAAAGATTATTTAGATATCTTATGATGTCTGGAATTAAAGCCAGTTCAATGCATGAGTTTTAGAACATTTATATAAATCCTGTAAATTAAGGACTTGAAAAGACTAAGTTAGGAGTTTTTTTGTCCATTTTTTCTCCAAAATGATCTAGATTTTGAAATGGACACCTAGTTTAACTTGTCATTAAATCGCAGTTTCTGTGCTACTTTGAATAAAAAAAAATTGATTTTGATTTTTATGATTTTAACTTTTTTTTAAATAAGTATTTTTTGTAAATAAATTATTTAAATATAAAACTAAACATAAAAAATTAATCCATGAAGGTATAAGAGAGGGTAGGTACTCGTATCTGTCTCGACATTCATACCAACACACCATTACCAGAGTCTGCCGCTTTTGGAAAACTCTTATTATCTAAAGGTGTTAGAAATTTTGTTTATTCGGAATTTCCTAACTTTACATTAACATGTATTTTTTTCACCTCATAAATTCCGACGCCTGCCCTTGACAAATAAGTATCATGCGCAGTCACTTAAAATCTATCTATCGTTTGCCAACCCTCTCATGACAAGACCGTCGGTATAAAACAAATAGGTAAACCTATAAAATACCTATAAAATAAATAAATAGATAATTATGCTTGGTTTTTTTTTTCAACATATTTAAATAATATTGCACACTAAACACCTAATGACTCGCATCAGTTCTACTATAGCGTCATTTATTTATAAATAATTAAAATATAATAACGCAAATAATTTTCGTAATAGTACATTACGATACTAGTGCGAAAAGTAGGAAATTCGCAACGAGTGGCGATAAATTAAAACACGACCGAAGGGAGTGTTTTATATCGACACGAGTTACGAATTACCTATTCGCACGTGTATCGTACAACGTTTTATAGTACATATGGCCCTTTGAAGTTTCGACATAGGCACGTAAAGTGCTCATTATCGCACTAGTGCGGTAATGTAGCACCATTTGTACTATAAATATTATTATATCATCCGTGGAAAAAAGTGATGAAAAATTTTGCGTGAGGAAACAAATACTATACGCGCAATATCAAGAGAACTTACCTAAGTTCCATGTCCAGCCCTTATTATGAAGCTGCGATTCGGAAGGGTCGTCAACACAGATATCACTATTCAATGCTCGTCGGTCGTCAACGTCGCGCTTGAGCCCGACAATTCACTCGAATCCTCGAATCAAAGTAAATAGACTCAAAATTGGGTTTTGAATCTATTTACCTTTAGGTACCTACCTTTAAGTAAATAGACTCAAAATCCTATTTTGAATTTATATACTTGAATTTTTATTCCAACATTTTTTTCGCTGACTGTACATTTTCTCCAAAATCTGTGAATGCAGTTCATAATATCTTAAAAAGTTGGAACGTTTTCCTGTAACTATAACGATTAAGGTACCTGCACTTACTGACCCGTCTCAAAAATCCACCCTGTATACGGGTCATTGCTTCCGTAGGACTTCAGCAACTCTGTTGGCAGATTCGGGTGCAGACTTGACTGTATTAAAAAGGCACGGTGGGTGGAAATCCAGTGGAGTAGCAGAGGAGTAGAAGATTCGATACAAAATAAAACCAAAATAAGCAGCCGTATCTCAGAAAATATTAAACTGCAGCCTGGTCCAAGTACATCAAAAGATTACATTTCGCCATCTCGATCGTCGCTTCAGCGCTCACCGCCACCACCAAGGAAACCTAAACTGACAGACCCACCGGTAGAGCTGAATGGTTCTGAAACCCTAAAAAGCTCTCAAACCAATGACATCAGTTCCATTTCACTGCCACACAAAACAGTTTCTTTGACCATTAGTAATTATACTAACGTATCCAACATTCATTTTCATTTTTAGGTAGCTACCTTTTGTATTTATTTTTAATAAAACGACAGTTACATTTGATTGGTATGTAAGTGTTATCTTTTATTTTATTCCTATCAGATGTTAGTGAAAAGCAGAGTGTTCTACACGGGCGCAAATCATTTTTGGTCTCGGTAGTGTTGAATCCTTCGCTCCTTCAGCGATTCTTGCTGCAGCTTCAGCAGTTCGCTCTGGATTAAATTTCACAACCTCGACGCAAAAAATTTGTTTGCGCCCTTGGTGAACAATCTACTATTCTTAATTCGCGAAACAAAATACTAAATTATTATTCATTACATAATTTCAGATGTCAGCGAAAAATCTAAGTAAACGTCTGTCAGGTCGTCAGGTCACATCAGTGGCTGAAAACAGGTTGTTTTTTCGACTGCCTCGTAATAGCGGTATCACGTCTGATTACCATGCCGGTGGTCGTGGGTTCGATTCCCATTGGGGGCCGCCGTACATTTGTACAAATGGCCTCGGCCTGGTGTATTTCCTTGCCTGGTTACCATACAGCACATGGTTTCATAATTTGGGACCAGGGGCCTAATTTTGCGCACCAAATCCTGCCGGAATGCTGACGTTTGCGATAGCAATTAGTATGGAATTTGACAGCTAGACGGTTGGAATAGCTCAGGATTTCGTGCGCGTAATATAGAGGCAGGACAAGTGATTGTGTAGTGTGAAATTTATTATTATTACCTATTTCAAATTTTCATTAAACACAATTTCAGATGACGAGAAAGCTTATAGAAAGTGTTGTTTAAAAGTTGTTCAGTATCACGAGTAAAATTCACAACACCGTGTACATATTTTTTTGTGTAGGTACCTATGTATCATCATCATCTTTGTATGATCACGAATAAGTTTTTAAAGAGTAGTCCGATTTTGTGACTATATTTTATTGGACAACCTTGAAAATGAGGATAGAAAAATGAGGAAGGATAATTTTTTTTCACCCGAGCACACATAATGTAGGTCCAATGAGTGGTGTCATTCCCATCATTATAATGAAGGCTATAATATTTTTCTGAATGAACCACGGAAAATTGCAACATCCAAAGTGTATCATTAAGTTGTATACCTTTTTGGACAGTATGATTTCAGTAACAACCATTCATACAATAATGATGAAGTCGGTGTCTTTCTTTCCGGAACATACGTAGGTTTTGTATAGACGTGCTGTGTATAGACACAAAAAAACGGCCAAGTGCGAGTTGAACTCGCGTGGAGAGAGTTCCGTACAATGCCAAAGTCAAATGTTTCAATTGTGTTATCACATTTGAAATCCTCACAGTAAGACGCGAGTTAACTACTACTACTACTAGCGCTATCTAGTAGTGTTATAGTGAACTATTTTCCGTAAGTGAACATACTATATGGGGAAAAATGCTCTCTTCTTTCATGAATAAAATCAAAACTATTTATTTTACTATGATAACAAACGAGATCCTCATAACGAGCCCTTTCATTTGATATATGACACAGTAAGGTTTGCAAAATTTTTTTTTTAAATTTTCTAATATGTCCCCCAAAAATTACCCTTATTTTAAAATAAATATTTATTTGCTTTGCACATTATTGTGTTTGTGTCATAGGATTACACCATCGTATTAAATTTCACCTGATTTGGTCCAGTCCAGTGGCTGTGACAGACGGACGGACAGACAGACGCACGAGTGATCCTATAAGGGTTCCGTGTTTTATAAGGTGTACGGAACCCTAAAAAAGTTAGTTCCCATAAAAAATATGGACATGACAAAGTAGGTAATATGTTTTGGTGTCCATAATGCGTAGCTTTCGCTTTTATTGCCATATATATTAACTTTATTAAAATTGTCAAGAAAGTATACCGATGAATTTTGTACCTGTGACATGCATTTCAAGTGAATGCAATTTTTATTGCTCTAAAACTTAAATTATGCTCTTCTAAGACAGTTTGCTAGTAGTTAGCAACCAATGTTAAGTTTGCCTCATCTCAGCCCAAATTATCACCTGCACAAGGTGTTAAAATACGCTGTTGCCAGAACATTGCAAATAGTTGAGTATTCCGGTCTCGTTCCAAACACAAAATGTCATCGACACAATTATTATTTTCGACTACTAATTTTAAATTCTAGATCGGTAACCAAAATAAATGTTATAGGATTTACGGTATAATAGTTCTAGGTGTGTCAGAGTTGTAACTGTGTTATTTTGGTTCTAGGTACTTATTATTATTATTATTATAGGATAATTTTAAAATGCGCCCCAAGACACGTAAATTAGAGTTTGTCATTTATCTACAACTTTTGTACATTTTTTAAATCTTTTTCCATTATTTAATTTTTTATTTTATCCACATAAACCTTCTTCTATTTTGTAGAAGTCATATCTGACAGGTTATGAGTGATACAATGATAGGCTTGAAACCATTAGTGTTAAATAGAATAAACATTCTTCTAAGGCAATTTGCCCGAGTGTGCGATATCGCTACTGTATAAGATCGAATTTTATGAATACTGTAATTGACTCAAAATTAAAGTCTGTGTTTTAATTAGATGCAATAAAGGTCACTTTAACATGTGCCGGGGTCGTGAACTATCACAATCCATCACATTTGTTGACGTACTTTATGTGGACATCAATACAAGTCAATTTTTTAAATGTCGTGACAGACGATGGACCGCAGTCGTGTGTGTACCTACGCGGGTTGCATGTTGGATATTGTATGGAAAAATAAATCGCATATATTAACGCCGTCATCTGAGACGGCCATAAATCTCTGGTACCAATGAAATCTATGCCGATGAAATACAAAAGTACAAAGATCTTTTATTTTTTCAATAAAAATCTCTTTCCCATGTTGCATCGTCTCTTTCCCGTGTTGCACCGTCGTCACTTTCATCACTCATATCGGGTATATCGTCCTCATCATTGTCGTCGTCACTTTCATCATGGACATTATAAAACGTTCCGACCAAGAAAGAAACAGAATGTTTGAAATTAAATGATATCTTGAAGCATAGCTTGCGCCCGATTTGTATGGAGCGTTTTTATAAACAAAAGTGTATAAAAACGCTCCATACAAATCGTATCAGGTTTTGAGAGGTTTTATCAGAAAAAATATTAGTCGTAGAAAAAAATCTTAGGCTATTTTATCCTTTAACATGGACTCGCCAATGAGAACAAAAAAAAAAATCAACTGGCGAATTCTGTAAAGTCTAACGGTCTTATAAAAAACACGATTCCTTAAAACGTCGATTAAAATATTCCGTAGTGGTGATTTTACAAGAAAAAGTCGTAACCGAAGATTAAATAAACTACCTAACTCTTAGGAGTGCTTTAGAGGAATCGTCTTTTTATAAATAAGGCCGTAATATTTCAGAAAATATCAATCTGAGAAAAAACTTACTGAACAAAAGTTATTGCAAAACACATACTATACTTGAGCCATTACAAACGTGCGAACCGAGTCATAAAGCGTTACGCGCGCCGTAGGAATGGAACAATGCCGCGCCACTCATTATCGATAAAGGGATGCCGCTCGGATGCAGGTAGCTTTCAAGACACGGTCGTTGATGACTAATGCAATTAGGTAAAATGCAGGTGTTTGTAAAAATCGTGTTAGTTGTCATTAGACTATCACAAGCGAACCATGGACGCATTATTCTCCAACTTAACTTTGTTAAAGTTAAAGGGCGATATAAACGCTCAAACTCGTTCGGTTATTCATAATCTATCACTGCCAATATAATCCCATTGAATTGGTATGGGCACAGGTAAAGGGCGAAGTGGCATCAAAAATTAATACCTTCAAAATAGCAGACGTCGAGATCCTTCTTCATAAAGCTATCGGAAATGTATCTAAAGATGACTGGGTCAAATGTGTGAGGCATGCAGAAGAGTTACAGGATCGGGATTTAGCCAAGGCAATTATAAGAGATCAGAGAATACAGCCTCTGATAATAAATTTACATGAAGATGACAGTGACTGCTCAGAAGATGACATCATCATCATCAACCCATTATGTCCCCACCGAGGGGCATGGGTCTCTTCCCTGAGGAAGGTATAGGCCATACTCCACCACGGGGGCCAAGTCCGGATTGGTGGATGACATAGACATAGATTAATATTCTAAGCTGATCAATAATTGATTAAAATTTGCATATATTGTATGTTTTAGAAGCATAAACTTCCTAAACCTTTCCCTCATTCATTGCCTACTATTGACTATCGACAAATCCCTTTTTTGTTGTTACACACAACACTAGAAGTGCGAGCGAGAGTTCCGATATGCCCATAAGTGTGAGAGAGAGGTCTGATAAAAATAATTTATGACTCGGTTCGCACGTTTGTAATGGCTCAAGTATAATTGATGTGTTTAAAGAATTTCACGTAACGATTAATTACGTCCAATTCTCTTCGGGTGGAACAACAGAAAACAACATATTTTAATATATTATGTAAATGTAATAAATTAAATTCATCGTAGAACCATTTTCTACTTACATAGAAAATAAAAAACATAACATTTTAAATGCCTTAGATAATACCCTTACTACCACATTTGAGACAGAAGATATCGGAGTTACTAAGTTGATTATAAAATTAATATAAATACTTCAATACTAAAGATTACACTTCAGTTTTTCATTAGAAAGTCATTTTCCAAGAGCCTTCTTCAGATTTTCGGCCAGCTTGTCCATGAACTCAAAAGTTTCGTAGTAGTCGGACCTTTGGACATTGTTCATTCCCTTGATGCATATAGCCAGATCCTTGGTCATGATTCCTGATTCGATGGTGTCGATGCAAACCTTCTCGAGGGTTTCAGCGAAGGCCTTCAGCTCATTGTTGCTGTCCAGCTTGGCACGGTGGAGTAACCCCTGCGTCCACGCGAAGATAGAGGCGATGGGGTTGGTGGAGGTCTCCTTTCCTTGCTGATAGAACCGGTAGTGACGGGTCACGGTGCCGTGGGCGGCCTCGGCCTCGACAGTCTTACCGTCTGGGCAGATGAGGACTGACGTCATTAAACCCAGGGAGCCGTAGCCCTGGGCGACCGAGTCAGACTGCACATCGCCGTCGTAGTTCTTGCAGGCCCACACGAATCCTCCCTCCGACTTCATGGCGTACGCGACCATGTCATCGATGAGCCTGTGCTCGTACCAGATCCCAGCGGCCTCGTACTTAGCCTTGTACTCCTTCTCGTAGATTTCCTGGAAGATGTCCTTGAAACGGCCGTCGTACTTCTTCAAGATGGTGTTCTTGGTGCTCAAGTACAGAGGGTACTTCCTGTCGAGAGCGTATTTGAATGAGGCGTGTGCGAAGTCGACGATTGAGGCGTCAGTATTGAACATGCCGAGAGCGACTCCGGCGCTCTTGAAGTCATGGACGGTATGCTTGATGGCCTCGCCCTTCGGAGGCGTCCAGATGAGCTCGAGCTTGCCCTCGCCGGGGACAACGAAGTCGGTCGCTTTGTATTGGTCGGCGTGCGCGTGACGCCCGATGATGATGGGTTTCTCCCAGCCGGTGACCAGGCGAGGAATATTCTTGCAGATGATGGCCTCTCTAAACACAGTGCCGCCGAGGATGTTACGGATGGTTCCATTAGGGCTCTTCCACATCTTCTTCAGCTTGAATTCCTCGACACGCTTCTCATCGGGAGTGATCGTGGCGCACTTAATACCTACGTTGTATTTCTTGATGGCGTTGGCGCAGTCGATGGTGACCTGATCATCAGTTTTATCGCGGTATTCCATACCCAAGTCATATGTGTGTAGTTCTATGTCTAAGAAAGGCAAAATCAACTTATCCTTGATCAGGTCCCAGATGATCCTCGTCATTTCATCTCCGAGGATGTCGACGACGGGTCCAGCCTTTATTTTCGACATCTTGTTAATACTGAAATCAAAGAGAAAAATGGGTTTATTATCGATTAAACCGTTTTTATGTACAATTAACTGAAGCGATAGTACAGAAATAGCACCAAGGGTAAAAAATATACGAGTTTCTTCATAAACCAAAACAATGGTTGTTGTGCAATAGATAGTTGTATATGTCTATGTATAAACAAAACTTGTTCTTGTATCAAAAAATCTGTAAAAATTATGGCCTATCATCATGACCTACACTGTTAAGATAAGGTAGTTTTATTCCCAAGGTTATGCCGCAGGTTATGATAAAATATGATTGGTTTCATAACACTCAAAAGTGTGGTCTTAATCTTACCACACTTTTGACTGTTACAAAACAAATGATATTGATATACTAGTTTTCCTGTTCCTATGTGAGAGACTATTGAACGATGACACAAAGTTAAAAAATATAAACAGGGAAGTATCTATAGTAAAATTTACAGGGTGATTGTATGCTCTACACATACCTTGAAGTGGGTTTTTCGGCAGCTAATTTGTAACGTTTGTGGTCCCATAAATATGGAGTGTAAAATCAATGGTTGGTGAGTTATTCAGATTTTGCAATTGCGAGACTATTGCAATTAACACAATACTTTTTCAATAGCTGAGGAGTGAGAAATTACCCTTATTATTCTAAAGTTCTATAATTAAGGATTTTAAGTTGCAAGTTATGTATACTTTAAATTTACTGTTAAAAATAATTCAAGTTGTACAAAACACACACACGGTTTCAAAATTTCATAGGTACTATATAACTTCTTTGTTCTATGTGATTTCCAAGTGGGTAAAATTGTTGCTATCTTTTATTCTGGTTGAAGAAAAAAACCTAATAATACAGTAGGGTACTGCATTTCTTACATAATGATTTCAATCGATTTTGAAACAATTTCAACTCCTTGATTAAGTATTTTTTATCTGCAACTCAGAAATCTTATCCCAAACAATACTTCGAATGATTCTTAACCCCTTCGGCCGCCTACGACATCAACGCTACATAACCAGTCACGTGACAAGAATTGTTTTTTTTTTGCTACGAAGCCAGTTACATACAAAGAAATTTTTCCCTTCTACAAATTGTTCTTAGCACAACTATACACCTGGCTGGAGACAGATTAGTTAAACAAGTACATAACCACGAAATTTCTTTGCATATTTGCTGTAGATAAGGAATTCCTTCAAGGAATTGTAGGGAAGAGCGGGTGATCGTGCTCTTCCACAATAAAGGGAAATTTCCCGCCAGGCAGATTGTATGCCTGGGGACGGCCGGTCCAACTAATGTTCGTTAGACGTTATATTTATGGTATGTCATATGAAACATTTTGCTTGTGCGATGCAGGAATGTTGGAGTTTATAGTGCGCGTGCAGAGTTGACATGTGCTCGCCACAGAATGTATCAAATAAACCAATAAACCATCACCTGTTAAGTTGTAACAGAAGACAAAAAGCCGGGTTTACAGTAAAACACCCAGGTTTTTACGTTCAAATAGTTATTTGCATTAGTTTATTTTGTCGCCTTGCAGACCAATAGTTTTAAGTGTCATACACCATCAATGGCACTTAAAAATGGAACTGTTGGCTATTAAGATTTTTACGCTTTTTATGTTCAGTTTTAATAAACATAAAAAGTGTAAAAATCGAAATTTCAAATGAAATTTTTTTTTAATGTTCATAATTTTTGACAAAAGTTAAGAAGATGTGATATTAAGGGTTGATAATGCTAATTAAGGCTTTATTGAAACTATGTTTTTGTCCATTATAAAATCGAGAAATAGGAAGGAAACCTCATTATGCTGAACTTCAAAGAATATAAATTATATTTATACTTAGTGTTCCATTGTCAACTGCTGTTAATAGTGAAATGTGTAATGTGACTAAACATTACCAGCATAATAAAAAAAACCTTCGTTTGTAAAGTTCCTTACAACCTATTTTCCACATTTTCGTCACATTGCATAAGTAATAAAAGATCAGTAACAACAAAAGGGGTCAATTATTAGAACATCAACCTACCAATGAAAAATCCAGAAACAAAAAGTACAAAGGTTGAATCAAAGACACTGTGGGCTTATGAGCAATGCAAACACCATATCAAATGGAGGCTTATGTAAATGCAAGGTTGGGAGCAGCCAGCTTAGCTTAAATCTTCGGTACAATATGCATAACTCAATAAACTGGCTACCACAAAAATCAAACAGAAAAAATAATTTGCAAACAATCACCTATTCAAATAAAATTGTAGTTAAATGCTATTCCACTCACATAGCAACCCTGCAAGAGCTGCCAGATAACAATGAATAGGACAATTAGTTTAAGAAAGGGACTGGATAACAATGTTCTTCCTGCTCACACAATAAAGACAGCAATAGTGGATGAGCGAGAGGCAAATAGTTGTCAAGACCCTTTCTTTAATTGTCAGTGTTACATCTCCATTAATTAATTATGTAGTTCTACCAATGAGCAATTACAATTTCAAATTAGTAATACTGTAGTAGGTACTATGGAACCTTGAAAAACCAAAGCTAGTTTGTTTGAACCAATAAGTACAAAGGTCAACAACAATGTACTTCACAATGGTTTTTTAAGACGCCTTAAACTTAAATATTATCAGGTAGAACACAAAAACTTTAAGATCCATGAGTCTGAATATGAATACTATTCAATCAAACTGCACATACTCTTTTTGTGAGAAATAGTCGCTTACCGGAATTTTAGGCAATTCTATTGAGCTCGACGTCCACAGTCACTGACGGACTCAAGTGAAATGATAGCAATTATTACTTTATACACGACAATTTTAGCCTTGAATGGAGACCGGCGATAACAAAATGCCTTCCGATAATTGCACAGGTAACGAGAGATTTCAAAAGTATTATTTGAGCTGGAAATAATTACCTGTGTGACTGGAGAGGCGATGAACAATTTGTGAACGGGTTTTCGGTGGGTGGAACGTGGTGGAACAGAAAATCTATGAGGAAACTATACCTATTTCTACAGTGAACGTAGGAATAAAATGAAATGAATGACAGCTCAAGCTGGTAGTGCTGCGGTGCTGCCAGACGCTGGCCGGCCATTATCGTCAAAATTTTTAAAAACTCGCTCAAAAATCGTCTTAGTTCTCGTAGCCCTTAGTTCATATATTCACATATAGGTATCTCTAAATTGCCGCGATAGAATTTTTTTTTTGAACAGCAAAGCTTTTATTTTTTACGTAGCTGTTTTCTACTATTCTCTCAATAATTCAATTCAATTCAATTCAATTCAAATATTTTTATTCATATATTCACATATAGGTATCTCTAAATTGCCGCGATAGAATTTTTTTTTTGAACAGCAAAGCTTTTATTTTTTACGTAGTTTCTACTATTCTCTCAATAATTCAATTCAATTCAATTCAATTCAAATATTTTTATTCATTGTAAAAACAGAATGTTTACTTAATGAACGTCAAAGTTGTTAGTTTCACAATTAATGGATTATGTGGAGAAGAAGCTAACAAAGAAACTCCACATTTATTCTTTTCAAAACACGTTTTAAGTTAATTAACAGAGTTTTCAACTTAAAATATTAGTCATGAATGTGTTGAACACTAGTCACAATCGTCCTTTAAATAATATTAATCTACTGTTTAATGCCAAACATCTTTGTCTTCTAAATAATCCTTGATGTTATAGTAAGCCTTTTTGCACAGAATGTGCTTAACACATTTTTTAAATCGCATTGGAGGAGGTAACTCTAATATATCTTGAGGAATTTTGTTGTAGAACCTTATACAGTGCCCCATAAAGGATGTGTTAACTTTTGCAAGTCTAAATAGTGGAAATGACAATTTATGTTTATTTCTAGTATTAACATTATGGTGGCCACCAACATTTTCGAAGTCTTTGATATTTTTTCTAACGTACATAATATTTTCATAAATGTATTGACATGCAACTGTTAAGATGTTGGTTTCTTTGAAGAAATCTCTTAGCGAATCCCTACTACCTAACTTGTAAATAAATCGGATGGCTCTCTTCTGTAAGATGAAGATCGTCTCAATGTCTGCTGCCCGACCCCACAGTAGTATGCCGTAGGACATAATACTATGGAAGTAACTAAAATAAACAAGCCTAGCAGTTGCAACGTCAGTGAGCTCTCTAATTCTTTTGACTGCATATGCTGCAGAACTAAGCCTGTGTGCCAGTTTTACAATATGAGGACCCCATTGCAATTTTGAATCGATTGTGATACCTAGAAAAACGGTATCTTCTACAAATTCTAGTTTTTCTTTTCCGAGTAAAATGTTATTTTCAACTAATCTTACGTTTGGTAAGGTAAACTTTATACATTTTGTCTTTTTGGAATTTAGAAGCAGATTATTTGCCGTGAACCAATCCAACACACGCGAGAGAGCATCATTTGCATCGTCAAGATTATTTTCTTGTCTCTTAATTTTAAAAATAAGTGACGTGTCATCTGCAAATAATACTATCTCGGACATGTTTTGTACCATAAACGGCAAATCATTTACGTATACAAGGAAAAGGAACGGCCCCAAAATTGATCCTGTGGTACTCCCATTTTTATTTGTGAACCTGTGGATTTTATACGATTTATGTCCGCTTTTTGAACCCTTCCTTTTAGATAAGATCTCATCAGTTGTAAACCTTTCCCCTTTACTCCGTAATGCTCTAGTTTTAGCAAAAGTGTCTCGTGGTCCACGCAATCAAATGCCTTTGACAAGTCACAAAAAACACCTATAGCATCCCTACGATCCTCCCATGCACTATAAATATGTTTAACTAGCAAGACACCAGCGTCCGTCGTCGACCGTCCCTGCGTGAAGCCGAACATAAAAAATAAAAAATTCATTCATAAAAATTCAATATGAAAACACCTTTTAAACGTAAAATTACAGGTCAATTGGCGCTTTTTATATACATCGAACTCATATAGCACTACAATAAATAAAAAAACACATCAAATCGATAAAAAAAACATGATTACGCCAAAAAATAGGTATATAATTTGTCCAATTTCCCAAGTAGCCAAAAATTGCAGAAAAAAAAAAATTTCTTAGAATAATGGGCAGTGTCCTAAGAAAATTATGTGCTTTTAATTTTTTTTAGTGAATACGTAATTTGAGAGTCTTGGCTGAATATTTAGATTTAGGCTTCTTGAATTTTTTAGGGTTCCGAAGTCAATAAGGAACCGTTATAGTTTCGCCATCCGTCCGTCTGTCTGTCCACGGCTTAGCACAGAGACTACACAAGAGAGCTGAAATTTGGCACAGATATATATATATATATATATATATATATATATATATAGACAAAAAGCTATAATAAAATCTGCAAAAAAAAGGTCTCAGGGTCCCCCCAAACTTCCCTACACCTAAATTAGGGATGCAATTTTTTCTCGCCTACGCCATAATATGTCCTTGGATTGGTCGTTTAAAAATATTATGGGTTAGGAAGACCATATTTCGATTAAGGGTTCCGTTTGCGAAATATAAAGCTTTAAAGCGCAAATTTTTGTCCGAGTACGGCGTCCACAGGGCGTCCAAGAGTTCAGAAGATGCTAGCAGCATTCCCCCTCTGAATGCCCAGGCTGATGCGCTGGCTGAGGCAGCTACCAGCTCTCGGGTCACCAGACAATACTTTGTGAAGGTTACGCCCCTTGGACTCCCATGGACCATCGTTTCGACCCCATTAAACGGCGCAAATAGGTAGTTGTCCTCAAGGAGAGAGTATTTGCGCCGCTTGAGGCCTTCTTCTCACAGCGCAGCATTAGGCTCAAGGATGGCCGGAATGGCGACGCTGGAAAGAACCCTGCGGATTTATGTAGTTCACGGACGCATGACGTGACAGTCGGCCCACGCTGCGTTGGCAGAGCAGGCCATGGTGTCCAACCCCATCGACCTGGTCTCCACAATTAATTTATTCAGTAGTTGAAAAATGGACCAAAATTACTTTCATTCACGTCTGAAACAAAGATCAAATTAGTCATAAATTTATTTACAAAAATACAACAAATGATTGACTATTATTACATCACATAAGCAGCCTATATACGTCCCACTATAGGGCACAGGCCTTCTCTCAGGGAGAGAGTATGGGCCTAATCACCACGCGTGCCCACCGCGAATTGGCAATTTCAAGCGCTGAGGTATGTGAATAGCTCAGACAGGTTTCTTCACGATGTTTTCCTTCACAATTAGCGAGTGGTATTGCTACTATAACTTTCCAAATGTCATAGGTATTTGTAACTTGTCAATATTTAGGACAATTCCTATTAGCGTCCGGTCACCTGTTGCAATTGTTGGTCACAATTAAATCTTCCGAGATAGCCCAAATGACGTTAAATCGTCATATCTGGCAACAATGCAAGCTGGTTGACAGAATGACAGCTGATTGTACACGTCACGCACGTCATCATCGCAAATCATTGCGTCTCGTTATTGAACTCGAATCGCGTTTTGTTTTTAGATAGTTTACTCGACTCGGCTTTCAAAATTAATTAAAGCAGCTGAAATCAAAATATTCGGTCAAATACATATTATCACGTAAAATAAAAACAATAATAGAAGTTTTTTTTAAAAGACAAAGCCCATTTGTTGCCGCTACTTTTCCCCACTCTAAATTGACAATCTTAGAAGACATCACAGATTAGAAAGAAAAAAAGACAGAAGACATTAGGAAACAGTTTTTTACAAAATGGTTCATTTTTTTTTTTTTTTTTTTTTTATTTGGACTGCCCCGTGCTTGTAGGGTATACCTACTTCTCTAGGCGACATTTTTTTTTAATCTACTCCACTTTGATTGATTGATATTTGTGTTAGTGTTGCCACTGCTACGGTAATTACCATGCTTTACGGCTTTTAGGCTACAATCCCAACGAAGTCAAGAATCACAAGTCCTTCCTGTGTTAAAAAGTCACAAGACCTCATGGAGAGCCAAGGCTCAACAACATTTAACTCTGTAACCCGTAACTCTGAAAACTATCTTAGTAAAAATGGATAACTTTTAAACAGTTTCCTGTTGCTGCTTTGATTCTGTAACAAGTCGTCAAAAACGATACACACATAAATACACATACATACTAATACTCTCAGTCACATAAACGCATCACATCCTCCCATAAAGAGATCAAATTGTATCTTAATCTAATTATCATTTCTAATTTATAAAAAAATCAGTATTAGAAATTCATGTTTTGTTTATTTTGGTACTCTGGAATAAACTCACAATACTATTTCGAGGACTGGGGCTGGTGACTGTAATACAGTTCTAATAAAGAACTAGTACAGACGCCATCGTAAGTACGAAAAGATCATGTTAAACTGAACCACTAATTTAAGTAGATTTAGTACCGCATCATGTATGCCTATTTCTTATAAATAAATAAATTAATATAAAAAAAATTATAAAGATAAAAATATTCTGTATTGGATACTAAAGCGCATGACATAAAAGTTTGAAAAATACACGTTGCAATTGACGGCGTTATTGCTAACAGCAATAAGGTTATTGCTAAGATTCTTCAGGGCAAAACTAAGTTAGTTTAAAAAAAACTGCATTGTGGAAAGTGTAAACCATCTTGCTTTATTGAGCAGCTTATCAGCAGCAAAGAAACTGGAAAGCTGTTTATCGTCCCAAAAACTATACGTCAGAAGTAGTATTGGAGGAAAAAGTGATTCCACAAACAGCGAAATAGTACCCTATTATATGTTATTTTTATGATTTAGGTGGACAATGTCCCGTTCGCAAATTGTGCCTCCGACAAAAATTGTCCCTTTCTTAAAACGTCCCTATTCATGATGACTCCGCCTCCAGTCATAAAGCAAAAACTCTGATTAATTCGTGAACACCATGGACTAGCCGCGAACTCACGCGACATGAATCCCAAACACATTTTAAAGAAGAATTTCAATTTAAATTTAGAAGAAGAAAAATATGCAAAAGTTTTAATTTTTATTCAGAAAAAGATTTTATTCCTTTTATTCCTTTTTATCAAACAAGCACCATTCTGGGTGTTTTCCTTATTTGTGATGTCCTTCTCTGGGTATCTAAAGCACAAGGTATTCTAGTTTGGGACCAGGTCAAGGGATTATGATGTGTGGATATAACGTAATGTTTCATAGGGATACTCGTAATATTAGATGTTTCCAGTAAGCTACTTGATCCTAAAATTTAGAAAAATCTTATTTATCGATATTCGTAGCATTCTGTAGCGCGCTGCGGGCCCAAAGACCCCGTACCCACTGCATTCACCATCTTAATAATGATATAGGGCTTTTGATATCATTATGAATGAATGATTTATTGCCACAAACCCACTTACATAAGAATAATAGTAGTTATAGATAGTGTACTGTGTTTAGTGACAACTCCTACCTACACTAGATACCTAGGTGAAGTGAGCAATCAAAGAAGTTATATTATATTGAAAAAAATGTAGTAGGTAATAAAATATAATACAAATACAAATACAAATACAAATGGATTTATTTTACCAAAAAACAATTTTACATCCTTATTATCTACAGACAGATAGTATGGATAGTATTACAAATTTAATTGTGGCCCTCACACTAGGTCAAGCCTGTCCTGTGAGGACCGTGTGAAAGACATTACCAAATAACTTACGATTTATGACAGAATATGGATGCCATTAAATTTAAACAAATCAATTAAATTATATGTAATTAAAACATAAACATGCAAACTTAATATTATAATAATGTTGTTCCTATTCTATTTATTTTTGTCACTTAAGTAGCTACTTTGCACTGCTAAGGACTGGTTCCAAAATTGGCTATGGGCTAGTTCCGACGTTAATAAAGTATATATATATCATTTTTAATTCTTATTTGGTGATTTTGAGGACGTTTTCAGTTTCAAGATATGAGAGATTAGATAGCCAGTTATAAATTATAAATTTTGCTTTATTCACAGTACATTCTTTTATATTACAGTATGTTATGACTTTATTGTAGATATGTGGATGAGTAAAATCAGGATAGTGCTGCGCAAAAAAAGTTTTAACAAATGGTTTGGAGATTTTAAATACGCGTTTCTTGAGTAGAGCAGTATAGTCCGGGGATGTAAGTGTTTTTCGATGCATTATTATTGATGCCCTTAAAATAAATAGCTGTCTGACATTCAGGACTCTTGCCTCGGAGTAAACGGAGGAGGTTGGGTACCTATATGGCTTCTTGAGCATCACCTTAAGCACTGAGCGTTGCGCCCTTTCCAACTCTATCATAACAGTCACTCCCATACCGCCCCATACGCCAATGCAGTAGCTGATAATAGACTCCACTAGAGAAACATACACTAGCCGAAGAACTTTTGTGTCAGCTGAATTTCTCAGTAGCTTCATTACGTAGATAAGTTTCCTAACCTTGCCAGCAAGTGTGGTAATATGTTGTTTGAATGACAGATTATGGTCAATAGTGATGCCGAGATATTTTATACTTTCCGCGCGCTCTATTAGAGGACAGGCACACAGTGATCCATCGCAGGAGTGAATTTTTAAAGGAGGCAATAAGTGTGGCTCTGATGCTCGAGTCTTATGAAAGCATAGGAACTTTGTTTTGCTTGGGTTTAGAGTGAGTAGGTTGTTATCGAGCCATTTGCTTACTTTAGAGATACTAGCTTCAGCCATTTTGATTGTATCATGCCAGACATTTCCGTTAACCAGGAGAACGGTGTCATCAGCATAGGAGATGATATCTGTATTCACCAAGGAATTTAAATGAATATCATTAATATATAATATGAAAAGCGTTGGCCCCAAAACGCTACGCTGTGGGACACCAAAACATATAGGGAGCTCATTACTAGTCTCTGTACCGACTTTGACACTCTGTCGCCTTTCCGTCAAGTAACTGCGGAACCAATCGAGGGGCAGGCCCCTGACGCCTATGAACTCGAGTTTCCTCAAAACCACTGACAACGACACCGTGTCAAAGGCCTTGGCGAGGTCCAGAAATATGCCCACACATTTCTGTCCCCTATCCAAGAATGACGTTACCTGTTTGACAAGCAGTTCAACAGCGTCTTCAGTCGATCGACCACGCCTGAATCCGAACTGCCGGTCAGACAGGATGTTAAATTGCTCCAGATATCGAACTAAGCGATTGTTCACAATTTTTTCTAATATTTTAGAAAAAATTCCCAATAGGGATATCGGACGATAATTCTGAGGGTTGCTCTTTAGCCCATTTTTATGGATAGGAACCACCTCTGCCATCTTCCATTCATGTGGAAAGATTCCAGTAGCAAGACTGAGATTAAATATGTGGGTAAGGGGTGCAGCTATGAAAGGTCTTAATACTTTGATTAACGTGGATTTGAAACCATCCGCTCCTGGGGCACTGTCATTTTTTAGATGTGCTATAATCTTGCTCACTTCATAACAATCAGTTGGTTGGAGAAAGAAGGTGTGGTGTATTGGATTTCCCATGTTTATATTTGTAGCGACTTCATCCTCAGATTTTTTAAGTTTAGTCAACAGTTCGTCCGCAAGATGTTTGCCAGCGCTTGAGAAGTATTCATTGCAATGGTTAAGCGAATCTAAGGCAGTGGATTTTATTTTTGTTAGTTCGGACGGCTTATTAGTTTTATTAGAGCATTCCGTTATTGTTTTTATTGCTTTCCACAATCCCTTAGAATTTGTCTTGTTTTTTTCAAGTTCATTGCTTTCATAATCTCTCTTGAGTTTATGGAGTAGCTCTGTACAGAAATTTCTATATCTTGAATAGACAAGTCTGCGAACGGGATCATTAGGGTGCTTACGTAGATCTAGATGTAATTTGTCACGGTGTTTCGTACATTTTACTAATCCCGGAGTAATCCAGGGCTTAAACAATAACTTAGAGCGGCTGACTGTTTTTAGAACTGTGTGGTTATGGATCGCTGAATTTAGGATTCCGTTAAAGATTTTTACTGCTTCGTTTACATCCTGAGCTTTTTCAACATCTGTCCAATTGACCACCCGTAGCTCGGTTGCTACAGCATCGCAGTCGGTTTTGAGCAATTTTCGATCACGTGTACGCGTTTTACTCCTTGAATACGGTAGGCCCACCATTGCAATTTCATGGTCCGTGATGTCGGCTCTGCATACTATACCAGTAACGTCCTCTCGGTGATTGGTCTTTATAAAAATATGGTCCAGGCAAGCGTTTCCCCTTGTAGGTTTCGTTATAGCTGGACGGAGACCAAATTCAGCCATGAGACACAGATACTCGGAATTTGACCTATCTGTAGTATTCAAAATATTGAGATTGATGTCACCTAGCACCAGGATTGAACTTTTACCCTGAAGTAACTCAAGAGTTTCACTAAGGGATCGAAAAAAACGGTCTGTCTGTTTGAACCCAGGGGAACGATAAATTCCAACCAAGGAAATAGTATTGGAGAGTTCAACTAAGAGGCATTCTGCATCGTTAAACTCAGGCTCACGAACGGTAGCTTGCCAAGTATCTCTTATGTAGATGACAACTCCACCATTTTGATTAAAAATTTTTGATGTAGTTGTAACGGACCTGCCTGTGTAGCATACTCTTAACATATAATTAAGACTGAAAGGTGGGGAATATTTAAGCAATAACGAGTTAGTTAAATAAATTGAACTTATATCCAAAGAATAACAAGCGGTCGGAGCCGGCACCGAAAATGTTTTTCTACCCGCTCGTAGATGAGGGTATTCGCGCAGAAGTTACTTTTTTCCCGGACAGAGCGGCGCCAATAAAAGATCACGCCACCCGACTAAAACCAATAAGGATGATACTTATTTATGAACCCGTACTATTGTTTCACGTGTCAGGTCGACTGGTGGAATCTGAGTGAAATCGTATAAAAAGGCCGAGGGCCAAACGCGCGGGGCGATTCCAGACTAGAGAATTGAACAGTAAATACATCCGTTACGCTCGTAGGGAAATTCGCCATTTTCAGCGAATTTATTAGCATTAGGGAGTTTCGTTTGCATTTAAATTCGAAAATAGGAGAGTGGCTTTGGATTTGTTACCTAACATCACCTGTGGGCATCGCGTCCCAGACTATCAGCTCTGGTGTGAAGTTTCAGGTTTAGAGTTGCTCTCGAAGCTAGGGAGTTGATTTGAAAGTAAAAGTGTTAAGGTTAAAAACGGTCTTCGGTTCCTGAATCTTTCGTACATTTAGCTAGAAGTTTTCCGCGTAAAATAGGGTTTTCAGCCTTAGTAATTAGGGTAGCTTCCGCGAAATAAAATGTGAACTAATCCTTTTTCTCCACAGTACTACGTTTATGGGAAATAAATTTGTACAAAGGTGAACTCTCGGTGGCAAAGGTATGCTAAGGATAGTCCGTGTGTCCAGCCTTTGTCAAGTAACCAAGGCTCGGTGAGGCCACACGAGGTTATTCGTGTCATGCTTGCGTCATAGCTTTCAGAGTTTTGTTCGAATTTAATTCTACTTATTACTTTAACTTAATTCCACTAGCTAGTGGTAATTGAGTTTCAGTACACAAACGTGTGAATTTAGAGCGAATTCACTTGGGAGCCTTAAGAAGTTTAAATTAATGGACTAAGGAACCCAAAATCTAGCTCTGCTTACTATGCTACGGCTGAATCTGAGTCTGCTTGGGTCGAAAGGTTTAAAGAATCCCTTCACCGGAGGCGTTCCCAATTTAATTTAGTAAAAAAATAAAATAATAATATTAATTTTGAATTGAGATAATTAGATATTAATTATCTTGTATGGAGATTGGGTTAAAACGCTTCTTGTGAATGCGGTGTTAGATCTTCTTCCGTTAGCATTCGTGGTGTAGCAATTTTCCCCCTGCTTACCCTGAGTGACAGACGATTCTAGCCCTCTGGCACTTTGCACCCATAACATATTTATGTATTATATTTCGTATATTCTTACCTTGCGGGTGGTTACCGAACCCATAAAACCACCCGCGCATACACATCCTAGGCTACACACTCTGGCCGGCCAGAAAGTCTGAAAACTAACTGTGTCAAGTTACCGAGTGATTTGAAACAGTCTGGGTTTCCGGAGTTAGGGAGGATAGAAGTAGGAAATAGCTGTGACTAGGGAGACACCATAGGCACTCACACATATACACGATTAAATGTAAATGGGGTTTGCTTTGCTGAAACAATTGATGGGTGGTTAAATTAGCTTACGGGGTTGGGAAGAATTAGGCAGGCTCCCCCTTTTCTTTCAGGGTATCCAGTTGTATGATGAGCGTAAGTATTTCCCCGATCCCCACCTTAGCAATGCGGTCATTAAGTAGGACAATAAATAGCGATTTATTTCCGTACCAAAAATAAGTAATCAAATAGCTTTATTTTCCAATATTGACAGCAATATTATTTTGTAACGTCCTGTGCAAAGGTCTAACATTAAATTCCGTTAAAATAAATAAGCTCTGACAAAATTCTATAAACTAATTAAATAAAAGCTAAAGTAGACAACCAAATTTTAATTAATCAGAAGTGCCAAATGTGTTAGATGTTTATTGCTCCATTCTTATTATGAACAGTGAAATTTGTTGTATATAAATGAAATATATTCAGTAAGCTAGCTTTTATTCTCAAAATACTAAAAGTGTCTCTTAACTATCTATTACCTTACTATTCTAGCCTTTTACTCCAACTATTAAAAGTGACTCCTAATTATCTAGTACTTTACTATTTTCGTTTACGGAACTTTTCAAACATAAATCAATGAAACGTTTAGCTACTTGCTCTAATTTCTTCCGCTGCTTAGGTTGCTACGGCATCTTATTAATGAAAACGTAGTGGTTCGAGTCCTGTTGGACGTTAGAAACTATGATACCATGTTGGCGTTGACTTGTAAACGAAGATCTAATAAGTAAGGCTGTAAGTTCGTGCCTTGTTTACGTACATTAAAATTATCTACTGAACTTTGATTTCTCGCCTATCGAACCTTTGATTTGGAAGGTCTGAAAATGACATTAAATTATTATTAATATAAAACCTAGATGTAATAAAACCTAATCTTCATCGACATTATCTTTTAAAACCTTGATTAACAACCTACGTATTACTGATTATCTTTTACGAATCTACCTTCAATATTTTGCGCCGCATCTCGCTTACGTGAATCTATCCTTATAGCGTTGAGGTTGAGTGCCGTTTTATATTGAGAGTTTAACAATCTATCGAGCAATGGAAATAAATATGCTATAGGGCGAAGGATCCGATAAATAAAATAGTCTTTATTGACATTATGACAAAAACCGTTATGGAATGTTGTGGTTGTTAGATTTTAAGGCGTAAACCTTTTAATTTGAATAATATTTAAACTTGCTTATCTCTTTACTTCAATAATATTTTGTGCTCTGCCTTGTTTGATCTAATGGTGTTTGCGATACTTGTTGCTTGTAGCTCTGATAGACTTCGTCTGTTCAGTCCATTGTTGTGACGTCTTGAATAGACTTTTTCCAACATACACGTCCGGGTTACATACTTTTAGTAGAGTTATCTCCTAGGTATTTGATACTGTCCCGTTGAGTTTTGTGTATAATGGCTGGACCATACGAAAGTTATCTACCTACTCAGAGTTTCAAGGAATAATTTCCTTTCATTGGATCAAACAATCTACAATTGCTTATTTTTAAACATTTGTGCTATTGCTGCTATTAATGCTTGCAATCTTTAGTGAGGCTGACCACTTCTACACAATGAGCGTTATTCGCTAGTTGCTAAAACTTCGTTTGACCAGTCATCCATTATATCCAGGCTTTCCGGATTGAATTTTCTCCGATGTACCATGCCTTTGATATCACAACCCTATACTATTCTACGACCTGATGACTGGTCATACGTTGAAAGCACCTTTTATAAATCTTCCTACGGTCAGTTTTCACTGAATTGTCTGCATTTGGCAAACGCAATTGAAATGTTATGTATATCCATGAATCTAGTTATAGATAAAACTATGTACAGTGGGACAATGATGAGCATACGGTGTGAAAGACCCAGCCTTTGGTTGGAGAACTGAGTTTCTTTTAGTCCGGATCCCGTCTCTGAGTCAAGTACTTTTAACTAGATTTGTGTTAGTTAACTTTCACTTTATCTATTATATTATAAATACTTTAAATTTAAACTTCATTCTGCACTAACTGCGCTTCATGCTTATAATTTTTATTTGCCTTTGCTTCAATCAAATTACTAGCGGACATTAGAGACGAAAATCTGTTGAACATTATAATAATATTATTAACAATAATATTGTTATAATGACCTACTTCTTTTATCTGTTCTTACACAGTGTTCCATACCGGTTTAACCTGTTTCATATTCTACTTTAAATAGCAAACTTATTCAACACTTAAACATTAAAAATTCTAATTTTCATTCTTGTTAAGGCTTTACTTAACCTTTTCAATATAGGGCGGAATAAACTCAACCTCTCTACTTAACCTTGATATCAAACCGAGTTAACTCGACCTTTAATTTCAATTTAAAGAAAATTAACTAGATCTTTATTTGTTAATTATATACTTTTGCGCTCGAACATTTGCTTTCAATCTCAGATACCTTAAAAGGGCTAGGGTTACGTATACGATCACAACGCAGGGTTCTACCAAATAAAACTAGACGATCACAGTTGGCCATTAGAGTGTTTTGCATCATAGTATCTACATTTTATCGTCTCATCGGGGTTTAATTTTCTAATTTACGGGGGTGGGGTGGTACAATTTGGTGTTGCCGCGACCATGATATTTTATTACGAGTTTGAGTAGTTTGTTTATGTTTATGATGCAGAATATTCTTATTTCATTTAATAATTGTTGGCTTTATGCCACAATTTGTTGTTCGTGAAATGGAAAAGGTAGAAACATTGGGATTGGCAGCGAATGTACGAGTTCAAATTGTTAAACAAAATTAGATTGATTTAAACTAAAACTTTTATAAATATGTAGTACGTAGGAAAACGTAGTAAAAAGAGCGAAAACAAGTAATACATAAAACAATTCAAAATTTATTTATTCGGTCCTTACTTGGTATGTACAATAATTGTAAATTCCACTTGAGACAAGTTTTCAAATCAGTCTAAATTTAGTTCCGCGTTAAACAAAATATCTAATAGGATGAGATTAGTTTTAAAAGTTATCAATCATTTTATCTAAATAAATTAACAGGTAAATATTAAGTAAATTTTAATAAAAGTATTATGTGTGGGGGGTTGCCCTTGTCATGACTTTGTCAATCTCGTTCTATTTCTATTGCCTAAGCATTGAACTAAGGTTATATCGGATTTAGGTAGCTAATTTAAATCAAATAGTTCAATATAGTATCTACCTAAAGGTTTTATACTCGGGGGGTTGCCGAGCGACTCAAACTTTACCTAAAAGGATACCTATCATTCTGAGTACCTATGTTACCTACTTTATTTACAAGATTTTTCAAAAAGCGTTAAATATACTTCGTTAAGTTTTAATAGTATCGCTTTTGAAGTATTGTCTGACAAACGGGAATAGAACCATTAAATTCAATTCATAATTTTATTACATTAAGTAATCGCGTAACATAATGGTAAAATAAACGTAGGTCGGATTAATAAATTCCTCATTTTTTGGAGTCAATTTAAAATTAAATAAAAATAAGTTTGGATATGAACCGTATAAAGTTAACAATTTAACTATCGGAAAGTTATGTAGGTACGACTAAACCTGCACTTCCTTCGCGTAGCAATCAGGTCAATACATCAGACATATTGACGATTGTAGGGTTGTAAAGGGTCTTGGTAATGCACTAGATGGCGCTTTTATACGGCTTTTATATCGTCTATATTTTATAATATGAGCTGAAAAAAAAAATAGTTATGTAGTACTGTTAAAATTAGTATGAGTTAAATTATCATTTCAAATTTACATAATCTAAAAAAAATATATTTAATATGCAATTTAATTTTGAATCAACATTGGGAATAATAACAATGAGCTATGTAGTTTACAGAAAATAATTTAACTAAGCGATTTAAAACACAATACGCTCCAAACTAATTTGAGAGGATTTAATATTGACGAGATGAAAACGGGGAAATAAGGTTGTATCGTGTATACTACTGGTGGTCACCCATACATAGACTGCTAGTGGACGTTGTTGCTTGAACACAGTACTCAGTAGGATGCAGTTGGTCGAGAGGTAGCACTACCCACGGATCATAGGAATTGAATGAAAATTGAGTTAACATTCAATTAACTTGTTATTATTAGTAATCGAGAATATTTCATTTCAACGGGAAGTAAAAAAAATGTAAAAACTAAATAAAAAAAAAAAATTACATTAATTAACCAAAGTTCTTCTTTATGGGGGGGTTGTTAAAAATATTTCCACGATTTTAAATGTACTTAAGGAATATTTTCGGTTTAATACTTTAATAAAACTTGTTCTGCATATTAATTAACATTTGTTATTGAGAGAGATCATTATTATTTTAATTTGTTGATAATTATAATTAATTTTCAAAATATTTTCATGCTGGGGATTGATATCAATTTTACATTCGGTATAATATTCCATTTCGCGGAAACTAGCTTTTCATTTGGGGGGTTGCAATAAAACTTAATATAAAAATTAAAAAGTTTTCTCGATGGGGGGTTGCTATTACAGTATTATTAAGAATCTAGCATTGCGTAATTAGGTAGTCTTCGTATAGCGGTTGCGTAAATAAATTCATTCATTATAATGATTAATTTAGTTCGGATTCCTTCAATTTACTAAAGTTTCGTTGATTTAAAAGGATTTCCTATATTTTATTCACGACAATTCGTAAATTTCGTAATAAATATAATAGACTAATTTATTAAATAATAAACTAAAAAAAAAAAAAAAAAAACAAACCTTTGTTTTATTTTAATTCTTAGCGTACTTATAGTAAAAAAAAACAAAATAAAAAAATTAATAAATAAACACTTCGTTTTATTTAACCATCCGCGTACAGTAAACGATAAAAGTAGATAATTGAACATTCTCATTAAGCCAAACTTTTGATTTTAATTTATGTAAATTTTATTTTTAATAAAATACGGAAGCATATCAATCTAATCGGGATTTAAAGTTGATTATTTAATTTTCGTCGTTGACTGTACTTCTTAAACCAGGTAATTAAAACGGTTTTGAAAGGTAATAAGGTATTGGTTTTGAGAGGTAACCGCATGTTAAACTATAAGTTAATTAAGGGTATTTTACTTTAATTTTAAATTCTATCACAATCCATTCCAAAACGGTTATTGAGTAATTAAAAAAAAAAAAAAAAAAAAAAAAAAGTACTTCCTACTACTTCTTATAAATAATATTCAGTATTGCCTATAAAATAAATTAAACTCGCTAGGTTACAACAAAATAAAATAAATCCACGGTTATCGCTGTTCACTAAATCTTTAGATCTTCGTTGTAAAATTGAACAAATAGTAATAAAACTAAGTATGCAGAAGGGTATGATTGATTTGAGTCGATGAGAGATGATTGAAGTATGGCGTGCAAAAGAAGAGTGTGAAAGTGGGGAATGATTGGGAGGCCTAAGGTTTGGCGAAGTGTTAAACGTGGATAGCCTGTCGTAGTACGGTCCCATGCCGACATACACGCACCTCAAAAGGGTTCAAATACCGTTTTCCTTTGCTGGATGCAAAGCATCATTTAGTTTAAATAGTATCATTTGGTATTTGGAACCTTCACTCTACACGGGAATTAAACACTGCACATTCTCCAAATATAATGATATTTGAAATGGAAAGGTTAGAAATAATGACTGTTTGGTTATTAGATCGGTGAACTTGGAAAGCTTGCTGATTGTTAGTATCGGAATTTCGTAGACGGAAATTACGTTTTAGGGTGCGTCCTCTCTCACACGAAAGCCGTGCCTGACGTTGGGGCAGCCAAAGGACGTAATTTATACCGGATTGACTTTCGGTAACTCTGCCTCGCAACCAGGGTCGTTGATTACGGAGTTTTGACTGACAGGCCATTCATGGATGCTGAGATAATTAATTCAGGCTGCGTTATCTAAACTTTCTAACTGAAAAATATCTGAAGTATTTGGTTTAAATACACACACATCATGACAGACATGTGGGACAATATTGCAACAGGTATATTAGAAGAAGATAGGGGCCATTGTGAGAGCTATCACAGATACCATGTCCTTGTTTGTATAAAATTTGTATTCGTCGGTTCTTCTACAAATTTTGGGGGTTGATTGTAACGGACCTGCCTGTGTAGCATACTCTTAACATATAATTAAGACTGAAAGGTGGGGAATATTTAAGCAATAACGAGTTAGTTAAATAAATTGAACTTATATCCAAAGAATAACAAGCGGTCGGAGCCGGCACCGAAAATGTTTTTCTACCCGCTCGTAGATGAGGGTATTCGCGCAGAAGTTACTTTTTTCCCGGACAGAGCGGCGCCAATAAAAGATCACGCCACCCGACTAAAACCAATAAGGATGATACTTATTTATGAACCCGTACTATTGTTTCACGTGTCAGGTCGACTGGTGGAATCTGAGTGAAATCGTATAAAAAGGCCGAGGGCCAAACGCGCGGGGCGATTCCAGACTAGAGAATTGAACAGTAAATACATCCGTTACGCTCGTAGGGAAATTCGCCATTTTCAGCGAATTTATTAGCATTAGGGAGTTTCGTTTGCATTTAAATTCGAAAATAGGAGAGTGGCTTTGGATTTGTTACCTAACATCACCTGTGGGCATCGCGTCCCAGACTATCAGCTCTGGTGTGAAGTTTCAGGTTTAGAGTTGCTCTCGAAGCTAGGGAGTTGATTTGAAAGTAAAAGTGTTAAGGTTAAAAACGGTCTTCGGTTCCTGAATCTTTCGTACATTTAGCTAGAAGTTTTCCGCGTAAAATAGGGTTTTCAGCCTTAGTAATTAGGGTAGCTTCCGCGAAATAAAATGTGAACTAATCCTTTTTCTCCACAGTACTACGTTTATGGGAAATAAATTTGTACAAAGGTGAACTCTCGGTGGCAAAGGTATGCTAAGGATAGTCCGTGTGTCCAGCCTTTGTCAAGTAACCAAGGCTCGGTGAGGCCACACGAGGTTATTCGTGTCATGCTTGCGTCATAGCTTTCAGAGTTTTGTTCGAATTTAATTCTACTTATTACTTTAACTTAATTCCACTAGCTAGTGGTAATTGAGTTTCAGTACACAAACGTGTGAATTTAGAGCGAATTCACTTGGGAGCCTTAAGAAGTTTAAATTAATGGACTAAGGAACCCAAAATCTAGCTCTGCTTACTATGCTACGGCTGAATCTGAGTCTGCTTGGGTCGAAAGGTTTAAAGAATCCCTTCACCGGAGGCGTTCCCAATTTAATTTAGTAAAAAAATAAAATAATAATATTAATTTTGAATTGAGATAATTAGATATTAATTATCTTGTATGGAGATTGGGTTAAAACGCTTCTTGTGAATGCGGTGTTAGATCTTCTTCCGTTAGCATTCGTGGTGTAGCAATTTTCCCCCTGCTTACCCTGAGTGACAGACGATTCTAGCCCTCTGGCACTTTGCACCCATAACATATTTATGTATTATATTTCGTATATTCTTACCTTGCGGGTGGTTACCGAACCCATAAAACCACCCGCGCATACACATCCTAGGCTACACACTCTGGCCGGCCAGAAAGTCTGAAAACTAACTGTGTCAAGTTACCGAGTGATTTGAAACAGTCTGGGTTTCCGGAGTTAGGGAGGATAGAAGTAGGAAATAGCTGTGACTAGGGAGACACCATAGGCACTCACACATATACACGATTAAATGTAAATGGGGTTTGCTTTGCTGAAACAATTGATGGGTGGTTAAATTAGCTTACGGGGTTGGGAAGAATTAGGCAGGCTCCCCCTTTTCTTTCAGGGTATCCAGTTGTATGATGAGCGTAAGTATTTCCCCGATCCCCACCTTAGCAATGCGGTCATTAAGTAGGACAATAAATAGCGATTTATTTCCGTACCAAAAATAAGTAATCAAATAGCTTTATTTTCCAATATTGACAGCAATATTATTTTGTAACGTCCTGTGCAAAGGTCTAACATTAAATTCCGTTAAAATAAATAAGCTCTGACAAAATTCTATAAACTAATTAAATAAAAGCTAAAGTAGACAACCAAATTTTAATTAATCAGAAGTGCCAAATGTGTTAGATGTTTATTGCTCCATTCTTATTATGAACAGTGAAATTTGTTGTATATAAATGAAATATATTCAGTAAGCTAGCTTTTATTCTCAAAATACTAAAAGTGTCTCTTAACTATCTATTACCTTACTATTCTAGCCTTTTACTCCAACTATTAAAAGTGACTCCTAATTATCTAGTACTTTACTATTTTCGTTTACGGAACTTTTCAAACATAAATCAATGAAACGTTTAGCTACTTGCTCTAATTTCTTCCGCTGCTTAGGTTGCTACGGCATCTTATTAATGAAAACGTAGTGGTTCGAGTCCTGTTGGACGTTAGAAACTATGATACCATGTTGGCGTTGACTTGTAAACGAAGATCTAATAAGTAAGGCTGTAAGTTCGTGCCTTGTTTACGTACATTAAAATTATCTACTGAACTTTGATTTCTCGCCTATCGAACCTTTGATTTGGAAGGTCTGAAAATGACATTAAATTATTATTAATATAAAACCTAGATGTAATAAAACCTAATCTTCATCGACATTATCTTTTAAAACCTTGATTAACAACCTACGTATTACTGATTATCTTTTACGAATCTACCTTCAATATTTTGCGCCGCATCTCGCTTACGTGAATCTATCCTTATAGCGTTGAGGTTGAGTGCCGTTTTATATTGAGAGTTTAACAATCTATCGAGCAATGGAAATAAATATGCTATAGGGCGAAGGATCCGATAAATAAAATAGTCTTTATTGACATTATGACAAAAACCGTTATGGAATGTTGTGGTTGTTAGATTTTAAGGCGTAAACCTTTTAATTTGAATAATATTTAAACTTGCTTATCTCTTTACTTCAATAATATTTTGTGCTCTGCCTTGTTTGATCTAATGGTGTTTGCGATACTTGTTGCTTGTAGCTCTGATAGACTTCGTCTGTTCAGTCCATTGTTGTGACGTCTTGAATAGACTTTTTCCAACATACACGTCCGGGTTACATACTTTTAGTAGAGTTATCTCCTAGGTATTTGATACTGTCCCGTTGAGTTTTGTGTATAATGGCTGGACCATACGAAAGTTATCTACCTACTCAGAGTTTCAAGGAATAATTTCCTTTCATTGGATCAAACAATCTACAATTGCTTATTTTTAAACATTTGTGCTATTGCTGCTATTAATGCTTGCAATCTTTAGTGAGGCTGACCACTTCTACACAATGAGCGTTATTCGCTAGTTGCTAAAACTTCGTTTGACCAGTCATCCATTATATCCAGGCTTTCCGGATTGAATTTTCTCCGATGTACCATGCCTTTGATATCACAACCCTATACTATTCTACGACCTGATGACTGGTCATACGTTGAAAGCACCTTTTATAAATCTTCCTACGGTCAGTTTTCACTGAATTGTCTGCATTTGGCAAACGCAATTGAAATGTTATGTATATCCATGAATCTAGTTATAGATAAAACTATGTACAGTGGGACAATGATGAGCATACGGTGTGAAAGACCCAGCCTTTGGTTGGAGAACTGAGTTTCTTTTAGTCCGGATCCCGTCTCTGAGTCAAGTACTTTTAACTAGATTTGTGTTAGTTAACTTTCACTTTATCTATTATATTATAAATACTTTAAATTTAAACTTCATTCTGCACTAACTGCGCTTCATGCTTATAATTTTTATTTGCCTTTGCTTCAATCAAATTACTAGCGGACATTAGAGACGAAAATCTGTTGAACATTATAATAATATTATTAACAATAATATTGTTATAATGACCTACTTCTTTTATCTGTTCTTACACAGTGTTCCATACCGGTTTAACCTGTTTCATATTCTACTTTAAATAGCAAACTTATTCAACACTTAAACATTAAAAATTCTAATTTTCATTCTTGTTAAGGCTTTACTTAACCTTTTCAATATAGGGCGGAATAAACTCAACCTCTCTACTTAACCTTGATATCAAACCGAGTTAACTCGACCTTTAATTTCAATTTAAAGAAAATTAACTAGATCTTTATTTGTTAATTATATACTTTTGCGCTCGAACATTTGCTTTCAATCTCAGATACCTTAAAAGGGCTAGGGTTACGTATACGATCACAACGCAGGGTTCTACCAAATAAAACTAGACGATCACAGTTGGCCATTAGAGTGTTTTGCATCATAGTATCTACATTTTATCGTCTCATCGGGGTTTAATTTTCTAATTTACGGGGGTGGGGTGGTACATAGTGAACACATCGTAACCTGAAATCTGGCTAGGTAGAGCACCACCAGAGATCCAGCATTCCGTGAGAATGATTGCATCGAAAGAAAGATTTGATCGTTTTAGAGCTACCAGGAAAGAGTTAAAATTACGTTGAATACTTCGTATGTTGTATGTTAGCACCTTCAGGTTCTGATTATCGTGAAAAATATGCTTGCAGTCTTCAATTAAATCACAGGCCTGACAGTCAATTGTTAGCAGGCTTTCGATATTTTCGTCTATATCTGCGTTCGACTCTGCCGTCGTCGGCTATAGAAATTGAAAGTAATTGAGTAAGCGTCTGTCAAAATCAGGGCTTTGTGGACATTGGTTATATACGAGCTACCAGTGTGACTATTTGGGGACTTGTGTTTAGGCTTGCTCTTTACGAAGTTTGGGGATTGTCTTGGCAGACTGTTGATTAAAAGTTCGGAATTATTGTTTTTTATTTTAGATCTAGCATATGTTTGTTCAGGCTTAGTATAGATTTTTCTTTGGTATTTATATAGTATATCATATTTGAATAGATTGTGTTTTGTGTTATTTATTTTACTAACTCGGTTTGCTTTTGGAGAACACCTTACAATATCTACTAATAATATAAGTATTTGAGCTTTGAAAAATCTCAGCATGCAATGCAAACATAAAAGTATACTAGCACTTATTACACAGCGTGATACATTAATAATTGTCGCGTATGCTACTTGAGGTAGTTTCAGCGGGGAAAGCTTCCGTAATTGGACCGATTCTCTGATCCAAGTCGTGATGGGATCGGATGCGCACTGCAGGCCTTTTTTCGGCTTTTCGCACGTAGATGGCTCCGTCGCGAACCCAGCAGAAACGAAAGTTATGTTGCTTGGCCCGCATTCTCGCCTCCCGAAAGAGATTGCGGTTTTCCTGAGTGAGCCTTTCGTTTATATACAATTTTGTTACAGGGCCTTCCACGACATTTTCCGAGGTAACATTGCGCCTTATCTTGGCTTCTTTTAGTAGCTCATCGCGTTTTGTTCTGCGCAGTAGTTTGGCAACGATTGGTCTTGATCTTCGATCTTCCTGGCTGGGCAGTTTTGAACCTCTCGGGTGCCTAGGACCGGCGCGATATACTGAATCGACATCAACCTCGGCAAGATCAACGCCTATTTTCTTGGCAGTGACCATGATTATATGTTGCAGGCTTTCGTTTTCATGCTCTGGAACCCCGAAAATCTCAATTTCATTACGCAAGTTTTTTTGTTGTTCTTCTTGTAAATTTGTCTGTAGTTGAGAGATCGAGTTGTTGAGCAATGCAATTTCGCTGTCTTGCGCTACAATCTTTTGTTCATAATCACCGATTTTTTCGGATAGTAGTTGAACATCTTGTCTCAGGAGTTCAATTTCAGCGCTTTTTTGTGTAAGTTGTTGCAGTTCTTGCCTCATTAGACGTATTTCTGTTACTAGCATAGACAGATCACATTCATCCGGGCTTGCTCGGGGGTTGCTACTGCCGCGTGTCATGGTGACATTTGCAGTGGAATTATAAGTGTCGTTTAGATCTAGCGGTCTACCCGTGTATCGTATTGGAGTTTGCTCGTTACCGGTTTTTGGACGGGAACTGACGCAAATAGGACAGGACCAAGGTGCATTTGTATTTTTTGTGTGGAGATCATATTTCTCTTTGTTGAACTTTACACAAAGAAAATCGTAGTCCTTTTTGCACTGCGTACAGTTTATGTACTCACTATTTCCTATGTTTCCTCCACATGCGTTGCAGTTGATTAAAGTTGACATTGTTGAGTCTTGTTCAATATTCCTTGATATCACAAAAGGAAAAGGACAAAAAATATAAGACAAACATACCTTCTCCTAGGGAAATCAAAACAAAAGTACTATTAGCGTAACTGCAATAATTACCCCCGGTCTATAGATGGGCCGTGGAATTTTTTTCCAAAAACTTTTTCGTATGACGAGAACTTTAAATTTTAAGTTCAGTGCTTAGATCTTAATTTCACGTTAATCCCTTGGGATACACTAGTTTAAGTGCAATATTAGTATAAATAATAATAATAATAATAACGACAGGACTATTCTCTCGAATAAGCCTGATATTGTGGTGGTGGACTAGGCGCAGAATGCGTTTTGGGTTGACATCACCACAGTATAATGAACACCCAGTAGACCATCTGCCGTCCGGCGGATTTTATTATCTACCTATCTATACCTACGCTCTCTCGATCGGAGTAGGCGCGACAGGGTTCACGCGCTTGTGTTTCGAATTCGATACTGCAACATTTAAATATTGTCATCTCATTTACCAGGTATTTCGAGAGTTGTAATCTGTACGTAGATATTTATATTATGTGCTTGTTTAGTATGAATGAAGTCTAATTAGTTGATAGGAATAATATGTCTAGTTTCTACTCACAATGCAACAGAAAGTCGAAAAAAGAGAATAAAAAAAAAAATGAAGTGAAGTATGTACTTAGGTACTTACTTTAAAATAGGTAAACCAGTTTAGTTTTACGTTAGGGAGTTTCCTCAAAACCCAATATAGGGTTCACATTTGTATAATTATTATCTATCCCGTATTTTTATTTCAAGAAATTTCGCACCGAAACGAAACAATAGATTGACGGAAAAAATTTAGACAAGTGAACAGCGCGCGGTAATTCCCCTACTCGGTTCCAAGCGAGTACATAAACGTATTTATTATTTGTGGGAATCCCAGAAAACCTTTAGTCGGTTAACCTTTAGTCTCGAATCGCTAAGGTTCAAAGTAGATCCGAGCGAGCTCGTAACTTGCAAGAATAATGTTATGTTTACAGTCTTACCTTTCAGACTGAGCAGGAAATTAAAAAAAGTTAACTCTGGTCTTGATACTGTCGAGTTCAGACATCCGTACACCGAGCAATATAGTCTACTTGATTTCAACATTTTAGTCTAGCTAGCCGATCCGACGCGTCGCCCGTCTGCACTCACGTGCGGTGAACACCGGTCTGCCACCGTACAGTAGCGGACCGATATCCTCGCGTTTCGTAGTTATGTATATTGTATAGGCGCGTTTCAGACGTTAGTATGAAGATGGGTAACTATTCTTATTTAAACTGTGACATCACGATCCCATAATTATGATGAAACCTCGTGAAAGCCGAAACAAATAAGAAAACTAAGTATCTGGACCTGGCGCACGAGGTTACCGACATGTGGGCGGTGGTGTCAACCGAAATCGTCCCTATAGTTCTGTTCGCGAATGGGCTAACTCCAACCAGTCTCGCTGACCATCTGAGGCGGTTGGAAGAAGAAGAAGGCGTGCTGCATGATACAGCCCGGATAGTCCAACATTTTTTCGTTGTCACCCTGACCTCCGGCCGCCTGGACTCCTCAGCTGGAGGGCGTCCGTCTGGCCACTTTGGTCAGACGAGACTATTATCTTTTTTTATCCCAGAATAATAATAATAATAATAATTTAATACTTTTGGGACTTCTGGTTTACGTAAGTCTTTATACATCAAAGTAGTCTTTTTTAGGGTACGGTACCTAAAGGGTACGGGACCCTATTACTAAGACTCCGCTGTCCGTCCGTCCATCCGTCCAGCCGTGTCAGGCTGTATCGCATAAACTATGATAGTTAGACAATTGTAATTTTCACACAAGATGTATTTCTGTTGCCGCTATAACGACAAATACCTACTAAAAACAGAAAAAAATAAATATTTAAGGAGCCCGCCTTACAAAAAACGTGATTTTTTGCCGTTTTTGCTCGATATTAATAACGGCAACAGGTAGACGCATGAAACACTGTAATATTTTATAGATAATGGTACGAAACCCTTCGTCCGCGAGTCCGATTCGCACTTGGCCGGTTTTTTTCTATCTGTCGTGTCACTGTAGTCTTTTGTAGAAATAACGGTCTTGTTTATAAGAACACGATTCCTTATAACGCTCCTTAGAGGCAGTTTGAATTTGTAGTTACCAAATCTCAAGCCCTAACCCCGGTTTTTCGTACACTAACAAGCTGTTAATCTACTGTTAACAGCTGTCAGTGGTTTTTTTATGCACTTTGGCCAATTGACAGCTGTTAACAGTAGACTAACAGCGTGTTAGTGTACGAGAAACTGGGGGTTACTATCTTACTTTAGAAGTAATTTTATAGTGGTGTTTTTGACCCAAATAAGGCTACGCGAAATTAAAATTAGGAGATTGCTGGGCGTTTTTGTTAAAATTTTGACGACATCGGTCATTGTAATCTATGATTTGGTCTTCTTCCAGCCAGCAATGGCAACACTGACTCGTTTTCAAAAGTGCTCGCTTGACTGATTGTTTTTCACTGAAAATAAAATTAACTGAATTGTGAATGCATATTGTATGAAAACTGGTAGAAAATGCTCTGAAAGTCCTCAATTCACTTCAACATGCTGCTCATCCTGTAGGGCCTCAGCTAGTGAAGTGCTCGGAATTTTAATAATCTGAATCGATTTGAATTGCCTCAGTGATGAAAATGGTGGTTCAGAAGAATTGGAATAATGCTGACGGCTCTCACCAGAATTCTTCCTCTGAAGATTCTTCTAGTAGCTCTTGGACCTTTCAAGCGCCGACGAAGACCGTAATTGCACGGCCCAGCTCAGTTAGCAATGTACAAGTTGTAAGTGACCTCAATGTTTCAATAATGTTTGACTGTTTTCATAATATGTATATGTACCCAAGTAACACAGATGTGCTGAATAAAGATTGAGTAAGAGCAAACATCAAGAGCAAAAGCTGAATAACGAGTACCTACCATCTATTCTTCGGTTATTCATGCAAAAAGGGCCCCAATTTTGAGTGGTTAGTGCTGAATAACATTTGAGCAACATCTGAGTAGAAGCTTAGTACCGTTTCAATTAGCTTAATAACTTTTGAGTAACAACCTACATTGTTTTTATAAAGCTTTTACAACTCAGTTGTTTAGCTAGGTCGTAGTTGGTAGTTTATTTAAAGTTTATTAAAAGCATTTAATTTGTTGTTTTCATTTTGCATATAATATTCATATAAATTGTGAAAAAAGATGTATAAATTAAATACATATGTTAATGTCGATAATTATTTGACACGGTGAACTTATAAAATCTGAAAGTAAATTTTAATTTTCAAGTTAAATAGAAGTCCGCTATATGCTAATTGTTAGTGCATAAGTAATTTTGTTGTGAAAGTATGCGTTTTTTTTAATTAGTTATAGCTTGCGATAATCAAGAATAATCGATAGATCCTGATTGAAAATAGTATTTTCATACATACATAATAAACATACCTGTGATGAAATAGCTAATTCTAGCAATTAAATCCAACAAAATAATATGAACCAAGTCGAAAATGTTGTAGTTGTAAGATTAAGCATTTTTATGATTCAATTCAATTCAATTTTGGTGATCTCGTAAATTCCTTCTAAGTATACATTACAAAGATTTTTGTGGAGATCAATAAAATTGTTTTGTTCTATACTGCCAAATAAAAGTGCACAAAGTGTAAAAGTTGTCTTGAAATGTGGTCTTCCATTTGAATTTTACTGAAATTTAAAAAAAACTTTAATCAAATCACAAATAATCATGTTTATTGAGCAGCTGAATAATTAGTTAAACATGGAATGTTATACAGATTAAAGATTAAATATAAACAATTATGCAGTATCAAGCTGTGTACTAGAATTATGTAAACAATATTATTCAGAAGATGATACTTTATTCAGCAATTAGCTGTTTCAAATGCTGCTAGCTTAATAATAGCAATACAGATTATTGATATTCCGATAAATGCTGCTGATAGGACTGTTTTTCAGAATAAAGCCACCTGGAACGCGTAATGCTTAATTACGTCTGTATAATAATCTTACAGAGATTGGTTATTAAGCGTAAAGAAGGGAAGGACAGAAATACAGAATTTATTAAGTGTTAAGAATTTGAAGGGTCCATACTCAACCTAATTCAGCATTGGGCTATTCCCAAAGCTCTTACACAAATGGTTAAGCGTTCATCTTTGAACTGCCAAAAGTTCTAAAAGTTACAGTTATCTTGCTTATGTGTTAGCTGGGCATGCATATCCTTACTAAGTATAGGTCTGTTGTTGCTACAGCATATATAGCTTCCTCCTTTATGCAAATTAGAAGAAATCATGTTTATATAAAAAAACCTGTATCTAGTAAGATTTACATTTTGAAAATGATTTCAGAAACAACCAATTACGCGACAGATCGCAATCAACACACTGGCGGCGATGCACCGAAGGTTCAGCCTTCCCGGGCCGATGCAGCCTCATTCCCGCCCCATTGCAGAGTTCCGAGCCAGTGCCAATAAGTCCCTGGACATGCTGCGTCAGACTATACAGTCTGCTGTCACTAGGGATATTGATCAAGTCATCAAGAAGTATTTGGAGGTAAGTGGTTTAATGTGAAATCTCTAGTATTACATTTTCATTATTGTGATAAGGGAGACATTATTGTGAGAGTGTGGAAAAGCAACAGACCACCATCATTGAAAAGTTGGAGTTCTTTCATTAGACCAGTAGTAACACATCAGACCACTGCTGACTTTCTAGATGGAGTCATCTCACAGCTGTGCTGTGTTTAATGGCCTGTCAATGAGGCTAAGCATATCATGCTTGTGAAAGAAACGGACAGGGTATCCTAGTTTGAGACCAGATCAAGTGATTGTGTTGAGTGGAAGTTATCAGGGGTTAAAGTATGAAATTGCCGATTTGTACTGAAAATCTAAATTGTTTATTTTTTTAATTTTTAACAAATTTATTCAATCAAAATAGTTGCCAATCATTGCTGCCATCTAATGGGAAGGTCATTAATGCCTTTGCAATAGAACTCCGACGATCTAGACTGCACAAACTGTGAGAAAGCATTTTGTACTGCCTCCTGGGAAGAAAACTTCTTGTCACGTAGATAATTGTCCAAATCACGAAAAAAATGGTAGTCCGTTGGAGCAAGGTCTGTTGAATACGGAGGATGACGAATGGTTTCTAACTGCAGTTCCTGAAGGGTCAAAATGGTTTCTCGTGCTGTGTGAGGTCTCGCGTTGTCGTGGTGAAGATCGATTCATGAGTCGGGGCTGTTTTACTGCTAGTTTTGTCAACATGGTTCGGAGTTCGGCACAATAGACATCTGCCGTTATTGCTTGACCAGATTGGAGAAAACTATAGTGAATAACACCATGCTGAGACCACCAAACAGTTACCATTACCTTTTTATTGGTAAGTTTTGCTTTAGGACACTGTTGTGGCATTTGACCTGGGGTCAGCCATTGCATTTTTCTTTTCCGGTTATCATGGCAGGCAACACAAGTTTCAACACGCGTTTCTTTCTGCAGATCAGTCAAATCATGAGGCACCCATTTTTCGTATTTTTTTATTTTATTGATTTGACGCAAGTGAGTCAATATTGTGGGTAAGGTAACGTTAAACCAAGCCGCTAATTCCTGGGTAGTTTGACTAGGGTCGGCTTCCACTATCTCTCTTAATTCATCGTTATTCACCTGTGTGGGCGGTCTTCCTCGTGGCTCGTTCTTTAAGTCGAAATTTCCATCACGAAAGTTTAAACCAAAATCGCACGGTGCGTTCATTAGTAGACCCCTCTCCAAACGCAGCATTGATATTGCGGGCTGTTTCTGCCGCGTTAGTTCCGCGTCGGAACTCGTATTCAAAAATCACTCGAATTTTCGCAGTATCCATCTTTCTTGTCTAAATTGAATAACAAAAACAATTGAAAGTCGATATTCAAATGTTTCACATTGTTTAAAAAAAGAACATAGAAACCATTTGAAAAAAGTTTCATTCGAAAACCTCAAACCATGAAGATTCTATGTCAATTCAAAGAACCTATTGCAATAAAACGGCAATTTCATACTTTAACCCCTATTATTATTATTAATTGTTAATTTAATTAAGTTTTGAATGTTGCAGTTTCTATTAAAATTTGTTATATTATTATGTTTTAGTTTCTTTCACAATTATGTCTATTTGATTTGTGCACTTAGCATTATAGCCATTGGATGTAGCCAGCGCTGAGGTATTTATATGCCTCACAATGGCTCCCATCACCATTAGCAACCACAAAATTTTAACAAGTTTTACAATTTCATTGCTTCTGGCTGGCTGAGGGACTTAAAGTAGATTATCATGATCATCATACCCTGCGTAATCAAACTTGCTGTCTTCCATAATTGCTGAAATAGTGTGTCACCCTATTATTATTATTACACCCCTTATGTATTTGTATCAACTTTGTATCTGAATAAAATCTGTTACAGAAATTCTTTGTCCCTGCTGTGAACAATATCAGGTTGAATTTAGGAGAGGAGTCAGTCAGCGAAGATCAGGTAAGATTACAGTTCAAATACTATTTTTAGAAAAAAAAGATCAGTGGCCTAATTACGCGCACCAAATCCTGAGCGATTCCAATCGTCTAACTGTCAAATTCCATACTAATTTGACAGTTAGACGATTGGAATCGCTCAGGATTTGGTGAGCGTAATATAGGGGCAGGTCTTGTTCTTTAGGATTGCTAAGACAAACCTATTGTCAGTAAATTTTTGAGGTGGTTGGAAAGAATACTGGTCTTTGATAACACCCTTCATAGTCTAGTAAATATAATAAGGCCAACATTTTATGTGTATTTTATCGTGCGATCCGTGTGGCGCCGGATTAAGAATAGCGTCACTCCATTTGCTTCCGTGGATGTAGAAGGCGACTAAGGAAATCAATTACCTGGAGACGAGCAGCAGCGTCTTCCTCAGATTCCAACCGCATACTGCGATCGCCAACCTGCCTGCCAAGCGTGGCAATTTTGGCAAAACCCCTCATGTTATAAATACCACGAAGGAGGCCTATGTCCTGCAGTGGGCGTCAAATGGCTGATGATGATGATGATGATGAACATTTTATGTATCCAGGTCCGTGCAGTCTGCCGTTCAATGTTAGATGCCACTCGCCTGCTGTATTCTGCACCACCAAAGCAAAGCCAATCCACTTTTGAGACTAGCGACAATGATTCCAGCAACAGTGGCGACTCTAAATTTGGCATTAGGCAGAATGTAAGTATTGAATATAATTTCTATTATTTCGATTGATTGCCAGTTACTAAATGTCTTCATTATATTGGAGACTTGTTTTGTTTCACAAGAAAAAAGTACAACCTTCATTAGAAGAGAGAAGGAAGATAAAAAATAATATGACTCTATTTCTGTGAAATAAATGCATTTTTTTCTAAAATTCCAAATCGATATCTTGTCGTTTGACAAATAAAGTATCTATTTGTAATCTCACACTATATTTTGTTTCATTCAGCTATTTTCTGAGTGTAAACAAAAAAATATTGATAAAAGGGGTTGATATTTCTTGATAAAATGAGATAAATGAATGACTTGCGATGAGCAAACTACTTATTGAACATTGTTCCTTCTGGTGTTTTGACAATGTGAAAGAATCTGAAAAATCTGATGATTAGAACGGTCTACAAATTTCCATATTATTATGTATTCACAATGTTTCAGGAAGGTTCTATAGAACTAAGCATTAAGTCCACCCTTTTTACACCTTTTGTTCAATAAGGAACTAATAATAATTAATATTCCATTCTTAATATGAATAACTTTTATTATGGGACCACCTGAAATTGGGAAAATAATATCTACTTTTTCATATGCATATGCATGTTATTACACAATAACGTTATTACACGACACCGTGTGGAAGGAAGTTGTATATTCGCTGTGATGTTTTGTAATTGTTTTGACTTTGCCTGCGATGTATATATTAGAAATATGCCTTTTTGTAAAAACAAATGAAGATCTATTCCATAAAGCTAGAGATAAAATTAAGCGAGCTCAAAGAGATCCCACCAGAATAATAAAAAGCAAGTCAAACACGGCACTAATGACGAAAAGCGTCTGTCACATGGCTCCTACTTTATATAATAAACTGCCTTCAGCATGGAGGGAACTCCCCATAGACAAATTTAAATTTAAATTGAAGAGTTTACTTTTAACGAAATCTTATTATAGTGTCTTCGAATATTTAAACGACAAATTTTGACATTGTTTACTTTTTTATTATGATTAATATAAATTTTCTAATTATAATCAATTAATACATATTATTGACTTGTATTTTGCTAATATAATTGTTTCCTTAAAACATTTGTACGCCTTATTGGCTAAACATAGCGCACATTTGATTTATAAGACCATGCATGTATTGTATACCTATGTTTGACAAATAAAGTATCTGTATCTGTATCTGTATCTGTATCTGAAGAGCTGATTATTTTTTAGAGGTTTCCAATTATAAGTTATGGACGGTTTGCTTTATAATTTTAGGGATAGTAACTATAAGCAAGTCATCTTTAGAGTTGCTACTTTCAACTTAAAACTATCTTCTGTTTACTTTAATATAAATAGTTGAGGACTGAACTAGGATCCTCGGTATCAGGATCTCGACGCAATACCACTAAACTATCAAGAAATGAGGCTTCAGTAAAATTGAGCAATACATTTTAAGACCACTTTCTCTTGTTAGATTTTGAAAAGCGCGATTAGATATTCATCATCATCATCATCATCAACCCATTATGTCCCCACCGAGGGGCACGGGTCTCTTCCCTGAGGAAGGTATAGGCCTTCCCTTCCCGATTAGATATTGATGCTTCATTTTATAGTTAAAATCATAAAATTTTGAGCTTTTTGTTAATGTATAGCGACACAAATTATTTTGTAGTCGAAGGTATTTTTATTATAAGGGATTTATTTTACTGCAGAGTAATATTTTTTTGCATTGCCTAGTGTCCTTGTTTATGTCAGAGCACCATCCTCCCCTTCCCGCTATGTAAGACTAACTAAGCCTCTCAGTATTATCTTCCTTAATAATAAATGAATAGGTACACCCTTGTTAATATAAAAAATCTTTTATAATACATTTTTTGACTGTTTTTTTTAATGTTCTTGTTTCGTATAGTTACAGAGCCCACTAAACAAGCGCAAAGAATCCGACACGGAATATGACAGCTCAGCAAAGCGCAGGAAGATCAAACAAGAGGATGGGGTCGATGGAGGCTCTCCATCGCCTTTGCCTACGATCAGGGACCCAGAGAAGTGGAACCCTGCCAGGTTGACACAGGATACACTGTTCATTATGGGGTCTCACGCACATAAGGTGAGCAAATAAAACTTATTAAAACACCTGGAGCCCCCCCCGCCCCCGTTCTTATCTGTGGTGGTCGCATATTTTAGAAATTACCAAATTAGGACAGCATTTCCATAATTTCTCTCCCACTTCCTTATTTATGAACCCATTTCTGTTTAAAATATTTTTTCATAAAATCAACAATAAATCACATTTACATAACATCACAAGTTATACGAACTATAGACCTTATACAGTTTTGGTAATATTTAAAGTTTTTTTATAGAGTCTGAGTTATAAGTTTGAGACCACAGGTTGGCGATTTAAATTTACTATTTATTATTATTAATTTATGTGACAGTACCTGTCGCGACGCTCACTTATATATAATATGTGTAATATTGCGTAATATGTTTATAAGAAGCCTTATACGATAGGAGTTTTTTGTCGGTCCGTCCATCCGTCTGTCTGTCCCTTTATCTCGGGAACGCGTGGAGGTATCGAGTTGAAATTAAAACCATAGTCATACGTCAGGTCTACAGTCCCTTGAAGCTGTGAAAAAATCAAACTTCTAAGTTAACGTGTCGGACTCGCCTACGAAGGGTTCCGTACCATTATCTACAGACACAAAAATCGGGAAAAAACGGCAAAAAATCACGTTTGTGGTATGAGAGCCCCCCTTAAATATTTATTTTATTTTAATTTAATTGTTTATTTTTTAAGCGAATATAGAACTAAATATTCTGTTAATATTTCAAGCATCTACCGGTTGCCGTTATTAATATCGAGCAAAAATCGGCAAAAAAGTACGTTTCTTGTATGGGAATATTTATTCTATTCTGCTTTTAGTATTTGTTGTTATAGCGGCAACAGAAATACATCATCTGTGTAAATTTCAACTGCCTAACTATCACGGTTCATGAGATACAGACGGACAGACAGACCGACAGACGGACAGTGAAGTCTTAGTAATAGGGTCTCATTTGGCGACCTTCGGGTACGGAATCCTAAAAAAATACGTTCGTTTACGCCGCAAAAAACGAATATTTCGACAGTCAAGGGAATCAAAATTCATAGGGTACTAGGGTTCCGCTGACCACGAACTGTTAAATTTGGCAAGTAATATCGTCTTATACTACATGTACAGTGAAAAATCTGAAAATTATAAAAAACTTTGGCCTTTGCATTTACGTAATGAGATGATTTATGCAGCGTCCAGTGGCACCTTTACTCACACTAGACGGGTGAAGAGACCACTCGGACGCTGCAGTGCCTGGGCCACTGCTTTTTAGTTAGAGTAGGCTTATACCATCCACTACCTATACCATCCTTAAAGTTAGTCCGCCTAGAAGTTCAGGAATTAGCGGCATGGTTTAACGTTACCTTACCCACAATATTGACTCACTTGCGTCAAATCAATAAAATAAAAAAATACGAAAAATAGGTGCCTCATAATCACTCAAATTTTCGCAGTATCCATCTTTCTTGTCTAAATTGAATAACAAAAACAATTGAAAGTCGATATTCAAATGTTTCACATTTTTTAAAAAAAGAACATCATAGAAACCATTTGAAAAAAGTTTCATTCGAAAACCTCAAACCATGAAGATTCTATGTCAATTCAAAGAACCTATTGCAATAAAACGGCAATTTCATACTTTAACCCCTATTATTATTGGCAAACGAGTTGCGCTTTCGTAGACAAAGCATTAGCCCTCTAATTGTTGCCAAGGGCTCAGTAGATACGTCGTTTGACCCCCTCGGTCGGCTTATGGTTAATAGGCTTTTTTCGTAAGCGGTGGTAGCACAGAGACCCGGCCTAACATTCGGGAGGTCGTGGCTTCGGACTCCGGCATGTACCAATGAATTTGTTTTCTAAGTTACGTAAATTTGTGAAGTTATAGTACCAATACTACTCGCTAACTGTGAAGGAAAACATCGTGAGGAAACCTGAGTGTCTGAGCTATTCACATACCTCAGCACTCGAAATCGCCAATCCGCGGTTGGCACGCGTGGTGATTAAGCCCAACTCTCTCTCTCTGAGAGAAGGCCTGTGCCCTACAGTGGGACGTATACAGGGCGTCCCAAAGTTATGGGCCATGAAGGGAAAGTACCTTAAATATCGTAGATAGGGTATTTTGCTGAAAGAAGACTTTATGTTATTTTTAAAAGTTAGTAATTCTGCATTCAAAGATTTTCTAAAAAATATTTGCCTTGTCTGGGAATCGAACCGACTTAAATAAAAAAAAAAACACTCCTACTTTTATGATGCCAATCGAAATAATGGCCAAAAACTAATAACTCTTCTTAAGTAACATAGTATTTTAAAAGAAAGGAACAACGTAAAATGTTTGAGTCAAATTTCAAGAAAGTTTTTTATTGCCGACGACGACGTTCGAAAAGTAGCGATATTATCATTCCATAGATAGCATTGATTATTCGTAAATAAGTACCCACTTCATAAAATACTTTATAGCATAGTTTTCCTTATTATAAGTGGAAGTGTAGATAAAATGGTAAAATTTAGTATTTCAATACGTCCTTGGTAAGCTAGACACAAGCCAAATTTAAAACAAAAATAATGTTCTTGTTGAATTTGAAAATGTAACAATTTATGAGAGCGTTTGTTTTAAGATATTTTAAAAAGAAGACAAATTTTTAAATGTTGTTCTTAAATTTGAAAATGGAACAGTCTATGCAATTGTTTGCTTGTTGTTCTTAAATTTGAAAATGGAACAGTCTGTGCAAGAATTTGCTTTTCCGATATTTATCTGTTTAGTTTTAATTCACTTACACACGTGTTATTGTGTTAATTTATTGCGGACATGGCATATCAAGTAAGTTTTGATCTAATGGAAGCATATTTTTTGAACGATAAAGATATCTCTCGAAGTTTGCGCTGGTGTAGCGTAAAATATCCTGACAGACAAACACCGTCTCGTAAGGTTTTGAAAAGGCTTGTGAATAATTTGAAAACTCTGGGACGTTTCGATAAACGCTCAAGAGAACCACAGCAAGAAAACCATACGATCAACGACGAAGAACTTGATATTTTAATTTACTTTTCGGCTTTTCCGAAAACATCGGTGAGAGAAGGAGAAAATGAAATTGGAGTTTCAAAAGTAAAATACATCGTGTATTAAAAAAACACGGTTTCAAGAGTTATATTGAAGGACGATTGGTTCAAAAATTACTTCCAGGCGATACAGAAAGGAGAAAACATTTCTGTCTTGATATCCAGGCACGCTTGCTCGAAAATCCAAATTTTTAATATTATTTGGACAGACGAATCTAACTTTAGCAATAACGGTATGTATAACCGCCACAATAATCGTATTTGGTCTAAAGAAAATCCTCTACGAATCACTGAAACGAATAACCAAGTGCGTTTTTCATTCAACTGTTGGTGCGGACTTTTAAAAAACCGGGTTTTCTTAATCCATTTTTACCATGGAACCTTGAACACAGAAAAGTATTTAGAAATACTTCAAATTGTAAGAGATGAGATAAGAAATCTTTCTGCTGCGGAGCAAGAAAACTTAATTTTCCAACAAGATGGAGCTCCGGCTCATAATAGTCGGAGAGCAGCAGATTTTCTAAATGAATGTTTTCCTACTTGGATTGGTACGAATGGACCACCTTACTTACTTACACTTACACTATTAGATTTCTTCTTTTGGGGATACGTGAAAGATATGCTATACAAAAAGCGATATGAGAACGTGGGCGAGTTACAAACAGGATTGTGCCATATCATATCGAGTATTCACCACAAAAAGATAAGAAAATCAACAGGCAGCGGACTCATTAAAAGATTGGCGATTTGCGTAAGACAAGAGGGATCACATTTTGAGCATTTAATTAATTAAAAAAAAAATACCCACTTAATTGACTACGGCAGTTTCATGTATGTTTTTAATTTGATTAAAATGATTAATTTCACGCTGTTCCTTTCTTTTAAAATACTATGTTTTTTTAAGAAGAGTTATTATTTTTTGGCCATTCTTTCGATTGGCATCATAAAATTAGGGGTGTTTTTTTTTACATTTAAGTCGGTTCGATTCCCAGAAGGCAAGTAATTTTTAGAAAATCTTTGAATGCAGAATTACTAACTTTTAAAAATAACATAAAGTCTTCTTTCAGCAAAATACCCTATCTACGATATTTAAGGTACTTTCCCTTCATGGCCCATAACTTTGGGACGCCCTGTATAGGCTGCTTATGATGATAAGTGCTGTAGAGGATTGCGTGAACGCTAACGATGAAGGAAAACATCGTGAGGAAACCTGTGTGTTAGATGTTATTATAAATTTTTTTATTGCATTGAAAACAAGTGTAGTGTACAACAGTGTAGTTTGGCGTCCTCATTACGCGACACATATGCTTAGATTAGAGCGAATACAAAAGAGATTCATGTGGCACCTCGTATACGCTAGGGGAATTGGTAAAACGGTGAAATCCTATAAGGATAGACTCAAACACTTTAAAATGATTCCTCTGGCGAAGCGCTTGGATATTAATGATTTCTCGTTTTTATATTAATTACTAAATAACCAAATCAATTCCCCCTTATTATTATCTAAACTTAACTTTAGAGTACCCAGGAAACTTCCTCGTAAACCAATAACTCCCCTGTGCCCTCCGCTACGCAGAACCGTTCTTGGAGCCAACTCAGCTATTCCTCGTCTATGCCGCCTCCTAAATCATTATAGTGAGGTGGTAGACATACACAAAGACCCGCTACATAAAATTAAATATGTTTTGAGCCACAGTCCCTAATCAGAGATTCCCCGCACGTATCGATATTTTTGTTTATTCTTCTCTCTTTTTACTCAGTTGCAACTTTTATATCAATAACATGATTTTTGTTTTAATTACTTAAGCACATAAAATTGTCTACATAACTTAGCAACTAATAAAGCATGCTGTGTTTCACTATAATTAGTTAAGGTACCTTAATCAATTTTATTCTTACCTTGAGTTTGATGTATCTATCAGTACTATTAACTGTTGTGGAACCAAATAAATAAAATAAGTCCTCTTACCTTTGTAAGACTTGTTATTGCGTTCGTAATGCTAAATAGCATTTTCTTCCAGTCAACCTTTGGTTTGTGGATAGCGTGTTTTGGGAAATGCACGATACATATTACGCACCTACATAAATTAAGATAAGATAAGATACAATTTATTCATAAAATCATAGGTATACAGTGCAATTACTTAAGGTGTTCTACAAAGGAAATTAGTAAAATTAGAAATTATTAAGGATTTGATTTGAAAATGTTTTATTACACAAGAGATACATCTGCTCAAAGGCGAGCTTAATACTTAATAGTATTTTCTTCTAGCTAACCATGGGTGATGTGGATACAAGAAGGGGTAGTGGTAGTAAAGTTTTTAAGAAATAAATTAGTTACAAATTACCAGTAACATATCGATATAATGCATAAACTTAAAATACATACACCACACACTATATATTACATAATACATACCATAAACACGTACTTACATAATTCAAATTTATATCGGATTACTCTGAAGTCCAAAGTAACGCTAATATTAGTTAAATTCGTTAAGGGTTTTACATACCTCAGCGCTTGAAATTGCCACTCCGCGGTGGGCACGCCCACACTCTCCCTGTAGTGGGATAGATATATATATATATATATATATATACATATATATACATAAAAAACTCTTCTTTGAATTTGTTATCCAGGTTTTGGGCATGGGTAACGCTCGCGGGCGTCTTTACACGAAGCACGCTGGACTGCTCAGGTACCCGGCAGACAGCGCTGATAAGGAGTGGATCGCTAGCCACAATCTGGTCAACGCCGTCGGTGGGAAGACTTATATAATGGTTGGTTATAATTAATTTTACCCGACTGCGTCGGAGCCCAAAAGAAGGGTAATGTGTTTAGCTCGTATGTATGTATGTATGTATGTAAGTATGTCCGATTCTATGTTCCCTCATAACTCCTTAACCAGTGGTCAAATTTTGATAAATAAGATCTCACTCGATTTGTCGTGTTTGCGCGAGTGTCATAGGCTATATGGAGTCAGCATAAATCCAACGAAAAAATAAGAAATCACTGAAACGTCAAAAATAAAAACTGAAATAAAAAATAACCAAGGACCCGACTGCTGAGCATTAACTAGTAAGCAGGTGGGGCCAACTTAGGTACTAATCGGAGTTATATTATTAAATTTCGGTCCCGCCTACTCAGCAGTCGGGCTGTTGGTTATTTTTTATTCTATTTTTTTTATTATTTATAAACTTGTAAAATCTTATTGGGAGATTTAAGGTCGTAGCACGTTACATCGGCACCGCAACGGCGCGGCTCCAACTGAGCAATTAACTTTTCATACAAATTTGAGTATTAAGTTGTGTGTCGTATATTATGTTTCATAATGTTACTGTAAAAAAGCCAACGGCGGGCCGTCAGCGCCGGCCCGCTTCAAGCGAGCGGACCGCATGCTTCCAGCGCCCTGACTGCGAGCCGCCAGTTAGTCCTAGTCCAACACAATGCCATAAAGTATGCGATCGCGGTGGCAGCAAGCTTGCACTCGGCAGCCGGCGCGCATATGGTGATCTTGCACCTTTAGGGCAGGGTTTCTCAAAGTGGGGTACACGAACCCCTAGGGGTTCGCCATTCGACGGTAGGAGGTACGTGACAAGATTTACATAATGTAATGTCATAGGGACTTTTCTAACAAATGCTCACAAATCTGCTCTAACAATATTTATAGAAAAGGTATATCTACCGATTTTCCTTTTCCAAATCTTCCAATTTTTAAAAATTTTTAAAGTTCATCTACCACTAGGTATTCTAAAACTAGAGTTGGCCACACTGGTTTGCTCAATGTTTATTTGTTTTATTTTGGCGGGGTTAGGGGTCCGCTGTCATCTAGAAACTTTAACAGGGGTACATGCACCCAGAAGTTTGAGATACCCTGCTTTAGGGCGACGCGTGATTAGTGTGGTGACGGCTAGCGGTAGTCTAAATTCGAAGCGGACCTGTGCTGCAACTGAGTCGTTGCGGTGCTGGTATAATGTGCCATGACCTATAGACCGGGTATTCTTAATTTGTTGCACATTCGCAGTGTTTTTCAGTACTTTTTAAACAACATTACATAACCATAACCTGAACTCACACCTGTATCCCAAGGGGGTAGGCAGAGACCAGGATATTCATTATAGTCGTCGAAATGTAAGAAGCCCGTTTTGACAGCTACACAAAAATGCATTTAACTTTGGATTTACTCGAATAAATGCATAAAAAGATCCATACTCCGGCATATTATTTAACGCTAGAAAGAAAAAGGAGATTTTGTAGCCCGAAAAGTTACTCATAGTTTAGATTTTTAAGGTTTTTGATCTCAAACTAGGTTAGGTTCTATAGTTTTTGTAGCTGTCAAAACGGGCTTGTTAGATTTTGACGACTTTAAAATTTAAAAAGCTGTTACAAGTTCCATCAGCTTTAGATAAGATGAGAATATTCTTTGTATTATACACCAGATTGTAATAATATACTTCATAACGAATAAATTTACCTCTATATTTTTAGGTTCTAGAAGATATCGAAGAGCTAGCAACTAGCGAGGCATATCGTCACAGCTCCCTTCCCATGCTTGGCGAGCTGACTGGTTTCAAAATTCCAATGTTTATGCTGAAAAAGATCAAACAATATGTCATAAAGAGAGCTCTTAGTGGAGAAATCAGCAACCCGGATAGCCCTCAAGCTTCCACCAGCCTAATGCCAGATAGTTTCAAAATGGACATCAAAGTCGAGCCAGAAATCGAGGATTACGAGCCAAGAACAGTGACCGCTGCTGAAATGATCAGCAGCATTAGCAGGAATAGAGACTATGGTGATCTCCCGCTGATAAAAGACGATTCTGACTTTGCAGACATCAAAGTCGATGGCATTAAAGCTGAAGACATAGATGATATCAAAGTAGAAGGGATTAAAGAAGAAGATTTGGATGATATCAAAGTCGACGAGATGAAAGACGAGGACCTGGATGTGGACAGTATTAAAGTGGAGAACATAGAAGATTTAAAAGAAGAAGATATTAAGCTCGAGAATGATGACACACTGTCTGTGTGCAAACAGACAGAAGATGAACAAGGCCAATTAGTTGACGGCCTTTTTGATGCTGATATCGAGTTTCTGAGTCGTAATTTGGGAAATATAGAGAGTGACGCTGATGCCCGTAAAACTATCGAAAAGTTGACAGGCGCCAATCCTGATACTATCACGTTGGTTGGTGATGAATTTGACTTGGGAACGACACTGAATACAAACGTAAGTGCATAAATTACGATATAAAAGAAAACATCTCTATACCTTCTATGTCCAACTATAACTTGCTCCTTTAGCAGAATCTCTGTCTCACAAAAAGCCCTATTAAAAAATCAGTCGCATCTCTAATACACTGCGTTTCTTCTCCAGTTCACAGACAACCAGACGACCAAGTGCATCACGGTGGCCTCCACCACAAGTGGCATGATCCACAGCGTGCCAGTGGCCCATCTGGCACCGCCACGGATCACGGGGAGCACCGTCCACTACTATACCAGTGCCTCGGTGCCGCGAACGATCCACCACCTGCCGCAAGCCACAGTCACCATTGAGAACATTCCGGGCACCACCTCGCAGATGATTCGCGGGTAAGCGTAACTGGGACACATACCAGAGTGGTTCAAGATTGCTTGAGTCGAATGATTACCTTTGGATTCAGTAAAAACTATCTTTGGATCGGGCGAGACTACTAGTTTTTATTTTATTTTAGTATACTTTGTTGTGTAAAAATGTATTGAAAGCTAAATAGTTTATAATCATAATATCCACCCAAGACAATACCTTGACTTTGTCTCAAACTAGTCCCTTGCTATAAAAAAACATGGACACTTAGTGGAAAAACACCCAGACGGAGGCCATCTGCACTTAATCAAGCAGTAACAGAAAAACGCGTTTAAAGTAACTGACTAGAGTCTTCGATAATTCGCAATTTTTTTTGTATGAATGTTTAAAGTATGAATACATTCAATAAAACAGTAAAATCGTATGTCCGGTATCAAAAATTCTTTCGCCTATATTTAGAATGAAGCTTCAGGGTGGACATAGGCACTATCGTTGATTAAATCTTAATATCGTTGATCTTAATCGTAACGTAGTCAAATGTTAGGCTTTTCAGTTAGGTAACATTACGTAATTCGAGTTTTGACAATTTGACGTTTGTCACAATGCTATTACTCGTACATAGTACTCGTGTCGAAAGTCAAAACGAAACTTTACTTACTACACACCAGTATTTCGCGATAATTATGTTCTAATCAAGGATAACTTGTCCACAGAATCCCCATTAACACAAAGACTGGCACGTTCAGTACAGTGATGTCGCAAGGCACCGCCAGCATCATCGGCTTCGGCACACGCACGTCAACGGGCGCCCTCACACTCGGCACTTCGGCCCAGTACGTCAATGTCACCTCCAAGTCCTTCCCCACCGGGAACATTCTCCACAACGCCATTGTCTCCAGAAACCTCTTGAACAGAACCAACGCCGTCACCTCCGGAGTCACCTACAGTCTCACAACGGTCAGGCCGGTCGTCCACACCACGGCGCCAAAGATAAGTACCGCCGTCTCAACCAGCTCGAATGACTACGACACAATTTCCACGACAAAGGATATGATAGAGAACGCTTGCAACTCGTCCGTGATGTTGAAGAAAGTGTTGACCTTAGGCAGTGCCGGCGCTGCCAAATCTTACATGATGCATAACACGCAAAAGGTGTTGTCTACAGGGTTCGCAAACGGGGTCACTCCGCCGCCGAATGTCACTATTGTGAGTTCCGGTAATAGTGGGACTTTAGTCAGCAATGGAACGATGATCTCGTCCAACGCAATCAGTCCTACAACTAGCACGCTTAGTGCTACGCACGCGACCCTGTCGGCTTTACTCGCGTCCAGTGTAGACAATGCGCAGTCGAAGAAGAATTGATTCTAAGGTAGTACAGTTACTGATCTCAATGTGGTTAATAGTAGTATGTCGTAGATAAATATATGTCCGTGGCAGTAGCATTCTAATAAAGTTTTGTGTTAAAAGTCATACATACTCTTAGAACGTCGTGACGCGTAGGCGGTTAGGTAAAGGAACGATCAGGTTAGTAAGGCTCCGTACACAAAACTGCGAATCGGCGCGATGCGAATTCGCAACGAATTGCTGCCACGCCTCACGATTCAGGTGACCATTCCTTCGGCGACCGTCAACTGTACTGAACGTATTTTGTAAACTAGGTCGTGACATGGATAGTAAAAAGAAGTGCTCGCATCTGTTATTCCTAAGAAGATACAGGAAAAAGAAATAAGGAAGATTTTGGGTTCATCCATTTATCGCCGATGCGAATCAATTCGCAAGTTCTGGCAGATTTTTACGATGCGACGTCGCATCGCAGTTTTGTGTATGGGCCCTTACTTTAGCGAGCATGAGTCTTGGAACTTGCGATGTATTTATCTGCTAAGATCTAAGAACTTAGCATTTAATGCTCGGCAAATCACCGTAGTGATTTTATTTCGTTGCCAGTCAAGTGACACGATTCCGCGAGCGGTCATATCGCTTCCTCGCGCCTACGTCTAAGCGTTGACGACAAACAACTTAAACAAAATCCATCTGTTCTCGTAATTATGATAAATGCCAATTGAATGCCACGCAAATTAGTTTTCTAATACAAGAAGACGTTCCTTCGCCACTCGCAGCTGATAAATTTACCGAGCGTTGGCGTGCTGTAATATAACGTCCACGCATAGAGAACTGCTATTTTGTTTTTTTGTTGGGATGTGATTCCGTCTGGTAACAGTACAGTTATGATTGATAGTATGTATGGTTGTTTTGATTATTTAGTGATATTAGAATGACATCATAACTCTAATACTTCGTCTTTCCCTTGGATGTGTGCCAATGCATAGTACAAAAATTATTACTTTACAGCAGTATTTTTATGTGATGATAGTTAAGTATGGCTAATTATTTTTTTATTACTTATGACGATATACACTCAAAGTATGTTTATGGTTATCTTATGATTTGAAATGCTTCTCAGTTTTATTTGTGTTTTATGAGTTGTTTTCAGTGAATAACGACCTATTTCTTTTGGGATAGCGACCTATTAAATACAACTCAAGAGATAGATCGAATTACCCTGCATCCTGTGACATTTCAGTGTTTTTATTTGGATTTTGCTTTCTTCCAATGTGTAAAAAGTACGAAAGAGTGAAGAGAGAATGTACCAAGTAAGTGAACAAGTATATTATTTTGTTAAATCAAAAAATTACTTACAGCCGCTTCCTATATCGACTCCTTAATAGATAAGACAGTTACCGATAGCTGGTATTTGACATTCTGTCAGTAGCATTCATTGATCGTTTGTAGGAAATGGCAATAAAATGTCGCAGTATTTTTATGCGGCTTTTTTTGTTATTGTTTTCATTTATTAAGTATAATTTTTGCGGCTTGTGTTTTCCCGCGCGTGCAATTCGCTGATGCAATATTATTTTGTCCGACATCGCTCGCTTTGCATTATGGCAGCTTTAATTTTTCGATATTGTTGATGTTTCTTTAACGCTTTTTGCAAGCTTTCGTGCAATACGATAGGGTTTATTTATTGTGATGTTACGAATTTTGTGATACTCCGCTAATACCTCTATCAATAAGAAGGTCTCGGGGCGTTTTCTTTTAGAACTAGGCTTTGTAAAGGATAATTAAACGTATGTTGTCCTATGATTTATATTGAGATGTATATTTGCACAATATCGATCGACAGTGTAATCTCAATGTTAATCAAGCTCCAAACAGCAATGCTATAGGTATTTAAAAAAGCCGTACAAGTGCGAGTCGGACTCGCCCACCGATGGTTGCGTAGCTACTTACATATTATAAATAGTTCAGGAATCGAGTCTCGCAGTTTTTTCCGAGCTTCCGATTTAATTCTGAATGTATAGTTTTTAGATTTTTCCCTGTACTTGTAGTATAAGACGATATTAATTGCCAAATTTCATAGTTCTAGGTCAACGGAAAGTACCCTATAAATGTTGATTCCCTTGAGTGTCGAAATATTCGTTTTTCGCGGCAAAAAGCCCGTTTCTCTTTTTTACGTTAACTTCGAAGTTTGATTTTTTTTTACGGATTGTATATGGTTTTAATTTCAACTCGATATCTCCACGCGTTCCCGAGATAAAAAAAAGTCAGACGGAGGAACGAACAAAGTGATCCTATAAGGGTTCCGTTTTTTACTTTGGAACTCTAAAAATGAATTGCCTAGTCCGTTACTTTCGCCAATGAGCATCCATAATATACAGGGATATTTTTAAAATGCAAAATTCTTTAGAATTCAATCTGTAGTTACGTCTTTTAATTGCAAATCGCCACCACAGACAATTTTAATCGGCCTTTATCGAGCGCTTTAAGGAATCCTGTTTCTATAAATAAGACCGTAAATCTCTATTTATCAGCAATCGTTTTAGTCCAATTTGACCGTTCACTAAAAAAACTTTTCTTTAAGTTAGCACGTAGGTAGGTACCTATAGTCGAACGTCGTGGATTGCTATAAATTTAGCTTTAATATTTCAGCAGTGGCTTTCCTTGGTAAGTTTGTTTCGTTATTTATAGCAGATTCCCCGAATTAAGGTCAAATTGTTCGGTGCCATTGATTTTTGCTCAGCTTACGTTTTCAAGTTTTGTTTGAGGTTATTGTTTGAATCTTGGTAAGTGTGTTATTGATATTTTAGGTCAGTATGTCGCGTACTTTTCTTGAACTGTGATACATGGATATTGTTCGGTGATATACTATGGTATACCCACTCAAATCATTAAATATAGAAATGAAGAGTAAGTTAATGAAGCAAATAAAACAATCTGAAATCAGGATGTTCAGTCTATATATCTCATTACTTTCATATTATAATCAAATGATTGTGTAGTCTGATGATCTAATAGAATTGATAGCCTATAGGTGTTGTACTCCAATAAAACTATATTCCATTAATTTTCGTGGCTCGCTGATAAATGCGCGGAATAAAGGTCAAATTATATTGGTTGTTGTTATTGGAGTCAGGAAAATTTTTAGATAAAAAAACTCCATTGACATGAAAACTACGAAATTCACGTAGATATAATTGTAATTGTAGTCTTAAAACTACGAAACACGTAGATATAATCGTAATTGTAGTCTTAAAATATTCGCTCGCTCTCTCCATATCGTTGTGCCAACTTTCGAATGTTTGTTAATTAATTTATCGTTGACTGATCTTCCATATTTTAACACAACCATAGGTTTGAGTCTCCCTAATGTCTTTTGTGGGAAGCTAAATATACATTGAAATTAAGGTGCTCCGCACGACACTAAATAAACATCTGAACTTAGACGTAAAGGTCTGTCTTGAGATGTCTCAGGTACTATCATAACTGCGGAGAATTTAAATTTGATACTAAACTTTGAATTTGCACGGATGTTTATTCGATAATTATTTCATTTTAAAATTTTGCGAAGTTTCGATACTTTTGCAAGTGCCGTGGTCTCGGTAGAGTGAGGTGACAGGCGTCTTTTTGAAAGCGTTAACTGTTAGTTTACTACCCCCGGGAAAAAATTATTAAGTTACGTTCCAAAAAAATTTTTTTTAAATTTTAATTGGCAAAACAATAATAATTTTATATAAACTCAAAAATATTGATTTACATTTGATGTCACATTAGTGAACATCGTAATGTAATGCAGGAGCACCTTAACTTGTATAATTTGTAGCGATAGGAACAGTTTCCTTCTTCCAAGGAACGTTAAAAGGCAACGTTTACAAGACGTTATTATAATAACTGATGGTTGTGTATTGTTACTTTGAAATGTGATTGTTCCATTATTTCCATTTATTGTGATAATATTAGTGATCTGTAATTTAAGCGATCCGTCTCAGTTGATACTGTTTTATTCGTATATATTTGTTTTATTATGTGTTTATCGACTGATGTTACCTAAGTGATTACTGGCTGTACCTCGTAAGTATTTTATTGGATGTACAATTTACTATTGTATCGTGAGCTTGTTGTGTAAGTGGAATAAATCGGTGTTTACAGTGTTTACGTCTATGATTGCACACCTTGTGGCTATGCTTACACTTTCTTTTAAATTTAATTTATTTAATTTTGGTAAGTTAAGATAACATCAGAAGTTCAGACTCTAGGTTTGCCAGCGGGCAATGGAGCGCAGTATACTGGGCGTAAAGAGGATTGACAAAATCCGAAACATGCTCCAGAACCAGACATGCTGCAATCGCTAAGCTGAAGTGGAATTGGGCGGTCCACGTAAGCCTTATGGGCCAGACAGGTGGGCAAAAGTCGCCACTGACTGGATTCTACGCGACGGATATCGCAAACATAGTAGTTAAAGGGGAGACATATGCCCGGCAGTCCGTGACGCTTTATTAAGCTCAAGCTATATTTGCTCGAACAGCAGAGACTGTCCCGTCCTATTTTTCGCCGCTTCTGACCTACGGACTAGTAATCGTATCAAATGCAGGTATGCTGTTTGGGTGGTTATCCGTGAAGTGCCAGCTCTTTCTTGTCTCTAACTAGACATGACTACGGTACCTGCCATCATCATATTATATATCCTCCTATCTTTCTTCTCCTTATTACTTCACTTATATTTACTCATTAAATTTAGTTTATTATGGTGTTCCTCTATATTTCACACATATTGATTTAAAAATAATAATATATGTAAGTATTTATGACGATATTTTTTTTTACTTTATTGTATGTATGTTATTGTATTTGATTTCATTCTTTTAACTGCACCACGGCACGCACTCCGTAGTACAATTAATTATGGGTTACCGTAGGCACTGACTGAAAATCAGCGCTGAGGGATCGCTTCCTCAGCACTACGCTGAGTCAGCTGCCTTTTGTGGCAATATAGATACACCACAGGCTACATCTACGGTCCTGTTTTATTTTTTCGTTTTGTCTGTTGTTTATTTAGTTTTCTTTCTGTTGTTGTGCATATTATGTTACTTATCTGCTTATTTTGTTTCTGTGATTATCGTGTTGCTATAATGTCTTTATTCTTCTTCTTCATATTTTATTTTTAGTATATTTATTTTGGAATATTATCTACTTATCACTCTTTAACCACTTTCTTACAATATATACTTTTATACATAATGTACATAATTTATACACCTTGTAATATACGCGTCAATTACCGCAGGCACTGACTGAAAACCAGCGCTGAGGGCTCACACCCTCAGCACAATGCTGAGTCACATGACACACCACAGGATGAACTCTGACGCTCTGACTTTGCCTATGTATTATGTTGTATTTATGTGACTTGTTTTTCCTTTGTACTTGTTTATGTTACTTGTTATACCTTTTTTTCTTGTGATGTGTTAATTTGTCCCCATAAAAATCTTTCTTTCTTTCTTTCTTTCTCTCTTCAGTAGGATACTATGGGGGCTGCCAAAAAAAAATACACTAACTATGGAGTTAACTATTATATCTCACATTTTATTTCAATGGAAATTTTGTGAAGATGTTAACCGCCTAAACGGCTGAACGTATTTAAAAAAAATTGGCACCGTGCTTAGGGCATTTTTTAATGCTGTTGATTATTCGATCTAATCCGTTAGTCCACATACCTCCTCAGCTGCACATACGTCCCCCCTAAAGGTTCTCTATAGCCGCCATCGTCAATTTGCTTCAGATAGTAGGTCAACGACCCCCCTTTCAGTCCATTCTCGACGACGTTATTGTGTTCAAAATTGTGACACATTTAATGCAATATGTCAGATATAACAACCTAGTAAAGGTGTCAATGAAATAGCATTATACCACAGATATTTAAAAATCTATGATTAAAATGCATCGGAAACATTGAAAAAACCGTCCAAGTGCGTTGGCGGGTTTGTTTTTCCTGTGGTTTTCCTTGGTTTTCCTACACCTACAAAATTTTTAAACGACCAATTCAACGTTTATCATGACTATCGACGAGAAAAAGAAAATAATTTTACCATTTTGTGAGCTTTTTAGTACCAGACGTCTACGTCTCTGAGACAGATAGACGGATAGACATGGCGAAATTGAAAAGGATTTCTTGTTGACTACGTAACCCTAAAAACGGACTCATTATACAGAAATATGGCAAAATTAACGTCGAGAGTACAGGTTCCTCCACATAATTTTGTAGGTAATCGTCGAATATATCCGTATAATATTTCCAACGTTCTTTCGTGGTTATATTTGTCGACAACTCATCGACAACATCCCGTGAAACCCCACTTGTAAAAGTTGCTCTTACGTACGTAATAAAGTACGGAAATGTTGCGACACGTGCTCACCAAGAATTGAATTAATGGAATCGGTTGAAATTGCATCGCGTAGTACGTTGCTACGGCGAAGCCTACGAGCGTAGCCGGTTCGTAGAAACGCTTTATTTACATCGACGCTTGTGAAATAAAGTTCTGTTGTAATTAAATAAACGTTCCAGTTAAACAAAGTTTTCTTTGTATTGGTGCTTATTTGTTGCTACATTATGACAATACTGATGAGTATAGGTTTTACAGTATTAAAATTGTCTTATGAATATTCGGAGAAACCGGTATTTTTATGTATTTCAGAATATTGGATTGTATTTGCGAATTTAAACAATGTTCTGATTTATATTAAAGTTATTTTTTTTTAATATAATACTTGTTATTAAAAAAAACGCCCTTAATTTTTTTATTTATTGCGTTAGAAAATATGGGACGCTTAGTAAATAACATAAGCAGCCTATATACGTCGCACTGTAGGGCACAGGCGTTCTCTCAGGGAGAGAGTATGGGCTTAATCACCACGCATGCCCACCGTGGATTGGCGACTTCAAGCGCTGAGGTATGTGAATAGCTCAGACACTCAGGTTTCCTCACGATGTTTTCCTTCACCGTTAGCGAGTGGTATTGCTACTATAACTTCACAAATGTACATAACTTAGAAAACCAAGTCATAGGTACATGCCCGAACTGGGGATCGAACCTGGGTCTCGCTTCCGAGTCCGATGTTCTCCTACCCACTAGGCTACCACTGCTGTAAATAATAAATTATTTATCTTATCACGAAACTGTTCTCACACGGTTTTGTCCAAACAGCCAAAGTAAACGGCCTATCTCAGAAATCGTTGGATTTATTTTTTCTACGCCCTGATTTTACAACCGACAAGAATTTAAATAAACACCATAGTTATTTATTAATCCCGAAAGGTGTTAGAAGCCGCAGTTTCTTGCAAAAAAAAAAAAAACGCATATAGCGAGTGGTATTGCTACTATAACTTCACAAATGTACATAACTTAGAAAACCAAGTCATAGGTACATGCCCGCACTGGGAATCGAACCTGGGTCTCTCGCTTCCGAGTCCGATGTTCTCCTACTCACTAGGCTACCACTGCTGTAAATAATAAATTCTATACTTGCTTACATAGCTTTTTACTTGAATATTTTGTATCGGACCTTTATGAGTGTAGCGCTACGTAGCTGTGTTACGTAGCTCGCAAAGTTTCGACCCTCACGCGGTTTTGACGTCACGCGGCCGCCCACGGACTTCACGCTACGAGATATTTCGCAAACTTGTCAGATTGCTGCCGCACCCGCTCATCGAAAATTATCGTATTTGCATCGCGATCTGTCGACTATATTTAAGCCGGTTTTAGTGATACGCTGTACCTACTGCAATAAAAGGTAATAAATTTAGATTTTCCGATAATTATTAGGGGTTGATACTACGCTTACAACTTTTCGTGGTATTGTACGAAAGTTTGGTGAGTTGCCGAGGGTGGGAGGTGTGCGTGGCGCGGTGGGCGTGATCGCGCGGCGGCGGGCGCCGGCGGGGGCGCGCGGCGCGGCGCGGGGCAGCGCGAGCACGTGCCGCGCGCTCACGTGGTGCGAGCGCGCGCTGCGGCGTGCACAGTCCTATGAATAATTGTGTACGGAGTGAATGAATCGATGCGCGGCGCGGCGCGGGCGGCGAGGCGGCGGCGGGCGGCGGGACGGCTGCGTGGAGGGGTGCGCCGCCGCGCGCCAGTCTCGTGCCGGTAGTCGGTAGTGAAGCCGAGCGACTCCGGGAGCCGTCCCCGCCGCGCCGTCGCTCGTCGTAGTCGTAGTGCACGCCCGCCGGCCCAGCCGCCGCCGGCGCCAGAGCCCATGGAGTCCCAGATCCAAGACGCGGCCCACAGCCCCGCAGAGGTGCCCAACGATCCGGGGTACGTGCCGGCCTTGCTCCCTCTGTGCACACCGGCGCTTGCTGCTCCCGCTAATCCCACGTTTGTCTTGCAGGAAGATGTTCGTCGGAGGACTCAGCTGGCAGACTAGTCCAGGTACGCACTTCGCGCCCGCCCAGCTGCACTCGGTGTTTCGAGCGCAGGCAGTGCCCGCCCGCCTCTGCGGCTAAAGGCCTGAAATCTAGTTTCCGTTACGCGGCTCCGATACAGTGGCAAAGTATAAAGTTCGACACATAAACATCGGTAAACTTTGGTAATCAGCTGATTGGGCGAATATCGAAAAAAAAATCATAGAGCCGTGATTTTTAGGATATCTGGCGTGAAGTCTTGATTTTTGTGTAAAATGGTTTGTTATTGTCTCGTAGAAAGTGCAAAACTGTGTGATTTTGTCGATTTTGGAGAGATGTTGTCCGATCAGATGTGCGGCGGCTGCCATGCCCGTTGCGCGCGCATCTTTGCTACCTCTCTCCCTCCACCTTCGCAATCGCAAAGGAATATCGTCCTTGTTCCTTGTATTGTTAGGTACAATCACGCACCTGGCCGTTTTCCGCTACCGGCTTTTCCAGCAGCCATCACAACATAACCTCAATCTAGTAGGTTAGCGCACCGCTGAGTATACTTAACTATCTATAGCCTCTACATCTGCTTTTGGTAGGTACCTTATTAATTGGCCTTAAGTGAATTTTTCATGGATTCCGTCTAAACCTTTTTCAAATACAAACCGAAATTAACTTTCATTGTTTTATTCATATCCAAACTTATCTGCTGAAAATTGTATAATTGATGATAAAAATAGTTATTCCTGTTTTATCGGGTATATATTTTTCGTCATTCACTTTTTCTGGTTACCTAATTACCAAAACAATACTTCACCTTTCCAGTGAGTAAATACGATTGAAAAAAATACCAATTTGTCTATTTTAAATGGAACATTCATACACACATACGTACATACGTACGTAAACTCACGCTTGTTTCCCGGAGGGGTAGGCAGAGTCCAGTACTGAATAGACATACTTAAATGGTACTTGAATTACTTTTATTCTATGGATACGAGTAACTGTTCACAATACTCGTCGAGTTCTAAGAATACCTCAGAACACAAAAATAAGGAGAAGTGTTATAATGGCCCGTTTGCTAGAAAACCGATGTCGCCACTTACTCACACAGCTACATTGTCCTCATAATCTCTATTTGATTACAACATAAACAACCAGCTCACTATTCGCTGTTTACACAAATGAAACAGCCAATGAGAAGAGCAGCACAACATTAGTGATGGGGACGAAAAAGTACATTATCGATTATACTTAAAAAAAATCTTACATCGTACAAAAACTTTTTTGTACATTGTGTCGATTTTTTTCTTGCCATCTATACCTAAATAGTAACTAATTATTTCTCTACGTCGCGTAGTCTGTAACTACTTTATTTCGTTGTAGTAATCCTTTGCAAAAGGCTGCCTAAGCTTTTATTTTTACAGGCTTTGCCTACCAATGTGTTAATTCCTAAATATGTCAGTTTTGTTCATACCTACCTATCGTATAATTCGTGAATTCCGTTTCATCGTAAATTCTAATCATACAATTATTGTAAATGACAAAGTTTAGAGAACATTTGCTGAGTTACCTACAAAATATAGGTATGCAAAACCTACATAGGCGACGAAACGACGTTGGCTGTGCCGCGCCGCTTGAATATAATTCAAAACATATCGCCTGCGTAATTTTTGTTTGAAGCGGCAAGATGCCTGCGCCTTGCCTTCACCTTATGCGCGTTTTTGTATAGCGCACACCTTAAAAAATCTAGAACTACTTATTTTAACTCGTGAATTAATGAGCAGTGACTGGTAGATGTTTCTGAGTTTGGATTAAAATTTTCATTGCCTTGGTGGGTGACAACTGTGATGGGTACATAAAAAACATTCTCAATAATATCACATAAATAATATTTTTATTACATTAGGTAGTAAGAACTCAAAGGGCCGGTTTTTGAATTGAAAATTTCACTAAGTAAAAACATAAGTAACGTTCTGTCACGCTCTTTTGTGAAAAATTCGAAGAAACAGCACTACAGTTAACCATTTACTTAGCGAAATTCTCAATTCAGAAACTGGCCAAAAGAAACTTGTGAAACATAAACTTAAAGAAACTTTCGAAACACATTTACATTAAAAAGATAACATCATCATCCGACTGAGATCCTGCAAAGAATATTTTACTGTTCCCTTAAAAGGTAAATATTTATTTAGAACTTGTCACTTGTTGACATTGTTCAATGTTTTGCGTGATTTCTTTTTTCGAGGTTTTTCTTCAATCGACATAAATCTACCAGTTTCTGGGCTTCCGGCAACTCGTTGCTGTATCTAAAATACAAAAAGTATGCATTTGTAAAAAATCTAATATTTTTTTATTTATACAGGGCCATTTATAAGTTACCACAATTCCTGAAACACGTCAATTAAAGTAAGTCATTTACAACAATTTTGGTTTACGACTTTTGAAAACTCGATGTTATATTTTCAACTTTGTTCATATGATTTTTCGATTTTCTAGTCTGTGGCGGCGCTATATGACCGATAAATTATGTGTTCAATCGAATGGACATTCCTCTATGTCTGACAATTATTTACAGGGGTCTTTGACATTCGCAGCATTTTTCGACAAAAAAATATCCGTTACTTCCAAGGGGATCTAAAATAGTAAATAAATTATGAAATTATTAAAAACATTACCTGGTCACCTGTTATTTCTTCAGGAACGCATGTTTCAACAGTAACAATATCCGAAACTTTCTAATACGAATCTAAAATAGTAAATAAATTATTAAATTATTGAAAACACTTCATTTACTTTATTTTAAATTAATCGAATTTTAGGCTCATAAAAGAGTATAAGAATATTATTTAGTACCATAACCACATCACCTGACTTGTTTCTTTAGAAACACTTTCTTTTGCAGAGTTATGCGTCGTTGCGTCCATTGTCACCTCAAATAGAGAATCAGAATAAAGTAACAATCGAATATTCCACACCATGTAAAATATAATTATGCCGTGATTTTAGGTATATTGGTACCTCAACATTTATGGAACTCCTTATTACTGGTATTTTCAAAGCAGGACCTGCCCACGTTAATATTTTTTCCACTCTTTAGCATCTGGAAACATTTCTCCGTAAAATGGATGGAGCAACAGGTATTTGATTTGAGAGGAAGCCAGTTAAGCAATCTCCCTGTAGTTTCAATCCATTTATCCTTCCTATTAGGGTCTTTGGGAAACCTGAAATTAAATTTTTATTAAAAACTTTTTGAAATACGTGGTGAAAACTAAGCCTGTTTATATTGCGACAAAATCTGCCACTAAAGTAGAAGCTTCCTTAGCAACTGAAGTCCACGCGGACGGAGTCGCGGACAATAGCTACCTAGTCGTAATTTTGGAAGTCTGGACGAACGAGTGTAAATGCGACGAAGTATCGATACTTAATCAGTCTGGAAAGAAAGCAACTACCCCATCACTATGACTTCCGCTGACACCTACTGTGACTTTGACAGTTCACGGCAAATACATGCGGCCGTACCACGAAACATCGCAATTCATCGCATGGAACAATAGGTAGTTTCGCGAGACGGTCCATTGCGGGCTTGCTTTTCCATGTTAGAAAACCTCCACGAAAATTCTACATAAAAACAGCAGTGGAGTAAACCCGACGATATAAATACGTCTCATTTATGTTCTTAGTACTGGAATGCATATTGCACAGGAAAATTATTATAATTATGATTTTTCGTAGTTTAAAGATGGATATAGTGAGTAAAATAGGCTTACCGGTGAAAACACACTGCACTGTTATTTGAATAGCATGTATCACTGCGATTTCTGTAGGTAATCAGGCATTTTTCACATATGTTACGGCGATAGCGGGCGCGAGGCGATTGACGGCCATATTTAAAAGTTTCGCCGAGGTTAGCCCAACCGGGCTAACGTTGAGCGACAGTGCCACGCCCATATGGCACTTCTCCTTCTTTTTGTGTTCTGAGAAGAATACCCTTCCATCGAAACTCACCCGTTTATAGCTCGCAATTTTCTAATCGATCACTCATTATCACATGCAAAAGTCCGCATATAATTTTCCGTTGCGTCGGATGCATCTCTGTCAGGCGCACGCGCGTGCGTCTGTGGTATTGGGCCGTGCGCCCACATCGCACTTTGATCCCTTATATCTATGCCAACTTTGTTCTTTATTGGTCATAGCTACCTAGGCCTTGTGCTGAGATCGAAACGTGATTAGACTGATTCGCTGCCTCGTTAGCGGGAATGAGGATTCATTAGGACTACCCGTAGGTCTATTCTGAGGTTAGCTTTCGGATCTGTTTCTGTCAGCCGATACAGTGCCCACAGACGCGCAAGAATATCGTCTGAGCAGATATACTGACCAGTTTTCATGTAGGAATGTAGTCTAGTCTTCACTTTTACTGTAGAAAATAAATGAGATTAAAAAAAAAAAAAAAAAAAAAAGAAAACTAGTAGAAGTGTGTCTTTACACGGTGTTTAGATGTCTGTCCTTAATAAAAAAAATTGGTTTTCTTCTTTTCGTCCAAGCATTACACAAAAACTACTAAACCGGTTTTTATGTAACTTCGTGTTTTGGATACTTTTGAATAGACTTCAAAACTGGTATATGAATAAAGCAACAAAACCACGTTTTTTCACAAAGTCTGGTTAGTCTATGTGGACGAAGTAGCGGGCAAAAGCTAAGCTAGTAAGTTTTATTTGCGTTTCTTTTTTTTGCAAAAAACTGCGGCTTCTAACACCTTTCGGGATTAATAAATAACTATGGTGTTTATTTAAATTCTTGTCGGTTGTAAAATCAGGGCGTAGAAAAAATAAATCCAACGATTTCCGAGATAGGCCGTTTACTTAGGCTGTTTGGACAAAACCGTGTGAGAACAGTTTCGTGATAAGATAAATAATCGTCAAGTTCCCTTCCCTGCACATGGGAGCCGAATATTTTATCGGCCTCACTTGCGGGGTACAAGTGACGAAGTTGAATAATAATGAATAATAATGATAGCTAACCTGAATTTTGATACCTACGCCTCAGGATAGGCCTCATGAAATAGGATTTCAAATGATAACTAAATTCTATTTACTACGTACCTATATAGCGCTTGTTCTCAAAGAATAGTCTGAAGGCAAAACGCGTATTGTCTCAATTATAAAGAGACCCTAATACAAAATACCGCAGGTTTTACTATAATGTCAGATAATTAGACCAGATAATTTCAAGAAAACTTACCTTTACTGAAAGACTGATAATTTGTTGTAGGCAGGTCTGTATGCCTTCACGGCAGATAAGTCTTTATATAACATACGCGTCAGTCTGGCGCACGGTCTGGCGTTAGCCCCACCCAAGAGTACTTTCAAATCAATCACAACTGTAAGGTAATCATGGCAGGTACACATTTCGAGTGCGTTTATTCGACGTTTGCGTTTACTTTTGCTTCTTTTGTTGAATGAATTAGACTCCTTACACTGTGTGATTGATCGCCAAAGTCCTGTTAAGATATTCCTCAAAACTCTGTGCTAAAATGTGTTTCAATTCTATGAAGTGATAACATAAGACCGTGAGACAACACTCTGATAAAGTATTGTAATGCCTGATGTAATGATGCAAGTGGGGACGAGGAATTGGTGAAAGAGAATACCTCGACACTAAAACATTGTTGGTTTTACCCTTGTCAAACAACATTGCTAAGGCGGACAGGAAAATGAACTAATAAGTAGCTATATAGTACCAATAGTTTTTCTCACTTTTTCTTTAGTTTTTAGGTATAATAGTGTAGTGGTCTTAGCTTTTACGTTTTTGTTTACTATGATAATTATTTGTTTAACGTTTAAAGCAATAAAAAAAATGTTATCATGATAACTAAGAAGGGATTTACGCCTAGTACTACCTACTTTCTTGCAAGTACCAACGTTATCTTGACGCATTAAAGAAAAGATAGCAAATATTTTTCATACGCAGAATGTTATCTCAAAAGCATCAGAATGACGCACCTACTGCCACATCCAAGGAGTTATATACAGGGCTATCTAAAAATGCGCAATTTATGCAAAACCCCGAATTTTGGTGTCGGGAGTTTTTGTCAGATTAATACAAAACATAAGATAGGATAAGATAAGAATATTCTTTATTGTACACTGGAGCACATAACATAAGTAGGTATAAACATAAACACACGCCTGTATCCAGGAGGGGTAGGCAGAGACCAGGGTCCCGACAGATCTGTTTCGCTTCATCAACATTCATTAGTAGTTGCATGCAGACACGCCGGTTTCGGGTACTTTTTATCTTGCCCTTTTCCAATACATCCCCTATTTGGTCGAAATATGTCCGACTGGGAAAGAATGTGGATGGAAGGGCCGGTAAGGGACGTCTCCCTTACCGGCCCTTCCATCCACATTCTTCCTTCATCCTTTCCATATGTTCAAACCAACGTAACATTCCTTTCTCGATTCTAGGTGATTCTAGTCACTACTGATAAATATTTTTCGAAATATTAAGGTTTGTATAATCTAATTAAATTCGCGCTGCGCTCTTCTAATGTCAGCTTTCCTACTTAGAGGAATGTCCATTACACTATTCAACACATATATTTTAAGCAATTAATAGCAAAGAGCGCCTCTAGAAACCAAACCATTAAAAAAATAATAATTTCAAAGTCGTAGAACAAAAGTAACTCTTGAAGTGTTTCAGGAATTCTGCATTTTTGGTAACCCTGTATAAATAAAAAGTACGGTTTCGCTTCGGCTATCTTTTGCTAGAGTTTTCCAGTCAGATTTCAAGGAGATACGTGTTGAGAGCGTGATTCGACTTTAAGCTTTATCACTGGCCTTATTACAACAATATGTTTACTAAACCATAAATCCTGAGGTCGCCGTCTTCGGACTACGGTGCGAAGTATATCATCATCATATTTACAAGTATTTATTCGTAACTAAGTAATACTTCTTATAATAAGTAATACGAATGTTCTTTTGAAGGTACTACGCATCTAGCCCTGATAAAACACAGCAAAAAGGGTTGAGGAATTTGAAGACTTCTAGCAGACTTTGATAATTTATACGTGGCTACGCGCTTCCCTAATCGTTGTCATGGTGGGGCGTTCTTTTATCTTCGACCATTTTGTGTCACCGTCGAGTGCTTTGATCCAGCATAGTTAACAATGTGAGAACGGAAGGACTCCTAATTGTTCCAACGTTCACCACGCGACGCGATTTCTCTGACTTTAATGACATTTTAACGACGAGTCTGAATAAAATTTACGATTCAAATACAATATTTGAGATTTTGACGCCATACATTGTAACTAGTTTGTTGGCATCTTAGCTAAAGACAGCTGTATTGGTGTCAGGCGTGATAAAACAATTTTATTGCAACTGGACAGGGCCGTAAACTGGCGACAAATAAGCTGTGCCTACTTAGTTATCTTGACGTCAGCAATTAATTATTGGTATGATAACCGCGATCAAATATACGTAGATACAGTCGAGAGCACGTCCAACTTTACATGCATGTTAAGTTACGGGCGACTTTGCAACTAATTGTAAATGTGGATGTGCTGCCAACAGTACGTACCAAGCCGTACCCCCTAAGAGTGTAATTAATAAGCGAAGTGTCAATAAAAACAAATTGTTATTCAGTACACTCCATCGTAATATCCACGATACTAGACGATTGCCCTTTGACCTTATCAGTCCCATTATCAAGGGAACAACTTTGCTGATAGTGATAATACTACTGTAAAGTTCCTTTTAAAATTTAGTAGACTATAAAGATTGATACAATCATAATCACTTGGAGTAATTGATACTCGCACTTAGGTGCCCTCTAATAAGAGCTTTTGTAGAATTCAGACAGACGCTGACAGGCCAAAACCTTGCTTTGTCAGAAGTTAGAGATGCTGGATGAGATAAAAAAAACTTGTTTATTTATTATTTTAGAGGGTGTGAATAGCTGAACGGTCATATTTCACTATATATTTTAACTCTTGCCGGATAGATAGGTGTAGGTATGTACAGTTGATCTGTATTTGTGGCGCCTATAGCCGAGGCTTCCTATGGGCATATCTGGGTACGAAGACCACCCAGCTGGGTTGAGTAGACAGAAGTGACGAGTAATTACGAACACATCTATCTGTTCGAAAACTACAAAACTACTGCCTTTGCGGTAAGGACCGGTCATTTCGCGTATTAGTCATTATGCGCATTTCAAATAAAAACTATTGGTCATTATGCGTCGGGAGCATTTAAAGGCACTTTAAAAATAATGGAAATCTCTTTAAAAGTAATGGTTGTACAAAGCATTATTTATGTTAAATCGAATTATAAAAAGCTGTTATACTTTCAATAAAATTACTCTCATTGACAAGATTACTCTCATTTTCATTTACTCTCTCTCTCTCTCTCTCTCTAAGAGAAGGCTTATGTTACAAGATATCTCATACACCCAACTACAGATTAATTTTTGTCGCTAAAAATTAATGACTAGTTGTAAAAAGCATTATTTATGTCATGTAGAATTATAAAAAGCTGTTATACTACCAATAAAATAACTCTCATTTACAAGATATCTCATACACCCAACATTCTGTAATTTTTCGTCGCTATAAATTAACGACTAGGTAGTAATTAATTAAGCGGAGATGGTGTGACGATCTGAACAAAGTTTTACCTGGTTGGGAAGAGTTTGCTAAAGATAAGGAGTAGTGAAAATCTAAAGAGGATGCCTTTAGCCAGCAGTAGCACAGTAATGGCTGAAAAAAAAGATTATGACGAAACTCTGTGAAAATTTCGATACGAGGGAGGAACCCTGGTTCCTTTTATTTCATTTTAAAGTTAGTAAAAGAAAATATTTAGTTAAAAGGAGTAATTTGAAATACGTCTTAGTTATAATTAGTACCAGTAAAATTAACATGCAAACCATTTATTTTGAAGATCGTAGGTTATAGTTGGAAACCTTTATTTTAATGTACATTTAAGTAAAACTAGCGCCACCGAGGAAAAAGACATAATAATATCTTTTTTTACAAATTGAGTTTGCAAAAAGCGTCTGGACAATCTCTCAGTCATGTTAATAATGATTTTTAGGACCCATGGCGAACCTAAGGCAAAAAATAACAACAAAGTAATCTTTGTATTTTTTTTGTGATAATTAAACCGTTTTTCAATTTCAAATGCATCTAGACCCAGGTTTGTGATCCTAGTTTGTCGTGGGTACTAAAAATCACCGTTAATATGATTGAGAGATTGTACAGACGCTTTTTTCAAATACGATCTGTCAAAGAAGATATGATTTTATTTGTTGGTGGCGCTAGTTAGTCCACTGGATCCCCTTAAGACATAAACATAATTTAAAATAACGGTTGATTAGCGGTCGCGTGTAAGTACTTTCTCTCTGCTTACTTTATGAAAAATAAGACAAACAACATAACATGAACCCCACGCCTGTATCCTGGAGGGGTAGGCAGAGACCAGGGTCTGCCACTTGCCACGATCCTGACAGATCTCTTTCGCTTCATCAACATTCATTATTTGTTGCATGCACGCACGCCAGTTTCGGGTACTTTGGGTAGTCTGGCAAAAAATCTTTTATGTCACAATAATTTACATAATGTCAGGTCGTGTTTCCAAGTGGCCTACCTCGCAATGACTTGTGTTAAATGTTAGTGTGTGCCGTTTCTAAGTCGTGGCAACAAACAAAAGGTTCAGCTCCATTATCTGACTGGCGCTCTTTACGATCGCATGCGATTCTCGTAAGAATTTTACCTCGAAAACAATTGCATACGTAGTTTCTTGCGCGAAAATATAGGCAAGTACTTATAGGGAAGAGAAAAAAAGATCATGTAAACACATGTTTATAGAGAGTTGTGTATAATCTATCTCTTTCTATTTACCTACCTAAAGTCTTGAAGAATAACTTATGTAGTGTTCAGATATAATGAACTCAATTCCTATTGAAAATTCATTAGATCCTCAGCTGCCGTGCCAGTCCCTTACATTGTGTGCCTGACATATCACTGACACGCTGACTTAAAGATTTACTGGCAAATAAAGGACGCACAAAACACATTGTTTAGCATGAGAATAACGAGACCTACAACCTACATACGGCTTCAGTCACCCTATTCAGAGTCAAATTACCGTACCCAACGTTACGACTATATACATTAACAACGCATTCGACAAATGTAGCCCTGTCACAGTCTCATCTCGAAGGATAGAACGGTTTAGCAATAGCCTCGGTAGACGGTAACTCTTTCCATAAGAGTCTCTGAATTGCCCTACAGACGTATCTAAAGGAAACCGTTTGCCATCTAGGTACATACTTACAAACATAGGTGTCTGGGTAACAGTGTACTTTGAAGTACAATACAAAACGTACGAGCAAGTTAGCCGTGGAAATGCATAGCTTGATTGTCGCCAGATGCCAGATTTTTTTCCAATTTCTATAAAAAACATACAGATAATCACTTTAGTCACACTTAGTTAGAAAATATGACAATCACTTTAGTCACACTTAGTTAGAAAAAGAAAAATAAGACAAGTGTGCCCTTGTTTTATTTTTGATTGACCGTAAAATAATGCTAGGTAGTTAGAAAAAATAGCGGTTCGTACTGGCAGAGAGAAATGTAAAGCTTAGCTGGACTCAGTCGACCCTGCATTAGTACAAATGAACTACAAATCAACATTGAGAGCTTAGTACTAAGTACCTACTCAATATCTCAGTATTTATCGATAGCTTGATCAAATACAATTAATTACGACCAAATTTCGGTTCAACCAATAGAACCTAAAATTATCCGGTGAAATGGTAACAAAAAGTGCGCTTCCTGCAAGTTAGTTGGGCTTAAAATATTCGGCATAGCGTCTGACAGGCCCCTACTCTAGCTGCAGAAACTTTGCATTTATTTCCATTGATCTAACTAGCTGTACCGGCGAACTTCGTACCGCCGCAGAATCAATAAATGTTCCGTTCTGTAGATATTATAATAAAACAAGTCGTTTTTTCCTGAAATATTCCCACCTTTCTATATTATTCTGCTGCTAATCAAGGTGCTATTGAAGAAATCAAAGATCATAAAAACCGGTCCAACCGTTCTTGTGTTATAAATGCTGTTACTATCCCAGTGAAATGTTTGCAGAGTTTAAACGAAAAAGAGCTTGTTTTTTACTTCACAAAGACTTCTGAACACTGGTTCTTTACCTAACCACCTACTTAATTAGTCTGACATAAAATTGTTGTTCCTCACTCAAAGTGGGGTACTCGTTCAATGTGCTGTCGTTGACATTGCAGTGGTACATGTTTAGGTCATCATAAGCAGCCTATATACCTCCCACTGTAGAGCACAGGCCTTCTCTAAGAGAGAGAGAGAGAGCACGGGCTTAATAACCACGCGTGCCCACCGCGGATTGGCGATTTAAAACGCTGAAATACGTGAATAGCTCAGACACTCAGGTTTCCTCACGATGTTTTCCTTTACCGTTAGCGAGCTACTATAACTTCACCTATATACATAACTTAGAAAACAAAGTCATTGGTACATGCCCGCACTGGGAATCGAACCTGGGTCTCCCGCTTCCGAGTCCAATGTTGTACCCAATAGGCTACCACCATGTTTAGGTAGGCTGCTTATATTGTCTCATGTTATTGTTATTGCTCCGCTAGAGTCAAGATTTCCCAACTTTCGGGACCGCAATTACGTAGAGTACATAGACTAGAGAGCCAGATTATTGTGACTCACGTTTTGGAGTAGCCCCTTGTGCGGTCACCCGGTCCCTAAACAATGCAGATACAAACGGGATCGCAACCGACTCGTTACGGTTATTATCGAAACGATTGTTTGTACCACCACGGAACAGGATGGTTAGATAGGCCCGATGGAGAGTGCATAAAAAGGCGCAGGCGCAGCGTAGTGGTGACCCGGTAACAGTAAGGCCTCCATAGGAGTTAGGGATTAACTCCCGATTGCCATCTGTTCAGATGAGGTTTTGGATCTATGTGCAACTATGTGTTTGGCACGATTATTTGGACGGGTTTAGATAAAATGTAATCGAATATGTTTTCATTCAAGACATGGTAATTTGTTTGCTTTAGTGTGATAGCTTGACAAACAAAGTTCCGAATGTGTAACAAAGTTCCGAGCGTATCTATCCAAAAAACGGGGTTCTGATCGCAAAGACAAACAACTTTTTAATATGAAAACTTCAAAATAGCAAAAAAATACCAGCTTATCAATGCTAGTAGGTATTGACCAGCAGATTTTTTTTCGTGATTTAAAGTATAATATCAGCAATATTAATAGTTATTCGTGTCGAGGACTTTACACTCCCTATACTAAATGTCCGTAAATATTTAGACAATAAAATATTTGCTGAACGGGTCAGTTCCCGGCCAAGTCAATTTTATCATCATTTGATATTTCATCGATCATTTATCATCATCATCAATAGATGGACAGAACGATTAAAAAAACCAAAATTATTAAAAATTTCAATAGCTTTTAGTAAAAGTAAAGTAAAAGTAAAGTAAAAAATGGTTTTTTGCTCACAACTTAAAATTAGGTACATTTTCCAGCGGCACCCACACTAGGAGACCCCGTATCGTGGGTGCCAGTTTGTCATAAGTAGTTAGTAATAATACAAATATAAAATATCTGGTCGCAGGTTTCAGAGGATCACTAAATAGATGACGTTACTGTAGGAGTTGAATGTGATCAACGGCGTGATTTAAAAGACGTTAGGTACTCTGAAACGAAAAACGATACTGTAAGAGTTTGTTATGATCAACAGCGTGATTTGAGATACGTTACTCTAAAACGAGGGACGATAGTATGGTCAACAGCATAATTTGAGAGACGCACTGTAAAATGAGGGACGGTAATTAAGAGTTTATTATGGTCAACAGCGTGGTTTGAAAGACGATACTGTAAAACGAGGGACGATACTGTAAGAGTTTGCTATGGTTAACACCCTGATTTGAGAGACGCTACTGTAAAATAAGGGACAGTACTATAAAAGTATATTATGGTCCACAGCGTGACTTGAGAGACGTTACTGTAAAACAAGGGACAATACTGTAAGAGTTTCTTATGGTCAACAGCGTGATTTGAGAGATGTAACTGTAAAACAAGAGACAAGATTGTAAGACTTTGTTATGTTCAACACCGTGATTTAAGAGATGATAGCCTAAAACGAGGGTTGTAACTGTAAGAGTTTGTTCTGGTTAACAGCGAGATTTCAGAGACAGTACTGTAAAACGGGGGAAATACTGTAAGACTTTGCTATGGTCAACACCGTGATTTGAGAGATGTTACTCTAAACCAGGGACAACACTGTAACGGTCTTATTTATAAAAAAAACGATTCCACTAAAACAGCACTCAGTGAGACATATGTCAGTCTTAAGACAGATCTTAACTAAATTATGATTTTTAACGTGAAATCTCTACATTCGTTAAGCTATAAGCCCTCCGCGACTAAAGTTTCGTTAAATGTCCTTTACTTTAAGCAGTGTCTTTAATCTATAGTGTGCACTCTGCACCACATGAGTGAATGAATGTCAAACACAAAAAGCTGTTTCTCTCAGTGTTGCCAGATTTGATTTATGGAAAAATTCTGTATTGCAGTAAAAACAACAATTTTGTGAGACGATTATGGTGCCAAAAAATTGCAGTTGCACCTACTTTTCTTCGTCTTAGGAGATATATTTTCGATATTTTCCATCGTGTTTTAAGTTTCGTCAATTCAACTTCGAGCTTAAATAAAACTTGCAGAACTTCGTCGATCCCTTTATAGGAATTTACAACAACAAAGCGTTTATGACACAACCACAAAGTACATAAGAATGAATGAAATACGTAATATGACAATAAAAAACCGGCCAAGTGCGAGTTGGATCGGCGCATGAAGGGTTCCGTACCAGTATCAACACAACATAAGACAGAGATCGAGAAAAACGTTTCGTGTAAATTTTTTATTTTAATTATTGATTCTATTTTATTTTAATTAATTTATTTTTTAAGTGATTATAGAACTAAATACTCTCCAAATATTTCAAGCGTCTATATGTTGCCATTATTAATATCGAGTAAAAAACGGCAAAAAAATTACGTTTGTTGTACCCCCCTTAAATATTTATTTTATTCTGTTTTTAGTATTTGTTATTATAGCGGCAACAGAAATACATCATCTATAAAAATTTCAACTGCCTAGCTATCACGGTTCATGAGATACAGCCTGGTGACAGACCGCCAGACAGACAGACGGACATTGAAGTCTTAGTAATAGGGTCCCTTGTGGCACCCCTCGAGTACGGAACCCTAAAAAACAACAGCATTTTAGTTTGAACATTTTATGCATCATAAAAAGTTAAAACGCCCACTAAAGTTAAATCGTGTCTTACTTAAAGAGACTAAGAGAGGGATTACTTAATTTTTTATAAATAAGACCGTAAGAGTGTTATGGTCAACAACGTCACTTGAGAGACGATACTGTAAAACGAGGGACGATACTATACGAGTTTTGTATGGTCAATAGCGTGATTTGAGAGACGTTACTCTAAAACGAGGGTTGTAACTCTCGTTTTAAGACTTCTTCGTTTTAAAACTTCTCGTAAGAGTTTGTTATGGTCAACAGCATGAATTAGGATAGTCTGAGCGAAAATCTGTCCGATATAGCTTTTTAAGGTTCCGTACCCAAAGGGGCAAGGGACCCTTTTACTAAGACTTCACTGTCCGTCTGTCTGTCTGGCTGTCTATCACCAGGCTATATCTCATGAACCGTGATAGCTAGACAGTTAACATTTTAGTATTTGCTGTTATAGCGGCACCAGAAGTACATCATCACAGATTTAAGGGGGGCTCCCATACAACAAACGTTGTCTAAAGACTAGCGGCTATATATGTAATCTTCACAGCGCCGATGTCATGTCGTTAAATGTCAATGTTAAACGCTTCTTGGTTTCTATAGATGGCTCTGTTCTCAATGTACCTAATCTATCTTGTCTCGATCTTTGTCTAATGTTGTATGGATAATGGTACGGAACCCTTCGTGCGCGAGTCGGACTCGCACTTGGCCGTTTTTTTCTTTGCTGACTATGCTCCTACAGTGTTAAAGTTTATCTCCCATAGGAAATGTGTGAGACGAGAAAGAGCCAAAGCGGCCCTTCTTACTTTGGTTTCATTTGATAAATGCTGGTAGTCACCAATTTGGACTCCATTTTAGACACTCCAATAAAATTAGGCTAGGTTAGATGAGCCTGTACGGAGATTACCTACTTACCTAGATATTTATTTTCTGTTTTAATCTAGTCTTTCATGTAACCATAACAATAATGAGGTTTTTGAAGGCAGCATTTGGGTTAACATCATTGTCTGGAACACGTTATATATACTTACTGTTATACTAGTTAGAAGTTTGTAAAATAAAAGTTAAAACCTACTGAGCTGGACAAATCAAGGAAACGCGCATACAGAAAATATACGCAGCGTCCCTAGTGACTCCAAAATGCAATAAATCAGATCAATTCCTTAGCTTTAGCAAGAAAAAGCAATTTTGCTCTGCTACGTTTATGTGCCTAAATCGTATCGAGTTTGTTATTTGATCGAATTGTTTTTGTATCTTGAGCGAAAACGTTTCACCAAATCTCCTTCTATGTCAATTTAGCAGATAGCTGATTTTACTATCAATACATATTACAGATTAGTATTAGATCCCTATGATACAGGGTGTAACAAAATCCCCATGATTAGAACCGTCAGATCCGTATCGTAAGACTAGTAAATTTCAGCAACCCATATATTAGGAGACGTCGGTACATTCCTAACACTAGTAAGCAAGCTATGCAACGTGATATTGAAATACCACAAAACTTTAAATTGAAAATTTCAAACTTTTTGCTTATTGGAAGATATTGCAAAAACTGTTTCAGGCTTATTTTGTTTCAATAACACGTTGTTGGTATACAGGGACATATACCTGCAGTAGGTACTGCAGACCACAGGCCTTCTCTCAGAGGGAGAGGGAGAAAGGGCTTAAACGCGTGTCCACCACATACTGGGGCTTTAAAACGCTGAGGAAATCAAGAAATGAAAAATTTATTTCATCGTAAAGGATTACATACTATTTGCTGTATGTTAATATACTGTGTTAGCCGGTGCCTTCGGTCCGTTTTTGTAGTGGAGAAAAGGCTGCGGGGAAAAAAAACTCCACTCTGACCATCTTTTCCCAAATCATCTTAAACCTAACCTAACCTAGAGGTTGTGACCAGCTCAGAAACTCTTTTCTCCGCTATTTGGAGACGTGTTCCGCATAAGCAGCCTTTATACGTCTCACAGTAGAGGACAGCCTTCTCTCAGGGAGAGAGTACTCACGTGTTTCACGCTAAGTGCTTATTTAAACTAACCTTATAATAGAACCTTTGAGAGCAGACATCCCACCTATAGATTACCCGAAAGTGATGTTGATGAAGCGAAAGTGGTTTGTTAGGCTCATGGCAAGTGAAAACCCCTGGTCTCTGTCATAAGTTTATGTAGGTACCTATGGAAATTCAATGCATTTTACAATCAGATTATTCCCTCCGATAGAAAATGCCCGCAAAAATCAATTATCCTTGAATTTCCTGGGCGGAAGACAAAAGGGCGCGCAACCCTTTCAGTCTGAGAGACTCGATTCAATCCTAAAGCGCGAAGAATCCACCTTCGCCTCCATCTATTATTAATCCACTGATTTTGCATACGTTGAATAATGCATTAGGCTATCCACTGATGCAGAACGACAGGATTATCCTTATTTAATTTCCACTTTTAAACTGTCCCCATGAAGTTAGAATACCTAGATAGCAATTTTTTTTTCGAGAGGCCATGTCAACTGATACTAAAAGCCTAGTGAACATATTTCTCTGCAACGAATACTTTCACCAATATAACGTGTCACATGTAATAGTGGCGTGCAATAGGAGAGGGCTATGTCCAGCAGTGGACAAGCGTAGGCCGATGATGACGATGATGATGATGAACGTGTCACGTGGTAAAAGACTCATTACAAATCGGGCGCAAACTATGATGCCACGAGCTGCGAGTGCTACCTATAATGTATGGTACTTTTATCATTATTTGAGTTATTATATTAGAAAAAGTTTAGAATTTAATCGAAAATAAAATGTAGCATGATTTTTATTATTGCATCACCCGTTTTTGAAACCTAAAAAACTTATGCTATACCTAAATACACTTTCGTCCCAATACGTAGTACATGAAGTAGAGATAGCGATAGGTTGCGCGGAATGCTTCCTCTTGAGCATAGGTAATCTGATGGTGATTCACATTTGGTTAACGATTACAATTACGACTAGGTACGATTTTTATAGTTGATAGTTGATGTCTTTCATTAAAAAGGAGACACCTAAACAAAAAAACCCGGCCAAGTGCGTATCGAGCCACGCGCAGTATTCCGAGCTTTTCCCGAACTTCAAAGACTATTTTTTTAATAATTTAATTACAAATGTATAGTTTCAGATTTTTCCCTGCACTTGTAGTATAAGACGATATTTCTTGCCAAATTTCATACTTCTAGGTAAACGGAAAGTATCCTATAAATTTTGATTCCCTTGAGTGTCGATATACGTTTTTTTGCGGCATAAACGGCCGTATCCTTTCTTGCGTTAATTTAGAAGTTTGATTTGTTCACAGCTTCAAGTGACTGTAGACCTTAGTATGTGGTTTTAATTACAACTCGATACCTCCACGCGTTTCTGAGATAAAGGGTCTTGACAGGCAGACGGACAGACGGACGGACGGACAACAAAGTGATCCTATAAGGGCTCCGTTTTTTCTTTTTGAGGTACGGAACCCTAAAAAGGGTCTTCCTACACCCTAAATATTTTTAAAATTATTATTGACATACTGAAACCATACATTTATTAACATTAACATAAAAGGACTGAAGCCAGTTTAAAACTATAAAAATCCTTCGTCGTTCCGGTATAACGTTGACTTAAGTACCAGACCTTAGTATTTACAGTAGGTACAGCCTTGCTGCGTAAATATTTAGTGATTCTATAAATGGCTGTTTCGTGTTACATTTGGTTAAAAAAAACTGAGCTGCCAACTTTTCTCCCAGATGACCTACTACAATATTTTTCATTTTACACTTGACAAAATACTTAAAAGATTACGACGGAAGGGCGTGTCAACATGCACTGGACCAGCGTAGCTCAGTAATCGATATCGGCGTATCCTAAACCGTCAGAAGTCGTTAGCATGTGTCTGGAGTTTTGGGGAATGACGGCAAAAGAGGACAGGGCGTAACATGAGCTGCCGACGAATGTTTCCCATACTAATTGCTAGAGGAGATGTTGGGAACCCGCAGCTGGTCTTGACAGCACGCCAGAAAAACGTCTGGAGCGTCATACGGGCTCTGTTGTAGAGACGCGATACCCGGGGTGTACAGCCAGCTATTGGATCTCCACTAAGCTACTAAGACACATGTCCTCGCTAAGCCGCGCCACGTCCTCTATCTAACCCGTCGCTAGACACTTATTCAGCAAGGATTTCCATGCATAAAAAATCTCTGTCCGGACACTATGAGAGGTTTACCTATAGTTAAACAACAATCCAGGCGCCGATACTGTATACATTTTGACGTACTGGAAAAATATTTAGGTACTTTTCATGAGCACCATTTTCGGACGTTTTTGGTATAGGCTAGTGAACTTTGAGCTGTATACAGGGTTACAATAAAAATGGGCATTTCCTAAAACATCCCAACAAGAGTTTGTTTTTTGCAACAACTTTAGTTCTATGAGATTTCGCTCAGATTTGAATCAGGTTTTCTAAATATTAGGGGCGCTGTAACATCACTGTCGTACCACTGTGTGTAAGTCATTGTTCTGCAGAGAAGAATGTTCATTCTATTTAACACCATTATTTATCAAACAGCGCCACTACAAAATAGAAAAACCCCAAAAGAATTGAAAAATATGTCGAAAATACAGAAAATTCCACAACAAAGATTCATACGTCGTAGAAGAAAAGTAGTTGTGAATAACAAACTCTTATTGACGTGTTTCTGGAATTGCGCGTATTTAAGAAAACACTGTATTACAGCGCCCTAATATTATGTAAACCATCATTTGCGTGGAGTACGAAGCGCGTATTTGCTTTGGAGTCCGGATACAAGCGTTGTTTTGCCTGTTATTATTTTCGGATTCGACCTATCCGCAAATAGACAAGCGCGAGTGCGAATGCTTCTTTAGCCTCCATAAATCTGCACAGAGAAAAAAGGATAAATCATTGAGCTGCGTCTAACTTTTAGCGGGCAATAAATGACCGGATTGCGGTATATTTTGTTTGCTTTTAGTACCCGTCACGGCCAGTTTGAGGGGAAGCGTGTTACCGTACTATTATGCGGATTTAATGTTGCTACGAAGTTATGAACGGTCTGATAAAGCGTGCACAGGTTTGCCTACTTACTACAACAGAGTGCGCAGGTTGCTGGTGTCAAGGGCTTGTGGCAAACACATGGTAATTATACCTACGTACTTGTATTATCAGGCACATGCTGCATACTTATATTTAGCCCAGTATCGAGTACGAATAGCGAAATAACAATTCAAGATTCTATCGACAGTACCTAATCGATTCAAAAGTCAAAGAGATTTGAAAGCTGGTCCTCTGCATTCCGCAATATCGGTCACGGCACGGAAGTTCATCCATCCGAAAAAGACAAACTCAAACCATTTGTTGGTGACACAATACATTAAATTTGTCAAACTGGCCATGCGTTAGTCACAAGGACTAAAATAGCCCAGCGACAAGCAAACAGCTAGTCCCGAGCCAGAAAGTGGTACTTCCATAAGAATAACCATAACGAAGGCTGAGTTATGGCACCCTCCCACAGCGTGTCATTCACACACCATCCTCGACGAGATGTGTGTGACATTATTTATTATATTGAGGTTTTTGTCTTACATGTCTGTCTTTTTGTTAAACACCACAGTAGGTAATTAATCATTTAAATGGAATGTTCTTGAAATTAGTTACACGGTTTTTTCCTGCCCCCTTTATTGTAATACTCACCATAACCCAGGGGGTTTGAAACTTTCTCATCTCAGTTAGCGACACTTGTTGCCCTAATAATTTTACTGTGTGCGATTATATTTTTGTTGTTTGCTTATTTTGTCTAGTTTTTTGTATTCGTTATCAGTTCGACTGTCTGAGCTATGTTATGACGTGCTGGATTACATTGGTTTTTGGGCACCGCCAATCATTATTAACTTAATTCCGGATTCACTTACCGTTATTCACCATAAGATTTATAATTCCTTGGGTCCAAACTTAGCTGGCATATATTTCTCTCTGTAGTTAGGTCATAATTATCATTTAATGTAACCAGATCTGTAACTTCAGCTTGCCTCAGACTATCATTCTATTCTTTTTTTCTTCAACTAAGGTTCATTTGTTCAATGCATGTTCATTCGCATGGTCAGCGACAACAGGAGATTTCCCATTTTGCCCGGCTTCCGGGGCGAAAAGTGACAGATAGAATATTTCCAACGCCCGACTTTCATATTGGAAACACTTGAACAGTGAGTGACATCTAAATCTCGCAACCTACCAGCGAAACTAAGACCAAGTTCACAAGCGCAGTCTCGACGCAGTCCTCTCCACGCCTTGTTACTAGAACATTGAACTCCGAAACTTAGACAGTTGGGATCCAATGGAACGTCTAGTCAACCAGTTGCAGACCCGACACACTGCAGCCGTTTGGCTTTGGCCGTTCTACCACGTGGCACATCCTAACGATCATCCTTTGGAAGATAAAATGAAGTTGCCTATTCTTTTGGAACACTTATAAGCATGCATAGCATAAATGTATGATATAATATAACATTTGAACTAGAATTCGTTTTTAATGCTCTAATTATTTATTTAAATATTTTATTGATACTTTGCTAGTTCCCATAAATTAATTTAATAAATCGACAAATGCAGTGTATTCTATCAAAGCAGCTGTCTGTAAAATTACTGCACCTTCACTACGTCCGTCCATAGCTCAACTTCGAACGGCATCAGTCATCACCTGGACTCGACGAAATGTTACCAAGTGCGAAGAAACAACGGTCTAAATTCGGAGCGACGATTGATTTTCTTGATACACCGTCACACGCCGACTTGACCGACTACGCAGCGGTATATTTAGATGACTGTTGTTGGTTGGAGATTTTTATGTTGGCTTGTTTTCGTGATATCATATTCTTCAGTTGCTTAGAGTTCGAGACCTAATTTACGCCGCCAAAAAAGGCTGTCATACATAAATCTATCGGCTTCACGTGGGCCTCACTGTTGTCTTCTTCAACCCTTACATCTCTCGCAGATGTCATCCACAGTCGGTGTTTTGTTCTTTCAGTGTCACATGGTTGTAAACACCTGGATAAGTACGGCTTGCCCCTTCAGGGATCAAAATTACAAAATTTGTTTGTTCAGTGGAAATAATAACCTATGTAATCTGATATAACCCTACTACCAATGTAATCCTTTTTTTTACAAATTAACGATTTGCAGGTTTTTTCTTCACTTGTTTTGTGAGACGATAACCTCTTGCAAATTTATATGATTCTAGGTGAACGGGTATACCGTTTAGGTTTTGATAGTGAATTTTGCTAGTACGTTTTTTGATAAAATTGTTAATTTTTTACCCTTTCAAAGGACCGAAGGGTTTTAGTATTTCATATTAATTTGACCTTGATCGCTCTACCTTATCCGACAGAGCGATCAAGTTATAATTAAAGTCTGTCCAAAAAAAGGTTTTGATAGATGGACGAACGACTTGATCCAATAAGGGTTCCGTCTTTACCGATTTAAGGAACCCTAAAAAAGTCCAACAGCTCCCTTGTTGCATACGTTCTTAAACTTTATTAATAAACAAGGTGTTGCATGCAACAGCATGATATTTCAAGCCCTGAAAAACAAAGTGAACATTGTTCAAACTTTATGCAAAAATGCACATTTTAATTTTCCACAACGCTAGATGGATGTAAATGCTTAGTCAACATAACGCGATCCACCGCGATAACAATAGCAATTTACGCCGTCAACAAGCATGGTTTAGTGGCGCGGTTAAATTAGTCATTAGCACGTTTAGATGTTGATTGACCCCTAGTGGAGCTAGGCTAGGCGGCTGGTTGTAATTATAAAGCCACCTTCATTGTGGTTTGACGCCCAGTAAAGAACGCGACTTTGCATTTAATACCTTAATTCGATATTTGTCGCCATTTTTGTACTTACGCAACTATTTAATAGCGATTTTGAGTTCGGAAACAGAACACAATAAAATGCCGGTCTAAAGCGAGTCGGACACGTGCACCCAGGGTTCCATACATAATAAAGATAGCTTTATTGTCTTGCTTATCATAAATGAGTTTCCATTCAACGAGAATGAACGCAATCATTAGCTGAGATTTTTATTATTTGTTTGGCAATCCGCCATGATAACGCAAATTCTGTGAAAATTTCAAATAGCTACCTATTACCAAGAAATAAACCCCTTTATATGTCAGACGGACAAACAAACAGACACCTATCATCTGTCGTTTGACACCTATCAGGTACGGAACCCTAAAAAATAAAACAACCTCGTCGCTCCTCGTTTGGTTCTCACTAACGCAGAAAGTAGCTGAGCTTGTGAACCACCCAAGCAGTTCTGCAATTAAGCTGAGACTGTGATTTTCCTCCGAGTCCTTTAGCTATAGCTTGAGTAAACGTACGTCTGTTCACCCTGTGCAATCCTTGCATCTAGACGCACATCTGCCTTCGTTCGGCAGACGACATAGCGACTGGCTTGTTGTCATTACTCATATGTCGCGCGCACTGCGTCACGACTCCGCCGCGCTTCGTAAAATGTTACACCAACATCCATCCGAGCAAATTCTTACCTAAAACCATAAGATGCAAGGTACATTTCAAAACGTCGGAGACGCTTGAGAGACTCCGCCATGGAAGAGAGGAGCCCGTCTTCAAACGACATGCTAATTGACGGTAGTGTGACGCAGGTAGCGTTTTCTAATTTTTTTGAGTTCCTCGTGACTTAGTGAAAGTCTTTCACGGTTCCGGTCCCAGATAAAACCTACTGGTTAAATAAAAATTAAGTCGACTAATAACCGTTCTTACAAAAAATAGGTATATTCCAGTACGACAAGTGATTAAATTTCACGGGTTAGGTTTTATGTTATTTATTACGTTGCCACTACAGCCTCACAGATAATATTTAGATGAGCCTCATAATATATTCATCCGTAGTTACTTAATATAAATCATTAATCAGGCGGTTGTCTGCAAGAAATTGATATTAACAATAAGGCCGCCAATTGTACTGTATCTTTGTAAATATTCTATGTTGTGTTTTTCCTGGTACAATGAACAATATTGTTATCTTATCTTAATCCCGCTATATATTGCCATCGACGTAAATATATTTTATCATAGTTCTAGAAGCGTACTAGGTCGCTTTCGTCGATGGTAAATTTCCCGTTTCGCATAAAATATTGCCTACCGACAAAGCTGATTACGCTGGTCGTAATGGGAAAAAGTTTAACTCACACTGACACATCATTTATATTAGCTACCTTAAGTCCTACATAAGAGTAATGAGCTATTTTTATCGGTATTGAAAACCACTTCAGACTAAAGGATAAATAAATAATTGAAGATAATCAAACACAAAACTCCATTTTGCTGAAACGGTTTCAGTGTTATGCTCGCAATATTTATAAACAACGGATATGTATGTGAGTAGAAGAGGATACTTTACGAACTGGTCCCAACTACAGTAATCATGTAGATTATCTCTCCAAGAAGCCCTATATGAGGCAGATTTTTTCGCAATTCACTTAAGTAGCTGGTAATAGAGTATATCAAAATAAAGGAACACGTCCGCTTTTATTGAGAGTGAATACGTTTTATTAAAGATCATTTCTTCTCCTATATTACTTAGGTACTTGGCAAACACAGTAATATCTCCGGAGCATCTGCTTGTGTTGGCCGCATTTTATTTATGAATCTCGACGTTTTGCATAGTCTTTTGACCTTGACTGCGATTGTAGAAATTATTCTCTACATTTTGCTGAAAATTTTCGTTTTTACTAATACTGTAGATGTATGACCTCGTTTTTAGTTAAGTGAAAGATTTATAATTGAACTATTTTAGTTAAAATGTAAAGTGCTCTATACACGCGTGCTATACTCAAAGAGTAGAGACCCGTGCTGAGGACAATTTTAAAAACCTATTTAGAGGCTAAAAATTCCACCCATGCCGGGACTTGAACTCGTGACCTCGCGGCATAGCTTCCATACAAAATCCAGATGTACATACACTGACACTATTCCATACGCTTTGAAATCATAAGCCATACCGCACCGCTGGCTGCATGCCGCGCTAAGACTAACAATCCTATTTATCAATCAATCAGTTTAAATAGTCTTGGGCAAAGAGACAAACTTCACGGCAGACTATTTAAAGTGCAGTTGAGGTGTATTTTAGAGGAATCCTGTTTTTATTAATAACACCGTAAACGATTGTAGAGAGATTACGGTGAGAATGTATGCGCATCCAGTTACCAATGTATGGGCCGAAAATAGCGATTTCCGGCACCCAAGACACAACCATTTTTGAAGTTTTTGTCAGCAAGAAGATGGTAGATTTTGTCAATTTTAATTTTTGATGAGATTAAGTCTATCATGTATTATTATTATTATTAAAATCCTTAGTTGCATTTAAACAAACAGTTTTGCACATAGGCGAGCTTAATGCTCCTTAGCATTATCTACCATTATGTATTCATTATTTTTGTAATATATTTAGCAAGCACAAAGCAAATAGCCGGAAAAATAGTAGTAAATTTGGCCATATTCCTACGACGTAAATGAGGTGTTTGCAAACGCACAGTATGACCTAAATAGACGACAGTTATGTGCGTCTAAAATTTATAATAAACCGAGATTGCATCTTAGCATTCATCTCACAGTGACATCAATGCATTATAATTGGCAACGTTGAACTTTGCCATTGCTCTATCGAGTCCAGATTCCATTCTTAATGACACTGTACCGCTATATTAACCAGTACCTACATCCATCATAGCTCTTTTCTTTTTAACCGACTTCAAAAAAGGTTAGTGGAGGTTATCAATTCGACGAGTATATATATATATATGGCTATGTTCTATGTATCATAGTAAGTATAATTTGTAGCCCAGTTTCATGACCAGCACATATATTTTGGGCACCATGTATACATACTTCTAATTATTTAAATTATTTCTAACTTTTTAGTCCTGTAGTGTTTCGAAGTCGATTTTTATTTATTATTTAAACTTTTTTTTGTGTACAATAAAGTATATCTACTATAATCAGTTGCAATATTTTATTATTACAAATGAATATGGTTTTAATTCTGAGCAACCAGTCATGATACCTATTACATTTACCTATTTCTACACTTGTTTAAAGTTTACGTGTAGATGTGCTTGTATATTTTTAGGGTTACAACAAAAAGGTACGAAGTCATATTGACTCGTTAAAGACAGGCCACGATGGACCCCGATAACCCTCATCTATCCTAACTAATCCACTTAGAAAACGATACTAAGATAGAGCCATGCGATAACTCACCTACGTGAACTTTATTACGCCAACGACGGTATTAGAGAAACGATTTTCTAAGAATTTAGATAATATACGGGCGAGGAAACCGGGTGTTATTTCTGGTTTACAAACGCGACTGATCTTTTTTTCTATCTCATAAACAAAGTTTCGTGTTTATATCAGTAATTGGAATACCTAGTGGCTTTACATGGGAGTGTATTCATCAGAGTTATTTTATACATGGAGCTGAAACGCCAAGTAGAACCACATTAGCTTTAAACAAAATGTGAAGTGACGGATTGATAAAAATGTCTTTAGCCCTAATGATATTATATCCCAACGCATTTGCATTGTTGGCACTTATATGCGGACGTTTAGCAAAATAAAGCGACCAAAACCAGAGTCCATTCACTCTGTGCTGACATTTGGCGGCCAATGTTCGTGCCAATTTCTTCGTATTCGATCTCCAGCATGTGCCTAGGGTTTGTTATTTGTGTGTTAAGAAATTAAAATTAAACATAAAGCATTAGATAAGATAAGATAAGATAATTGTTTATTTGAACTCAAATAGTTAAATTTGTTTAAAATATCATTGTGCCCTGACTCCTGAACTAGGCGGGGACCTGTATCTCAGGAGTAAGATACGATACCAGGATACAATGCTATTCTGTGAAGAAGGACACATGAAAACAATCAATCAATAAGGCAATTATAATATATCTTATGTATACTTTCTTCGAAAGAAAGTATACATAAGGTATATTATAATTGCCACTTATATAGCTTTCCTCCTTTGTAGCTTTCCAGTTATGTTTTAAATTAAACGTGTGATGGCCTGCCTAACTAACTTAAACCTCTCTTTTTCTCTCTCTCTTATCTTCTTTTTAAAATTGAAAAGATATAAAGTCGAAATATATTTTGTGTTACGTACGAATTCTTCTAACAATAGTATGTATTTTGTAAAGTCAAGTATGATGATAAATAGTTCGCCACTCGACAATGTTATTGTGACTACAAGAAATGTCTCCGCTGAAATTAATTTATTGAACAATCTCTTATGATCCGAAAATCGTGTCGGAGCGTAAATAAGACGGACCATTATAACGTGAGCTAGGAATATAATGGGACGCTCCCTAAAAATAGCTTGAACCATTGCCGTGACATTAATCGTTGCTAAATATCTGAAGAACTATAAATCGAACAATTAGACAAAACTATTTTAGCTTTTATTCAAAGCTTGTATGGCTTTTTTAACTGTAAATGTGTGCAGACACACGTGAAATGACGAGTAGTTTTTGTTGTATGTTTCTATTTATAAAAGCTGTGAGATTAATACAAATATAACTTTCGTATATAAACATTAATATTACGGATATCATGCGCTATGTCAAAAGAAGATATTGCGTTCTGAAAAAAGTTGACAAGAAAATTGAGTGACAGGTTATAAAAAATACTTTCCTCCGCTGGGGGTTTATAAATAGCCACTCATGTGGTAAACATCCTACGGTGATATCAAAGAGATGGATATTAAATAAACTATTTATGTGTAAACAATAGTCATACCTCAACTATAGCATTATTTCTTTATTATTCTAGGATATTCGCGAAAGTTCATGGTCACAGTAGCACTATAAAATTAATGATGGACAAACGATGTTGTTTTGTAAATTGCTACTGTGACGACCGCGCTGATTAGCAAATCTAAGCTGGGATTAACAATAGCATATTTGTGTTGTTATTACTTATTTCTTTGGGTATTGTCTTGCTCCACTTTTTATGTGAAAAAATTAAATTGTTAATGCAATGCTTAGTAAAATAGAACCTAGTAGCTGTGCCATTGAAAAGACTTGACGTCTTTCGTGTTTTTGTTACTTACCATAACAATATCCAGACAGGATATTGTCTTTGCTTCAGTTTTTATTTACGGAAAATAAAAAAAAAATGATGTGTTTAGGTAATAATATATAACCTAAGAACTGCACTTTTTTAAATGATTGGTATTTCAATTCTAAAACGAACTCTTACTATCGCGAAAATAGAAAAAAGAAGAAGAAGAAAAAAAAATTATTATAAAAACAGTGCACACGCCACAATAACAAAACAAAAAAACAACCAAGAAAATATTTCAACAGAAATGTTATAAAAAAGAAAGGAAAACGAAAGGTCACGGCGTGTCACTGCTGCTATAAAATGTCGTAAAATGATAGAGAAAAAATCTACTGTTCCTATTATTCAGCTTTTAGCTAAAGATCTGGCAGTAAATATTGTATAATAAATATATACGTAAAAGACGAATGGCATACCTACGTTTCTTTTTTATGAGCGTAGGCATAGCGCAGGCTTGAAATTTTTACTGTACGAATTTTCTCACGAGCGACAGAATGTGATAGAACTGTCTCAGCGGAATACTTCTAACTATTTACGAGACATATCTCATTAAAATGTGAATGACATTCCATTTCTCGGCAAAATGTTTGTGTTATTTTTATATTTCCATGCTAGAGCCTAAAACGTCTAGTCCACTCTAAAATTTAAAAAGATCTTCCTTTGTAATTCTTAAAAAATCGAATTTTACTTGACTGTTTGGATAAGTAGCGGACTGCAACTGGAATATTAAATAAAAATAATGTACCTCCCTTAATAAATAACCGAGGTTCCAGTTAGAGTAAAAACATTTTAGGCTCTACAAATTTCACAGATCTCTAATTTAATGATCATGTTTCAAATGTGACACAAAAATGTGACTTGTTTCTGATAATTAACGAATTTACAACTCAGCTAAATGTCGAGGGCACTTAAGAAATCGTAATTTAACGGTGATATCTGGATAATTGTATCACTTGAAGAAAATAGGGAAAGCGTCAGTCAGTCATCCTCTTCAGACCTCGCGCAGCCGGAAGCGTTCGACCTGTCGCATTTGAAAATAATTTCTGGAAGATAGATAGATAGATAAAACATTTATTTGCATCTGCGTACACACACATAGGTATATAACAACTTAAATACAAGAAATAATTGCACAAGGAAAACGTAGCAAAATTTAGAAGAAATATTTTCTTATTTCATTTAATCTTCTATCAGTTATTATTGACCGACGCGTTCAGAATACGATGCAGGCGTCTGTATGTATATCGAGGTACTAAGTCCTGTTAGATTATGGCCTTGAAAAGAACAATAAAAAACCATTGTTATGGTGGCCCGATCGGGCTCTTTATAATTCTGCAGATTAACCGATAATTTCAAAATTACCTATCAACATTTAACTGGTTATATTATTGTTTTCCTAAACAATGTATTCAAACTATATTTCATAGTGGTCTTAAGTAAACATAATTTCATCGCAGCGGCACGCATGTTTAGCGTTAAGCTAATTTAATAGTTATGCTCTATTGACGTAATGATATAAATCGCAAATACAGCGAGGCAAGCAACTGCTAGTTTCCAATGAATGGGTCAGTAATCGTCTGCATTTGAGCCCATTATCTCAATTGGCGTGCACTCAATGAGCGGACTACCTCGCCCGCCGCCCGCCCGCCCTGGCCGGACAGTGCACCCATCCCATTCTTGACAACATTTTGTATCGACTGTTCTCTCATATTCATGTTAAGTAGAGACAGAAGATTTGCGTTTTGGCCGTAGCGTCGCCGGTTACACCGAATCGACGCGATTTAGTGCGCGTTGTTGTTGGCTACATTTCGATGTTCGATGTGTTGTCGCTGTTTTGTCAAACGTTAATTAAATCTTAACTATGTGACGTATCTTTTGCAGGTGACAAGTGGCGTGGTATTCAAAAACAGTATTCACTCCCCCATGTTATACTGCAGTCGAAAATCTTTTTTAGTTTATGTCATAGTTCAATCTCTTCTTGGTGCTTTTTTGAGTACTTAAATGAAGTATTTAGCCATATCAACTGCTGCAATGTGTCTTAGTCGCGTAAATAGAATATTAGGTGTGTTTAGTTTCAGTAGCGTTTGGTTTAGCACCGACTAGCGGCCATGTACATTTTTTTCAAGGTAATTTTATTTCTATCGTATTTTAAATCGCAATGTCCTCTCTTATTAGGCAGGTAGTTAATCACTGTTTTTAATCCTTATTTTTAGTAAATATAAGGATCCATTAGAAACAATAAGCATGTCAACCCGAGCAAAATAAACACAGTACATATAAAACCCTGAAGTCAAAATTTGTAATGTTAAGTTTTTCGTTCGAACCCGTTTTTCGATCTTATAAGGCGTACCTACATTCAGAATTTTGATGAGCTAATAGCGAGTGATATACTTTTGTCCAGCCATACTTCACAATATTTCCTCGATCTACATTTTGCAGTGACTTGATACGTGGTGGATCCAGGGCTTAGGCGAGATTACATCGTTATTTTTGGATTACCCTTTGTATAGGACGCGATTTAACAACTCACCTTTGCGAGACGTGAAGGTACCTCTCATGAGATCGAAGCATTTGTGACCTTAAAAAAGTTATTCTGGATACCCTGCGGGTGTATAGTTGTGAAAGTACTCTGTTGGGAAACTGGTTTGTTTTAGTACCAGTTAACAATACATAACAAAAAGGTGGGCTGCAGTTAGTCGAACAACGTTTTATCGTATGACTGCCGAGCCAACTCTCTTCCACAAGACAATACTTAGTTTATATGGTAAGTAAGTCGTAATATTTACTTGTCACATAAGAAACAAAATGCACGTAAATAAAGCAAAGCAATCGGAAAAATATAGATGTCATAAAATACAAGTCCTTAAAAGCAGATTTTAAATGCTACACGAAAATGTACAAACATACAAGAGCAAGCAGAAATGCTTGAATTACATGAGTACTCTAACATGTCTAACCACACGCAGCGTAATCCAGGTAGCATTTAATGTAAGAACAACCACTGTACTTAGAATAACCTACACGTTAGATTCACGGAGACAAATATTTTCCCCAGGGTTACGCAAGCGGTAATTGTGGTGGAGCACCTTAGTTGCCATCCTCCAGATGGGTAAGTGAGGCACTCCATTTGTACACAGTCTGCTTACCGTGATACCGGAGAGAAATATTTTGTCGATTGTACCGCCTTTTGCTCGGTTTAACACAGCCACTTGACACCGAATGAATCTAGTGCGGAACATCAAGCATAAATAGATCTTTCCCGGGAACCACCGGAAGCACGGCTAGCACCGTAGTATAGACGCTTGACAACAATATAAATAGCAAGGAACTATGTCAGTAGACTGTAGCCTATACCATAGACCTAGCGTTCTATGTCACGCTATGCATGATTATGATAAGCGCACGATTTTCTTATTACTGTTGTCACTGTTCCGTCTTTCTTTTGTGTATTTTGATGTTGATGCCTATTTGTTTCTTTGTCGGAAGTTTTGGTATACTTCGTTATGGTATATTAAGTTGTGGCACCATTTTTGTCTCGCACTTGATACCGTGAAAGTGTTGAATACTTAGTTGACATTATATTTTTCAGAAGCTCAAGGAAGAGCACGAAGTTTGGCGCCAAATGAAATTACGACTTATACGAGTAGGTAGATTTTCATATACTTTGATAAAATTTCGTCGCAGGGACGTTACAGAAGTGTAATCGAAGGGGCTCCTGAAGGGTTTTAGCGCTGAGAGCGAGCCAACTGATCCGTGTAATAGAAGTCTGCGACTCGACCGGCTGTCGGTTCTCGATATGGTAATATCTGAAATTGGTAACGATTTTCGTTGCCTCAAAAGCGAGAAAACGTAAAGTGCAAAAGTCCAACTTTTGAGAGTTTTAAAATTACATTTTAAAGCCTACTTCCCGTAGATTTGTGAGCGTTCAAAGAGATCTCGTATGTGGTGGACTTGCGAGGCGCATACGCCCGCCGCCTTTGTCGCGGCATCGGCGGCGCAATGGCTTTAAGCCGATTACTTCACACAAAATGCTACGCGCATCCTCTACAATGCGACACAACTTTACTCTAAAAGTATTATGCATGTGTTGCAAAGTATTGCAATTCTGTTGGTTTCTTGTGCACAAAATCTTAGTTAGTTTAGCTAGATATTTTGGCACAGATGAAAATTAATGACATAAACTGAAAATAGTTGATAGATCGTAATGTCGTGATGTTGTAAATATATATCCCCAGTCATTTTAATATCGTTTGACAGACTATTTTTTTCGGATGGCTTTACGGACCTTTAGCGGACCAAAAAATTTATAATTCATTACAGAGTAAATGTGATTCACTTTGTGATAACGCAATTGGATTTTATAGTAATTTGGTAATTTGCATTTTGATGCATTTTTCACAAAAGGCTAGCGCCGGTTGCAAGACGGAAATATAGTGGATTTGGATTAAGTGACAAATATTCCCTTACCGGGCTAATAATATGCCGAGATTTATTTATTATCAAACGAAAGAAACGGAGTAAAAATCGCAAAAATTCTTAACTGAATAAAACTTTATCGAATGAGTGAATAAAGTTGACGGCATGTATCCAGCTCTCATAACGTGACAAAAGTACAAAAAACACCGCTGAATGTGAACGAAGAGGAAGCGAAGTTTTGTACCGCTGCGTAATCGGATTATGTTACGAAATGGCCGGCCGCCGTTGCTCTAACAGTGACCGTCGCGACCTCGCATGGACTCGTAATCTGTGTTTAATCTTTGGAAAATGAAAAGGTCACTGCTTCCCGTCAGAACATTTGCAAACTTTGCTTTTGAAGCCAACAAATATCGTCCCCGTAGAGCGAAAAGACATTAAGTAACCGTAGTTTAATTTTATCTAATTTTCTTAGTGCAAATGCTAACAAAAAACCGCTCCAACAATTACTACTTAGTGAGCTTAGTGAAGTCAGTCCTCGTTTTAACAACCAGATATATTGAGTGATTTTCGAGTAAATTATACCTAAGCTATGAGCAATAAAAATGAATGCATCGCTTTGGCCCGGAATATTTCTTACTGTGTGAAGTTTGAAAGAACTTTGTTGTCCATCCGTCTGTCTGTCAAAACCGTTTTTCTTCGGCACTGGTAAAGCTATCAAATTGAAATTAAATACTAGCCAACGGTCCCTCGGCGTTTCGAATCTGTGGGTACCTATGGTTTTGACACCCGTGAAGCTAAAACAGTTATTTTGCGGGGTTGACCAAGCTGGCAATAGACATAAAGGTAAATGGAAAATGACAGATCAGTGCCACAGCAGGCGCTCTCTCGCACAGAAAATCCCTGGCTAATACGTGTTAGGGAAATTTTCTTTTTGTATTTGAACATTGTAAGATTTGGGACACACGTGATACACATTTGATAAGAGCAATAATTCGGAATATTACGAGCATTTGAATATCCTTAAATGATTCAGTATATTATAAAGGACTACAAATTCAGGAAAGTATCGCAGTAAAAAACAAGACAGCTGATAGAAAAACTTAGACACCAACCACTGTGTGAACGAGATCAAAGTTGAGGCCATTTGTTTAAATATTTCAGAGCACGCAAAAAAAAACTACTTTTATATAGGTTGTCCCAAAAAGTACAGTCAAGCGAAAAAGCCCGAGAACCCCTAGGGCTGTCTACCCTTCCGGGATCTAGCAGGCGTGAGTTTATGTATGTATATGTGTGACATCCTGTGACATCGGCGTTGAGATAATGGGTGTCAAACAGGTGCAAAACTATTGTTTTGTATGCTAAACGACTTCACCGTTTCTAACGAATGAAGTCTGAAATGACTTTATGATATCACAAAAACATTGAATTTTAACCATAGGAAGTCGCAGTAAGAAGAAGATAAAGAAGTTTTTAAAGTAGATTTGAAAAAAAAACATAGTTATGTTTTTTTAAAGCCTTTACAAGTTTTATTTTGAAGCGTAATTATGGGTATGAGCTATGTAATTATGTTTTTGCGTCGTCCAGTGCTAATAGCTAGATGATGGCCAGCTGATTTAGGAAAAGGATTCCCGACTCTATCGATTTTTTTTACACAAGTATGACAAGTATGAGTTTGTAAGGGACTTATTGCGCTGCGCGAGCGAAAAGTTGGGGGAAAAGTAGTCATTTTTGAAATTACAGAAATACAAATCCTTTTAATAGAATTTCGACGACCGATGTCACAAACACATTCAGTGATAGTAATTTCGGTATATTTTTACTATCCAAAACTCAGTACACCTCAAATAAAACCATATCTAGTGATAATTTAGACTCATGTTCGCGATTTTTTTGTATGCTAGAAAGTTTAAAAAATCATAAAAATAATGACCGACGGCAGCTCTAGATATGACATTGAAAAGTAATACTTAGTAAAGTTTCTGGATTCTGATAAAAAAAGACTAGATTTAAGACTTACGATATGAAGAATTTATTGTTTTTTAAAGGATATTCCTTTGCAATCACAAAGCAGTTGGACCAATCCTCCTTAGGGACCTCTTCAATGGCTTCATGGAACGCATTCACCGCCGGTTCAGGGGTCGTAAAACGTGTGCCTCTATGTTTGTCTTTAATTATTGGAAACAAAAACAAGTCGCAGGGTGCGAGGTCTAGGCTATAAGGTGAATGCGTCGTCAGTTCCACATTTGAAGCCTTCAAATAAGCTTCCGTTACCTTAGCGAAATGAGGATGCGTTATCGTGGTGAAGGAAGATATTGCGTCGAGGACGCTTTTCGCGAACTTTATCTAAGACTCTGGGCAAGCAAATGTTGACGTACCAATTTGCAGTCACTGTTCTTTCCTTTGGTCTCCAAGTGATACTGTTATGTACTGTCTTGATTTCTCGAAAAAAAGAAGCAACCATTTTTTTACCAATGCTTAGACTTTCTTAACTTTCGTCGGCATATCTTCAAAAGGAAAGACCCACTCGGCCGATTGGCTTTTTCTTTCGGGCTCAAAGCAGTACACTCAGGTTTCGTCACCTGTCACGATATTATAGATAGTCAATGACTGTCCTCCGTTAAACTTTTTTAACGCTTTACGGTACCACAGGACACGCAGTCGTTTCTGGTCCTCCGTTGTCATGTGGTAGGTATCCATTGAGTGCAAAGCTTCCGAACCTTCAGACGCAGATGTAAAATGTTTTGCACTTAGCACATTCCAATGCCTAACAAAGCATGAATTTCCTGACGAGTAATTTTTTTTTGTCAGTTTAAATAAGTTGTCTAATATTGACACCGTACAATATTAGATTCTGTAACCGCTGTCGCCGATCGACCTTCACGCATCTCATCATGTAGATGATCACGTCCACGTCTAAATTCTCCAAACCACGCATACACAGAGCTGCGACATTGTGCTCCATCGCCAAATGCCAATTGAAGTCTCTGGCAACTCTCTTGTTGACTTAAGCCACAGCGAATATTAGATTTTAAATTCTAACCAGTGTAACACCCCACCTCCCTAAATTAGAAAATTAAACCCCGATGAGACGATAAAATGTACTATGATGCAGAACACTCTAATGGCCAACTGTGATCGTCTAGTTTTATTTGGTAGAACCCTGCGTTGTGATCGTATACGTAACCCTAGCCCTTTTAAGGTATCTGAGATTGAAAGCAAATGTTCGAGCGCAAAAGTATATAATTAACAAATAAAGATCTAGTTAATTTTCTTTAAATTGAAATTAAAGGTGAGTTAACTCGGTTTGATATCAAGGTTAAGTAGAGAGGTTGAGTTTATTCCGTCCTATATTGAAAAGGTTAAGTAAAGCCCTAACAAGAATGAAAATTAGAATTTTTAATGTTAAAGTGTTGAATAAGTTTGCTATTTAAAGTAGAATATGAAACAGGTTAAACCGGTATGGAACATTGTGTAAGAACAGATAAAAGAAGTAGGTCATTATAACAATATTATTGTTAATAATATTATTATAATGTTCAACAGATTTTCGTCTCTAATGTCTGCTAGTAATTTGATTGAAGCGAAGGCAAATAAAAATTATAAGCATGAAGCGCAGTTAGTGCAGAATGAAGTTTAAATTTAAAGTATTGATAATATAATAGATAAAGTGAAAGTTAACTAACACAAATCTAGTTAAAAGTACTTGACTCAGAGACGGGATCCGGACTAAAAGAAACTCAAGTTCTCCAACCAAAGGCTGGGTCTTTCACACCGTATGCTCATCATTGTTTCATCATTTTGTTTTGTACCCGATCTCATCGTTCATGGTGTGAGATACCATGAACGATGGGTGTCCAAATATCTCTATTCAAATAAACAGTAAAACATTTCATGTATGTAGACTGTTCAAAAAATTATTCTCGTGTATATTCAGTAGCATTTGTAGTTTGTGGTTGTTTAGTTTTTTCACGACCTTGGTGACCTGTAGCAGTTTTTAGATCATATTTATATTCAACATTTATGGTGTTATTTATAAAATTTTACTGCTAAGTGGCTAAACCTAGTTATTTACATAGGTCAGGTAGGTTAGACCTTCTATACAAAATACTATTAACTAACATTCGAAGATGACACGTTTTACATGTTTGCAACTGTGATGATCTTGGTTATACATTTCGAAGACAAACGAGGTTCATATTGTCTTGGCCAATACAACGTTTGGGGGATTTATTCTATTAGCCGGGCAGTAAGAATCAGCTCCAACTAGTCGTAAACTAGTACAAGCGACGTTGGACAAAGCCGGTTCAAATTTAATTAACAAATGTGAGGTTGGTCCTCGCAGGATGTCGCCTTCCTTGTCGGTTATCGTCTAAACCGTATAAAGAAGCTACAGTACTACAAATAAAGTACGTAGTAACTGCTGCGGTAAGAGTAGAGTAGAGCTGAATATTTTTCATACTACACTACGAAATACCTGGTTAAAAAGCTATTACTATTATAATAAGATACTTTCTTTTAAAATTATTGCCGCGATTGTGGAACTATACCTCTCTTATACGTTGCTCATGCGTTAGGGCTTAAGGATCGGAAATATTTATTAACATCCCTGGGGCTAATTAACGTACGGTTAACAAAACAATTCTTACATTTTTGAACGTTATCAGGAGTGCAGTAGGGTCTAGAAAACTGCAGTTTTTCCTCTTGGGGACCACGCTGTTGATTGTGAGAGAAACCTTTCTGACTGACACATGATTCGTACCATCACGCGGTAGTGTCATTATTACAAATGTTTGAATTTGTAAGGACTCTTAGAAAGCTCTCCTGACGTTCCTAAACTGAAACGTAGTATTCTGTTTACACACACTTACGCCCAGCCGATAACAGAAGAAGTTCTGGCAGACAGCAGATAGCGGTGAAGGTTTTTGACATTTGAGGCCTAGTACAGGGTCAGCAATGGCAGCTGCATTGTCAATGCAGGTTATATTGGCTGGTCATCTAGGTAAAACACCTCTTTCTCTGTCACTCTCTATCAATGAGGATGGCAGACGATCGAGTTAATTTGTAGCGAAGTTGGAAATAAAAGGATAGGCTTAGGTGTATTTGGAATGCCTTTCCATATGCCTGTCAGGTAGCAAAGTGTTAAAATGTCATACGACTTCTTAACACTTTGCCAGCGGGGAGCTAATAATGCAGGTGGTACGCCGCCGCCGGCGTTTTTAGCATTATTCGATCGGCTCTAGAAAAGTTATCTAAATAGGTATGTAAATAAAAAAAAAATAATAATAAAAACTTATAACGAATAAAATTCTTTCTTGCACAACATGTTTGGCACAAAAGGCATCTGTAATGCTTAGTAACATTGAAGCTATCGAATAGTTTTTTTTCCGGCCATGAACAAACACGGACGAATAAAAGCAGCATCGCGCAGGGCTCAGGGGCCTAACTATGCGGACCAAATCCTGTCTGATTCCAATCTTGTAACTGTCAAATTCCATACTAATTTGACAGACGATTGGAATAGTTCAGGATTTCGTGCGCGTAATATAGGGGCCGGAGATCCGTTTCCCTTGCTACCCCTTTGCACATAGAGATAGAAACTAAACATGACTGTGACTAGAGCAAGAAGCGCGTATGTAAGCTGCGAATCACGTCTTGAGTTCGTCGTTTTCAAATAAACACTCGAGCAAGGCAGTTTGTGGCTCGCGGGTAGGAAAATATTAAGTATGCTGTAATAAGGTTGTGTTTCGCTGGCAGAGTGTTAAAAGTAATTCCACGAGATTTCTTCTTCTTCTGTGCCTCTCCATTAATAGATAGTGACCGTTAGCTCTCCATATTCAGTTTTAATTCTTGCTAAGCGCAAAAAATCTTCAAGGATAGTTGAATTAATTTGAGTCATGACGGGGGATTTCTTCTGGTAATTTCTTACAGGGGAATTTGTTCGACTGTCTACCGGTTTAGTTTACTTTAGTTGTAATATACTTTTGGTCTTATAATCAGAGTGCATATCTGAAGACTTATGGTCTTATTTATAAAAACCTTAAAACACTCCTCAGAGGCAGTTTCTTTAATCTGTGGTTACGTAGAATCTCCACCATATACTATTTTAATTGGCGTTTATCGAGTGTTTTAAGGAATCGTGTTTTTATATAATACCATTACTCTTAAACTAACATGCAGTAATTCCCTTGAAATTTTATCAGACCAATGCAATACAGATAGCGCAACAATCTTCAAAATCACTTTGCCAACAAAACAGAACCTCCCCACGCAAGGACAGTCGTGTGTTCAATCATATTTTATCACAACCACGCGAGTTTATCGAGATCGAAGAAGTCTTTTACGAAATGCGTGTGTATAATAAAAACCGACCAAGTGCGAGTCGGACTGGCGCACGAAGGGTTCCGTACCATTATATGCACAACATTAGATACAAAGAATTAGAAAAAACGGCAAAAAATCACGTATGTTATATGGGAGCCCTTACATATTTATTTTATTTTCATTTATTTTTGAAGCGAATATAGAACTAAATATTCTGTCAATATTTCAAGCGTCTACCTGTTGCCATAATTAATAACGAGCAAACAACGGCAACAAAATTACGTTTGTTGTATGGGAGCCCCCCTTAAATATAAATTTTATTCTGTTTTTAGTATTTGTTGTTATAGCGGTAACAGAAATACATCATCTGTGAAAGATCACAGACAGACAGATGGATAGTAAAGTCTTAGTAATAGGGTCTTGTTTGGCACCCTTTGGATATGGAACCCTAAATAGAAGCATGTTGTAAAAACAAAAAAACCCGCCTGCTAAAAAAAATGAACTTAGCCGAGATGAGGGAGTTGAATTTTCAACAATTTTTTAGACAAGTTAATTGGGTCCCGCCTGGCGAATCCCGTACTAAATGAATTAATTAAGATTTAAAGTCTATGCGCAATGGAACTCAGGTTAGAGTAGATTTTCTAGTTAAATTCAGTAGTCGGAAAAAAACAAAAACGGCTTCTGTTTTTGTGTTCAAATAAAATCCGACATAAGTGGTTACGGATTCAAAATCTACACCTATGAGGTTTAACGTCAATCTAAGATGCTGGAATTATATTATATAAATTCGTTCTGGGCGTTGGCTTAGCGTGAAACGTCTATAATAAGTAAGCGTCAAATTTTAACTCAAACTGCGCAATGGGTTACTGGCACTGGTGCCATCTAGCGGGACGAGTCAAGAGGACCTGTGTAATAAAGTTTTTGCTGTAGAGCAAAAATGATGATGAGTAGTTAATAATGAACTGTAACTACGTGTAGTTACGGAGTTACAGCCCTTGCCAAGGCGACATGTTTTCGATGCATGCGGTTTTAGCAAGTGATCCCTGCTGCCGAACTGAAAGACGTTTCACGTCACAAATTCATGTCAGTTTGCTAGAGAAAATTGCCGGTTACGAACCGCGAATATTGCCGGATTAGGAGTTTTATTTATTTATTGATGCTTTTATTATACTTTAAGACATTGTACAATAAGCTTGTTTTCGTTTTTATAATGATTTTTTGTCTGCTTTTATTTTAGTAGTGATGGGGAAAAACCTTATAAGGTTATAAATATACCCAGCAGTAGGCAGTAGTAAGCTGATAATGCAGATGATGCTAACGAATCTAATCAATGCGTTATAAAAAAAGTATAAAAATATTAAAAATAACCAACAAACTAAGGAAATCAATTACCATGAGACGGGCAGCAGCGTTTTTCTGAGATTCCAACCGCGTACTGTGATCGCCAACCTGCCTGCCAAGCGTGGCGATTATGGCAAAACCCCTCGTGTTTATGAAAACCACGAAGGAGGCCTATGTCCTGCAGTGGGCGTCAAATGGCCGATGATGATGATGAGTGACTTTTAAATTTTTTGTTAGATTTGTGTTGATTTTGTATAAACTATAACACTCGCGCAAACACGACGAATCGATTGAGATGTTACGAGTATTTGTCAAAATCTGACCATTGGTTAATGAGTTATGAGAGAACATAGAATCGGACATACTTACACACATACATAATATGAGCTAATCGCAGGGTAAAAATCGCTCACTTACGCTCCATGCCAGAAGGATCCTAAAAATTACGCGTCCATTGCGTGCTAGCATAATTTATATTTAAATAAACCGAAAAATATTAATTTTCCAGCTACATTGTATGGATAAAGTAATCTGTTTTGGTGTCGTAGGTATGCGACTACGCATACGTAGTCGATGCGTAGCTCGAGCGTTAGTTTTCTAGCACTGTGTGTAAATACAGACAAACATACGTTGGTGTGTGAACATAACCCTCCTTTGATGCTATGCAGTCGGATAAAAAGGCTGGATACCACGTTTGAGCGATAAGTGACGTTCCGTTATCAGGAAAGTTAAATATTTTAACAGGCAAGTCTCTGGGAAGGGAGATAACAGAAAGAAGTGATTTTTTTATACGGGAGGAAACAAGTGAGTGATTCAAAACTGGTTTCATATGTACGATATTTTCAAAAGCTACATGAAACCTCACACACAGTACAATCTGGGGAATAAAAGAGTAGTTATACTCGTAACTTTAAGAATTAGGTAGCAATATACATACGATCACGCTTGAATGCCTAAGGAGTAGCCAAAAAGTAAGGCTTGCCACATATTTTTTATTTTATTAAGATCACATGGTCACATTAACAGGTTACAGACACATGTACCAAATTTTACATACATTACAGATCAGCCTATGACCCTAAACTTGTGTACCTATCATGCATTTAGACTACTTGTAATTTTAACCTTAACTTAGATAAACTTTTCTTTTCTTCTTCTTAAGTTATAAACTTATATTAATTTATTTTATTCTCTCAGGGTGCTCTGAGGAAGTTATAGTAGCAATACCACTTGCTAATGGTGAAGGAAAACATCGTGTGGAAACCTGAGTGTATGAGCTATTCATATACCTCAGCGCTTGAAATCGCCAATCCGCGGTGGGCACGCGTGGTGATTAAGCACATACTCTCTCCCTGAGAGAAGGCCTGTGCCCTACAGTGGGACGTATATAGGACGTACGTACGTATATGCTTATGCTCTGAGGCCGCCACGGACAGCTTTTATAGAGGCGTGTATAAAGACGTGGACTTATACGTAACTGCCTGCCTCGTTGGCCCAGCCGTTAAGGCGCTTAGCTACCAAAACAAAGGTCGTTGGTTCGATTCCCACTGGGGGCCGCCGTACATTTGTACAAGTGGCATCAGTCTGGGTGTATTTTCATGTTTGTGACGTCCTTGCCTGGTTACTATAGCACAGGGTATCCTAGTTTGGGACCAGGTCAAGTGATTCGTTTGTGTACTTATTGTGTTGTGTGGAAGTTATTACTTATCACGATTCCGACAAACCTTTCTCGCTTGTACAATATTCACCCGTCGTTGCGAGTACTCTCGTCGATAATTTGGAATTATAGCTATCTATGATACTATCAAGAAAAAACGGGAGATAATTTTACGAAGTCCAGCGGACATCGACGTAAACAGACTAATCAATTTATTACAATCTGAATTACAAGAGCACTCACAATTTATGTCAAATTCTTGCCTATTATACTTGTAATAATGTCATCAAGCGAAAGCGAAACATAATTAACGAGTCGTAAAGATAATTTGATCAAAGTAAATTCCGCGATGAAAAGGAAATAACTTGTAGTTCTGCGTCAATTGAAATTAACTGTTGAATAAATACACTCCGTTCCAGATACACTTCTCCTGCATGTAAACAAACCGATAAACAGCTAAGTGAAGGAAAAATATGATTTTTTAGGGTTCCGTATCAAAAGGTTAAGGGACCCTATTACTAAGACTCCGCTGTCCGTCCGTCCGTCTGTCACAGCCAATCTACTGGATCAAATCAGGTGAAATTTGGTAGGATAGTGTAATCCTATGAGTCAAACATAGATGTGCAAAGTAAATAATTTTTTTTTGAAATGACGATCATTTTCGGGGGACAAAATAGGAAATAAAAAAAAACTTTACTGTGTCATATATCAAATAAAAGGGCTCGTCATGAGGATCTGAAATAAATTTTTGTCATTATTGTAAAATAGTTTTGATTTTATTCATGAAAGAAGACGAAAATTGAAAATTCCCCACTGATCTCCGAAACAACTGAGACTAAAATTTTGAAAAAAAAAAATACAAAATATAGTTTATTGCTTGCAGATTACAGGAAAACCTATAAGAATTCTATCAATTGAAAATAAAGTGGTAAACTCAATATAATACGCTCACTTACGGAAAATAGTTCACTAAAACACCACTAGGTAGCGCTAGTAGTCGTTAACTCGCATCTTACTGTGAGAATTTCAAATGTGATACCACAATTGAATAAAAACATTTGACTTTGGCATTGTACGGAACCCTCTCCACGCGAGTTCAACTCGCACATGGCCGGTTTTGTTATTTGCTGGTTCTACTGGGACTAGTAGCAAGTACACATTAGGACTAGTTGGTCTTTAGATAGATAGTTACAGAACACCAAATTGAACACATTTTTTATTGAACTCGTTAATAAAAAAAAAACTTATTCTCAACCCGACTCCCAAAAAGTCTTACACAAGGCCTATAGAATTCTATCAATTTTAAAATGTCAGCTGGTCTTAGTACCATGTCTTCCGTTGGTAAATCTATAAAATGTTTAAACGTGATCCTTGTTGTTTAAAAATTTACAATCTTTTTATAAGATTGTGGTTTTACTTATCTTATCTTGATGGATACTCGAAATAATACGTCTCAATTTCGTTTTCAATGGGGAGCTTGCTTCAACCTTAGATTTAGTGACATTGCTTTTATACCATCTAATAGAAGACAGAAAATCTCAAGATTTTATTAAAAATAAAACAGTAAAAATATTTTTGTCGGACTTTTCAGGGTCCCAAAAATGCGAAAAATCTAATCCTTTGTAAAAAGGGTGTAGATGCAGAAAAACATTATCTTACGAGATAACTCTAATATTGATAAATTCTCCATACAACATAAGGCGTTACGTTCAAGTTGTGACGGTATAGTTTGAGTCCGATATGTATGGCGTGTTTTGTACCACGTGACTAGCATGAGTTTTTGACAGGTGACATTATGAAAAGTATTAGTCGTAGAGAAAAAAAAATTATACGTTTATTTATCTTTTAACATGGCCTCGCCGTTTATATTAAAACATTTTTTTATTGCCAGTTCTCCATTCATCGACATTGTTATATTGCTTGCTTTTCAGCTCGTCCACATTCTCATAAATTGGAATAAACGGTAGTATTTTGAAATTAATCGCGATGCCTGTACATACTTATACATTTAACGGCTCTAATCACCTTAATTACCTTCATTAATGTTGGTCGGATCGATTTCTAGATGAGAAATGCAGTTTGAAAATATAGTCCCGTGCGAATTCATGTCGCTTACACCATCCCCCCTCTAAAAAGCTTATTTCATTCACTGAAAACAGTGAATAAAAAGCACTTTTAATCACTATTTTGGTGTTTGAATTTAGAACACACCAATATATTCGACCTCTATCTCAATGCCTTGAACTCCTTGTGCGATGAACAGGTACTCGATAGACAAACTCATACATACATACGTACATAAACTCACGCCTGTATCCCAGAGGGGTAGACAGAGACCAGGGACTACCACTTGCCACGATCCTGATAGATCGCTTTCGCTTCCAAACATACAAACACACGTACAAACTCCTTGTGCAAATAACTCCTCGAGAATTGATTGGTCGATTTTTGACAAGGGGTTTAGCATTAGAATAAAAACTGTTTTGTGTTCTATGCTGTCATTAGTAAACAAGTTGACCATCCTTATTATAATAATAAGAAAAATATATTTACGCGTCGAATTGATAACGTCCTCGTTTTTTGAAGTCGGTTAATTACTCTCAATTTTAGTAATTATTCTAATTCTAATGTGCATTTTAATTAATTTAACCTCTGTATGTATGTCTGCCCGTCTGTCCGTCTGTCATTCCACGGCTTAGCTCAGAGACAATTAGTTCGAGAAAGCTGAAATTTGGCATGAACATACATAATATTCACGTCGAAAGAAGATTAGAATAAAATCTAAAAAAAAAAAAATCCCACCCACCTAAATTAGGGATGCAATTTTTTTTTCTCGCCTACACCATAGTATGGGGTGTCCTTAGATTAGTCGTACACTAAAGCACAAATTAAGATAATTAGCAGACATACGTAAAAAGAAACTATATTGTCTCGCCAGTGCCCGCAGTGTATGTTACTCAGAACACATTGTGTTCTGAGGTATGTTATCAGGTTCCCATAGCAACCGATCGGCTCGGTTAGTACCTGGGGCCTGTTGCATAGAACTAAAATTCATGTTTACTATGAAAATTCGATGTACATTGCAAAGTCGATGGATACACAGATTAACAAAACAAATCTGCTACGCAATGTACTTCGAACTGTCATACATAATAAACTACAAATTGCAACGTTATGAAACTCGGCCCTGAAAGCTCAGAGGTCATCGAGTATTGGTTTTTCTATAGTGCCAAATACAATTAACCAGATTACGAAGATACTTATAGTGATTTTCTCGCCCCCTGTGGACTTAAGCGTTATGTTATGTAGCCTATATGTTACACGGGAATCTAAGCCATAATCATGGTAAGTTTTATTCAATTCCCTTCAGTGGTTTTTGCGTGATGCGCGCACAAAGAAACAGAGTGAGACAGGCATACTAGGTATATGTCAGACAGCGACAAAATTTACAGATTTATTATATATACAGAAACATATCTATTTTGTATTTGTATTTCGTGGCAGTACGAACTCGAAAGTGACTGTAAGAGTTAGTGATAAATTAGAGTAAAGTAAGAAAATGTTAGAATTAAAAGATTGACTGCCTCGTTGGTCTAGCGGTGTCACGTTTGATTACTATGACGGAGGTCGTGGGTTTATTTTTCCATTGGAGGCCGCCGTATTTTGAAATGTTCAAATGGCCTTGGTCTGCGCGTTTAGTCATGTTTCTGACGCCATTATCACAGGGAATCCTAGTTTGGAACCAGGACAATAGGTAGTATTTAGCACTAAAATGTGAAAATTACTTTGCTAAATTCCGTCAAAATCCCACAAGCACCATGCGGTTAGTTAATGCACCGCCTTCCCTCCCACTTTTTCAAGCAGTTCAAGCGAGAAACAAACACACCACCACCGACAACAATACTTGTGTGAAAAAATGCGTTGCGTTGCGACGCGTTTCGTCTCTAACACGAGGCTTCCTCAGGCTCCGATGGTCGACTGACTTGTCACTGAGTCGACTGATTTTGGCGAAATTTAGCAAATTAATTTTTACATTTTAATGCTATTATGGATTTCCGCAAAGTAACGCCTGATTCCATGCAATAGGTGGTATTTACTTAATTTAAAAATAAAATTATAATAAGTACCTATGTAAGTAATTTTTTTAACGCGACTTTGTTCGTATTTCAAAGCTGCATCAATGATTTTTTATAGATATACTTGTGGTCTTTAGGGCCAATAGGCTCCGAAGTAGGACCTTCATAAGAATCAAAATATTTGCCTTGGCAGTAGTATCTTAATAAATCCCAGTAAAGATGCAATATTAGATACGCTACATAACTGCAGCAATTGCCCTGAAATACGTGGAACAATGTCCCAGTGCCTTCGAAACGCAATTACGCCCATGGCGATACCCTCACGGATCCTCTATTAGTGCCCACTCTTTTTATTGCCAGATCCATAACGCTCGGCCTGACCTTTTTTTCAGCGGAAACAGTAACACATGAAATCCGCACCCCATTTTTATTTCACTTGTTTTTATCGATAGAAAGTCCACGAGGATTGTGTGTGTGTGTGTATACCTATATATGTATTTATTAATATAAAAAGAACATGTTACATTTTATTATAACAAGGCCCCACTCACCCAATTGCTTAGTTTGACTGTGGGAGCAAATATAAACGAATTCATATCATCTATACTAATAATAAATCTGTAAGGGTCGGTCATGGAGTAAGTTAGTTTGTTTTCAGAGATATTGTGTTTATAGGCTCAATATATGATACTGAAACTAATTTCACGATTTTTAGAATTTTTTTCTGTATGTGTGTATGTATGTATGTATGTTCCTCCATAACTCTTAAACCAATTATCCGAATTTGATGAAATTTGGTATAAAAACATATAGACATCTGGGACACAGGATAGGCTATTTAAATTCTAGCTCCAGTTATGATAAGACGTGGCCCCCATACAAATGCTGCTTCGTAAAAATCGAAATGTACGCGAACGGGGTCGCGGGCACAGCTAGTAGTAATTAAAACTCTTTCATCTGTTTCTATTTGTAGCTACACTCGAACTTCTTACAAGTTGCCGTAGGTACATCTATCCGACAGAAACGTAAATGTGAAAAAAGGGGCCATGTTGTTTACAAAGAAAGTGCAGGATTACAGACAATAAAAAATTGACGTACTAAGTTCTCTGGAAGTTTCTTAAATCATAAGTTTGTGCGTGTACAACTTTCTTAACTTGCTCTAAAATAAATCTTTTTGGGTTCTTTATATTTTTTCTTAGTAAATTCTTATATTATGCAACTTGGCACAGCTAAAGTTTTAACTATACTAGCTGCTTGGGGACGTATAAGCTTTAATTTTCTAATCTGGTAAACGATGAACAATATGAAACCCTCATTTAAAAAAATATTGGTCAGTGTTTTAGTTTAAAGGTATGTAAGTATTATATATTGTTACTAAGTATAAGTATGTATCAATATTAAAATTTGCACCGGCTACCCGTCTTGTTCATTTCCTTCAGCAATTTTCCATCGTAAGGTTGTCTGGAAGACATCGCTTTTAGCAATAAGATCGCCAATTGTACTATGTACTTTTGTACATATTTTGTGTTTGTTTTGTTCCGGTGTACAATAAATAATATTCTTATCTCATTTTATCTTTTACAGTTAGACGCGATAAGATTTGCTGGTCAGGAGTGACCGGTAATTAGATGTCACTAATAAAAACAATCACCGCTAAAAACTGCTTTAGTAGGTACTTATTTTCTGTGTTCTTTTTATTAAAGGGGTGTCCTACTTCTGGATGTATTAGCAAAGGGCAAGTTAAAAAGTACTCGAAACCGGCGTGCGTGCATGCAACGACTAATGATTGTTGATGAAGCGAAAGTGATTTGTCCGAATCGTGGCAAGTGGCAGTCCCTGGTGTCTACCTACTCCTCTTGGTTGCAGACGTGAGTTTATCTTATATTATATCTTTTTATTTATAGCGAGAAATAGGAGTGTATCAACTGCACGATAGCCATCTAGACCTACTCCAGTAATGTGAAAGAGTCGAGCGGAGCCAAATCGATTGCAGAAACTCTTCAGAAGTGTTCGCAACGAATAGGATACGAGAGCATAAACTGTGCTTACTTCGTATGGGCATAACTCAAAAATTTGGCTGAACAGCTCATGGCTAGCACAAATGGAAGCGCATGGAGTAATATAGTCTACAATGTACGTCGGATTTAGGGTAATCGGGAAGCTCTTGGAATATATATGGTGGTTGGCGGCCGGCCTCTTGAGTCGACTGCTGCCTGGCAATACTGGCTAAGGCTTCGATTTTCATAAATATATAGTTATAATACATAGTTAATTTTTTTATCGGTACCGAAGAAAAGTTTTTTAGGTTTTGTCTTATTTCAATGGCAATGTAGGTTAATACGTTTTGAATTGGACATGTGTTTGGCCTGGTTAATGTGGGAGTGAGTGTATGTGGGATTCTCAATAGGTCCTCCATTTCGATACTGACAACTTTTAGTATTAGAAGAACTTCACAGTAAGGAAAAAATCAGCTGATCTATAGTATAGGACAGCTGATGATTTTACTTATTCATTTATTTATTGTATGGCAATCAACATTTGCCTTATATTAAGATACAATTCATTTCTCAGCAATATTTTTAGAGTGCAAAGCTCAGAGCATATCTGTGGTGCGAAGCTCAGAGCATTGAGATATCTGTGGTGCGAAGTGTCACTAACGTAAACGTACCAGTTATGAACAGTGTCCCAGTGATGAAATTTTGTAGTTTCGTAGTAAATGTTTTCTCATTCGGGCCAAATTAAAAAATGTATGTCATATAAATAGCATAAAAACTGACGGATTGGATAATCAAGAAACGACAAGAAAGAGAGCTAAAACAAAAGAGAAAGACACTGCTCCTGAAAAGACAATTGATCACCAGATGTGTGCACAGTTTTTGATTCGCTTTCAACATCGTTTGCACCAACTCTCATGGACACAGCCACGAACACACTGCCGCATAATCAATCTACTGATGTGCCATGGACATCCAGGACATAATCTCTAAAGAGCATAGATGCTAAGACTCTGCCACAGAATCAATTTACTGACTGTGCAGGATCTTTTAAGAGCACACAAACAGACATATTTATTAGAAAATATACACACATCACACATCATCAGCCATTTGACGCTCACTGCAGGACATAGGCCTCCCTTATGGTTTTCCCTATAGGGAAGGTTATATATGCCACAAGATGGAAAGATGACCTCATCCAAGTGGCAGGAAGACGCTGGATGCAAGCCGCTTCCAACCGGTCTTTTTTGGGAATCCATGGAGGAGGCTTATGTCCAGCAGTGGACTTCTTGTGGCTGAATGATGATTATGATGAGATTTGTTAAAACGGCCCAAAATAACCCTGTAAAAAACACACCATCGACTAATTTGGCAATCATCATCATCATCATCAGCCATTTGACATCCGCTGCAGGACCTATGTCTATGGCCTATGCCTCTCTCATGATTTTCCAAGCTTCCCGGTCACCATAACCAAGTCGTCAGACTATCTGGTACGGGCCTTCCCACATTGCGTCGCCAGGTCAGAAATTTTGCGCCCCAATGGCCATCAGGTCTTTGGACTATGTGCCCCGGTGTGATTTAGCAATACACTTGTTAAAAGAGAAAAATATAGTTGTTCCCTCACCGTTTGAGAAAGCTCTGTTCTGCCCAGAACCCACAATAAAATGAAAGCAAGGATATAAAAAGAAAAGTTACCAGCAGCAATCACAAGCAAAGCTTGGAAGGAATTTTACGAGAGAAAAAAGAATAATATAAGAAAACGAAAGAAGAAGAAAAAGAAAGAAGATAACAAGATAGAATTGCAAAGAAGGCAAAAAAAAAATGAAGAGATGAAGAATCAAAAAGCCACGGAAGTTACTTCAAGTGACACTGAAGGCAGTGATGTAACATATACAGAGTCAGGAGAAAAAGATATAGATATTAACAATAATTTGGCCTGTGGCGCCGGATTAAGAATAGCGTCACTCCATTTCCTTCCGTGGATGTCGTAGAAGGCGAATAAGGAAAAAACATTACCAGGAGACGGGCAGCAGCGTCTTCCTGAGATTCCAACCAAATACTGCGATGGCCAACCCGCCTGCCAAGCGTGGCGATTATGGCAAAACCCTTCATGGTTTGTAAAACCATGAGGGAGGCCTATGTCCTGCAGTGGGCGTCAAATGGCTGGTGATGATGATGATTAACAATAATTTGGAAAATTATATAAATTTTGAGAACACCATTTATGTTTCTGTGATAGACGAAGAAATACTTCCATTTGAAGCTTTACAGATACTAAGAGATACAAGAGACGATGAAAAGAAGACAGAAAACAAGAATGAACAGACAAAAGCGCACGAACATCTAATAGAAAATGTATCCAAACACAAAAGTTACAAATATTAGACAGCGTTGACTTGCAAATGGTACTTGATAATAAAAAAGGAAAATTTTAAGTAATAAATGCACCTTCCAAATTACAATCAGTAAAGCCAAAAGAAGGAGAGTATGTTCTTGTCAAGTTTGACGGAGAAAACACGAACAAAACGTATCGTTACATTTGTATTATAAAAGAACTTACTGAAGATAAAATTGTTCTCCAAGGGCTCCAAAGTAAAAAAGCAAAAAACATTTTCAAACTCCTTGAAGATGACGTATTCATCGTTGACGAATCTGACATATTAACGTATCTGCCAAAACCGGTAATGCAGGATGACAGGTTGGTTTTCCCGTGCGTGATTGATGTAAAAAAATTGATAAATTAAGTTGTTTTTTTCTACAAACGGTACAATTATTTTCAATACTGTTTGTTCTAAAGTACGTTGAAAATATTTTCTGGTATGTGAGTATGAGTTGTTGTGACGAAGCGTGAGTGTTATTGTAACAATTTATGGTCTCAAATTCTACCAAATAATATGAAAGTCAGTTTTAAAGCAAAAGCGTAAAGAAAAAAACTTATTTTGATGTTAAGAACAAAGCTTGTGTTTAAAAAAAACAGTTAATAAAAAACAAAACACTACAGCACTAAAAAGTGAGAAATAATTTAAAAGAATACCTTAAATTAGAAGTATGCATACATGTAGGAATAATTTGGAGGTATAATTTGGAGTCGGTGTCCAAAATATATGTCCTGGTCATGAAACTGGGCACATACTACAAATTATACTTATATAATACATACATACATACATACTTCAAATTTAAAGGTATTCTTTAAATCATTTCTCACTTTTTAGTGCCGTGGTGTTTTAGAGTCGGTTTTTATTTTTTATTGAACATTTTTTATTTTTCAATTTTGCGTAGGGGTTGGAGAAAAATAAACAAGTCCCTTATCACCATAATTTACTCTACTTAATTCGTGGGTTTCAAATTTGAAGTTCATCATTTCCACCTCCGAATGTCTTCACCAGAACATCACCAAATAACCTTGGGACTAGGTACTTTAACGCTGTTGTATGAAATATAAATATTACTAACGGGTGGGTCCCATTAGTTAATAATGTTTAAGATGAAACTTTTTTTGTCTTCAATTGATCTCAAAGTTTCCAAATGCGTAGATATCATAAGTAATTTTTATATTGTCTTAAAATGAAAGAATAACGAAATAAACAACTACCAAGTTTTTCATTATGATGGTCCATTACCAGGGTGTGCAGTCCATGACCGGGTGTCCAAATCTGGCTTATATGGTGTCCATTAGTAGATAATTTTAAGCCTATTCTTTTTTTTTAATATTTTATTAGTAGAAAGTACAATATTCAAAGCGGTTGAATTTTTAATAAAGCTACAATGCCACATACACTTTTATTTTAAACCTTCGCAAGAATTAGATAGCAGTATTTTTACATACATTTTTAAAGTGACATTCCTAGATTATACTATCCATAACTGGTACGTTTACGTTATTTATATAAAATCTATTATTCTTATCATCATCATCATCATCAGCCACTCGACGCCCATTGCAGGACACAGGCCTCCTTGCCTATTATTCGTAAAGGGCACTAAATGGGACACAATATATAGCTTAAATCAATTTAGTTTACTATAATAATTACAACGTGTAGAAAAAGCTGACACAATAATTAGTGTCAGCTCTTCCTGCACGTAATAATTTTATAGTGTGTATAATTTCATAGTACAGCCGACATCAGGTCAACCTTTACATTTTTGTTGTAAAGTGGTGTTTAACGTAACTGATTAGGGTATATAAGCAGCCTATAAACGTCCCACTGTAGGGCACAGGCCTTCTCTCAGGGAGAGAGTATGGGCTTAATCACCACGCGTGCCCACCGCGGATTGGCGATTTCAAGCGCTGAGGTATGGGAATAGTTCAGACACTCAGGTTTCCTCACGATGTTTTCCTTCACAGTTAGCGAGTGGTATTGCTACGATTGTGAAGTTTCACAAATTCACAAAAGTATTTGTGACCTAACTGATTAGGGTAAATGTGTGTAAAGATTGGCTGAACATAGAGTACACATTCTTCATTTGTAATTTCATGCACTAACGGATAGTCTGCTCTTGTGACGTAACTCTCACCGCCGAAGCGTTCGAGAATAAAATGAATTGTGTGTCGCTAAAGCACGATATTTGAAATATAGAGCACATGAAATCTAGCAACTGCTTGTCGTGGCGCATTACCGACGCTGCTTCTGTATTTATAAATATTCGAATTACTATTTGAGCTGTTCGTCATGTTATATGTATATGTATGTCTATATGTATATAGGTCACGATATTCACGGCATAGGCAAAAATAAACAAGGTTTTTTTTTTGTAAGAGCACGGAGTCCGACGCCGATTGTCTTCTTATTTCGTGAGTTGTAATCGTAAATTTAAGGGTAATTTTCGGGGTTTTATAGCGTTTCCTTATTCTGACTTAGGATCGATCGATCCAAACTGCTTCTAGATATTGGTGAGTTTGGGACCAGGTCAAGTGATTGTTTTTTGTGGAAGTTATTATTATTGTTATTATTATAATGAATGGGCATTATCATAAAAAAATCTGTTTATGTTCCACATGAGTGTTTATTCCTTGAGTTTTTTCTCAAATTAGATTTTTCTTTATATCAGGGTTTACTTAATTTGCGCTTCACACGCTCTATCAATATCGCAGTTTCCGGTTAATTATTGTCTATAGAAGAACATAGAACTAAAATACAAAAATATAGAAAATATGAAAATTTTAACAAAAAAAAATTCGTATCTCTTACGACAATGCTTATTGTAAATGACAAACTCTTATTGCGTGTGTCAGATATAGCTAATTATTGAGGTAACCTTTCGTAAGTTCCACCTTAAGTTGATTTAATCATAACAATTTAGAAAAATGTATTTCTTACAATTACAATTGTACGAATTAAGAGAAAATAAATTGCTCAAATTACCATTAAATAAACTTTCAAGGTGTATGCGCTATAAACCAGTAGTACGTAAATAAAATTATATTACTGCTCGTTAATATAATAATGTCTAACATAAAATCGAGTGGCTATTCCCGGAACCCAGTTTGTAAATCGAACTTGTTGAACTAATGCCTTAGACGTATATCTCCAAAGCTAACGCTGACAATAAAAACACTCGCAAGCAGATTTCTTTTCATATATCAGGATTATCTTGCGGAATTACAATAAAAATAAGCTACATGACCAGCCAAATAGCTGATTGCTTCTTTGCATAATTTCTTACTTAATTTTTTCGCTCGCACGCCTTTTTTCTTGCCTCGGGCGTCGCCGCTAGACCACAACTAGGCAAAGGAAAGGACATATGCGTGCATGAGCTGTCATTAAAATCAAATTTTGGCTCTCCGCCAAGTCTCGGAAATATTCTTCGTTTGTGGAAAGGCTAAGAACTGAGATCCTCAGACTCAGTCAATGTTGTAGACCTGTGTCTGTTGAGCCAGACAAATAACATTACAATTCTTTTTATTTTTTAGGATAGGTTATCTACGGAGAATAACCACTTTATAGTGGCCACGAAAAAGTCGTGCGTACTAAATTAAGGAGAGAAATTTCCGAAAGCATACAATTTTGCATTTAATGAGTATTCGACATATGAGGTACACAATATACGGAGAATGAAATCTTCTACAACTTACATTTTTCACAAGGTTTTCTCTGAGAGTGACTGTTTGCAAGCAGGAGACGCTTTGAACCACTATATTCCAGTTATTTACAATGTTGGGGAAAAACCTCGTTTTTTTCCCAAGGTTTTTATTATATTGCTAGACCGAACTTCTTGTACTCGCTAGATGCAAAAATTTATATAATTTTATGTGTTTAATTTGTTACAAAGTGACTTTTTATATAGAAGTTATGAGGAAGAAACCAAAAAAAGTCACAACTTTTTGAGGTTTATTAGCTGTCAAAGGGTGTCCCGAGATATCTCGTGTTACCATTTTTGATATTTAATTAGTTGCACCCACATGTATGAGATAAAAGCATAAAAACTACTGCACCACCTTTTGCATCGTACACCCTAGTTTTGAACCTCTAATGACTGGCCTATAACCAATAGCAGTGCAATGTCATTCCAATGGTATAACCCGCGCAAATTAAATAGGCATCTCTCGTGAAGAAGATCGAATCGCGCAAGGCGCCGAGTTGAGTCGTGCGGGTTATACCATTGGTAACTAGACTACCAATAGTATCAATGATACAACCGTTTCTATGCATTTTAAAGACTCGCCCCAGGCAAATTGCTGGTGGCGGCTAAACGGGGACGACTAAGGATAGAAAGAAGTGGCGTGCCTTAGGGGATGCCTCTAGTAATGGACGAATATGAGCTGGGCCTCGATTATGTTAGAGCATTGTAGTAGATATAATAACAGATACATGCTGCTGTTTGTGTGTCTGGCCGCAGCATTAATGTTTTTCCTAATTTTGTAAGCAGTGTTATTTTGGCTTTTAAAGTTATTGGTGGCTATCACGGAATCATATCATATAGGCTTTGATGTATAAGTTTAAGATTATTTGAGAAAAGATGGTCAGAGTGAAGTTTTTTTTCCCGCTGCCTTTTTCACCAGTACAAATACGGCCTGAAGGCAGCGGCTAACATAGTAACATAGTACATTGACATTCAGCAAAAAGAATGTAAATTCTTTACGTTGAAATAAATTATTGATTTCTGATTTCATGGTCGTGTCATTTGACGAGTTTTTTCACACTATTGACGCCGAGAAAGTTTGATACGTGTGCGCGCATAGATTTATAACAGCAATGAAATAAAACACACCACAGGACGCACTCTGACGCTTTGACTTTGCCTTGTTCTATTTTTTATTTATGTGACTTGTTTTAAACATAAACATTTACATACAGGCACATACATTGCTTCTGGCCCCACACTAGGATACCCTGTGTCGTGGGAACCAGAAACAACGCCGTCACAAACATGTAAACATCCAAGACCTGGGTTTTTTTTGTCCCCAGCCGGGATTCGAACCCGGGACCTCTCGCATGGTATGCGGATGCACTACCGCTGCGCCACGAGGTCGTCATTACGTTTTGCCGTTGTATTTATGTTACTTGTTATGCCTTTTCTTTATTGTGATGTGAATAAATGTCTTTCTTTCTTTTCCTTCTAAATTACTACGTTAATGCGGTTGTCATTGTGGTACGATGCATTAACAGAATCTGGGCCCTGATGTATTGGATTGGAAATGTGAGTTGGACTTGCGCACCCACGGTTTTGTTTTCCCACCACATTATTTTTTTATTTTTCTTAAACGAATATAATATTTCTCCAGGCATCACCACCGTCGCAGCCCATTTCAATAGAATAGGTATATTTTATTGGAAATAACAGTCGTAATACCAGCATAACAGTAAAGAGTTAGTTCGAAATAGATTCTCTAAATATAAATCTGAATTGAGACACACGGCGTTTGTTAGGGATTTATTTAGAAAATGAATTATGAAATTCTGGCATTATCCTACTTACATTAAGGAAGTTAATAAAACAGCTACAGTTATTTCTTTGCTCCACTGAAAGTAAGACTAAGGAGACCAAAATTCCAGCAGCATCTGTAAATCTGGGACTTAAATATTGTTGGTAGTTACGAATTACGATACGATATATCCGTCTGCACCTCATTGCGTATACACGTGAGTTGTTTTTGGATGTTAATGTGTGTTGGTCTAATTATTCAAGACCACTTTTGCAACTGATGAACCATTCCAAAGTTATGCGACTCATAATAACAAGGGCAGTTCCCGAAAATCTATATAAGTTATTCAACACTAAAATAAAAAGCCGGCTAAGTGAGAGTTGGACACCTGCACTTAGGGTTCCGTAGTGCTGGTTACGTAGGAACCAATTTCGTACCAAAGATGTGTTTTCTTTCATTCAGTAACAGCTGTCAGTTGGCCTAAGTCCATACAAAAAAAAACAACTGACAGCTGTCACCAGAATGTTTACAGACTGTTAGCGTACGAAAAACCGGGAGTTCCGTTGGCACTCTTCAGGTATGAAAAAATTGTGTAGCTATGTATGTAATAGGTGATGCACAATTTAGTTGTTATAAATGTAAACTGGAGTGGCAACAACCGATAAAATGTGAAAAACCTGATCTGTTTGAGCAAATACAGAGGTAGAGCTCATACATTCTTATCTTTAGCTAGGCCAATTGTGAGATTGACAGAAAAAACCGAGGCCTTGAGTCGACGACGCTTCCTCCAAAAATAAAGCGTCCACAAATGATTGATGTTCCGTCTCGAACGCGCTTGTTTTTGACATCTCTCCGTCGAGGAAGAGTGCGTGCCTTCATATTTCTGGCCCCCTGGTACCATGACCGTTCCGAACGTTCGCTCTATTCTTTCCGACGTGACATTCGATGCCTGTCTACCGTAGGCCTATCATGAACTTACCTTTGCGACAGTGGAAAAGGTAAGTTCATGACAGATGTGATATGGATGTGATATGGACAGGATGCTAGTCCGATACGGGAACATCCATATCGGAGTCACGTCCCGTCCATAACATATATTGAGCTTGACGGCTTGACCTAAATTGCCTACAGATTCGTTCCTGTTCCATAGATGTACGTTAATTAAACATAGTTTTTTGCAAACATTTTTTGTTATTCTGTCCTACTAGGTGCAAGTCTTTTTGTGTAGAATGTAAATAGACATGATATTTGGCTTTTAAAAAATTTCTCCATTTGTTGCGGTCTTAATAGGCGAATTCAAACTCTTTTTTTGCCGGAGTTTGTCACGAAAGCCCTCATTTGGATATGCGTCGGCCGATTTACAGAGTAGGTATATGACCAAGCCACCACCACTTGGTGCCGTTACCAAAGCACCCTTGCATTATTTCAAAATTTATTTAGTGTTATGTATTCGATTACGACTTAACTGAATTATGCTATAGTCAAGTCATGTCATAACTTGTTTTTTATATTAACTGATCAAATAATATAAGATATCATACAATTCAAGCTACCAACTTGTTTTAAAAAAAAAATAAAACAAAATCTGTATAATCTACAGGGTATAAAAAATGTATAGACGCAGTCAAGTCCTGTTTATGATAGGCCAACAGATCTCTACCAGCAGACGCACTCCGGGACCGGATATTTTGTCGTCAGCGTAAAATTAGGACTGCAGAACGAAACTACGTTTTAGGGTCGCCTAACCATATTATTTCTCTGTTTTGTGTTCGCGATCGGACGGGACTAGGAATCGGCGGGTACTTGTTCAGTTAGGGGCCAGTTTTATTCTATATTTTCACGGAGATGATTGAGTTAGACGGCTGGAGCTCGAAGCTGGGGCTGGGACGCAATCTCCGGTGACGTCGCGTCCGCCTGCGGCCCTCCTGCGTCGCTGCACTGTCACGCAAATCGGCCCCGTGGGATGCAGCCCGCTTTTTTGGCTTTGTTAGGGTTCCGTACCCAAAGGGTAAGGAAAACTATTACTAAGACTCCGCTGTCCGTCTCGGCTGTCCCAAAAATAAACACAGTGAGAGTATTTTTTTTTTCAAAACTGAGATGTTTTCACTATTGTTTACTAGTTGGTTCCAATAACCAGTAGTGGTAATATCTCGGTTTAAAAAAAAGCCCTTACTGTGTTTATTTTCGGACAGCCGATTTGTCTGTAGCCAGGCTGTATCTCATGAACCGTGATAGCTAGACAGTTGCAATTTTCACAGATGATCTATTTCTGTTGCTGGTATATCAACAAGTACTAAAAACAGAATAAAATAAATATTAAAGGGGGGCAACAAACATGATTGTTTGCCATTTTTTGCTCGATGTTAATAACGGTAGACGCTTGAAATATTCAAATGTTCTATAAATAATAGTGGAACCCTTCGTGCGGGAGTCCAACTCGCACTTGGCTGGATTTTTTTAAAACTATGCTAGTACTTAAGTAGGTTATTTGCTTAGACATCATTAGAAGCGAAGTTTAAGCACACACGCGTTACGTAGGCGGCTCCGTAGTACCTAACTCAGCGCTTGAGGTGCCGCACAGGCAATTAATTAAGTCGGCATTAAGCATTTAAATTAAGTTTCGGCCCAAAGTTGTCGGTTATGTCTTCTTGTTTGTTCTAAATAAACTTGGAATCTTTACACGTTTCCTTTACGGATTTCCTTAATTATTCTTCTCGTGCAAACTTCGACAGTTTGGGGCACATAAATTAACGCGCTAAACGCTCGGCGGAAATTTGGATGATATTTTGCGATCGGAGTTAGGATCTAGTTTCCGCAGTCGCGCGATAAACAAGTTATCGGCGTTAGTCGGGCGTCAGCGGGGGTTGGGGCGAGGGGAGGTGCCGCGGGGGCACTCAGACGTGTAATTAATAAACGAACCGAAAGGAGCTTCCAATGGATTTGATGATTTGTGAAAGTGTTCCTCGTATGGAGGTGACACGCCTCGGGTAACAAACTAAGAAAAAGCACTACAAATAAAAGCCTCATCTTATTTTACTTATTTATTTATTTTATTGTAATAGGAAAACTTACAGCTATGAAAAACATACATTACAAATGAAATAAACACAGAGAGCCAATGACAAGTTTTCACTGGTAGAAATATTATAGTAGAAAATGCCTAAGTACACACAGGAGACAATATTTCACTCACTTCAAAGCATCTATGTAGCATAATTTAGAAAAATAACGCTAAGGGTAAAGCTACCAATTGCTGCACTAAAATGCACCAATTCTCAGGAAATTTACTTTTGTTGCCACGCACTCTTTCACGTGCTCTACATTTTAACGTCTACTAACGGCGTCATTGTCAATAGCATGACATTTCTGAAGATTCAAAGACTCAGAGGCTTTGAGCCGATTTATTTGAGTTTAAAGAGTGTTAGTGTGAGGGTGTGAACGGCTCCCGGGAGCTAACTCGCATCGGCTTACACACATATGTTAATGTCGTCGAGGCCGTGTCAAATGTCTCTCCGACCGTCTTGTTGTGGCTGCAATAGAATGCAGTGCATTGCGATGAAAGCAACCAGACCTGTTTGCCTCTTTCCACTCGCCTCAAACTTCGGCTCTAACTCCTCCGGCTTAGGAGTTGATTTAGAGCGTGCGGTCGGTAGGTACGACAGTCTTCAGCATACGCCAGATCATTTGTTTCCGTTAGTGCTGCGTCTTCGACAAAATCGGATCGTATGTTCAGATTGAGATAGAGGTTGAAGGTAGGCAGCACACGGAGAAACGAATTACTTCAGTAAATAATCGTGAGATAAATGAAGCTTCATTTAAGCGGGATTGAAATTTTAACGTAGATTTTCAGTTTTGTTTTCTTATTTGACTTTAGGTAAGATAAATATTTGTGAACTTTTTTGTGGATGTCGAAGTGATAATCACGGTTCTGAGAGGTTGGTGTGAAATGGTATCATAAATAGTCTGCTTGAACTTCGTCTTTCTATGAGTATCTTTCTTCATCTTTCATCTTCCTTCTCTCTTAAGTTATTTCTTGGTGGTTGCTCTTTAATTTTATTGACCGCAATATTAGAAAGTTCAATTTAAAAGAATCGATGTAATCATTCATCGATTCGCGTAAAATTATGAAGTTGTCACCAAAGGTACTCAATCAAACACCGTCATTTGCATCACCATCGATCACTGAATCGATTCGAATTGCGTTCACAATGCTCAATACGCTAAACCGCAAGTTCTCTCAAAATTATGGAGACCGTATCATGGTTTAATGTAAGATTCGTGTTGCGCTATTTTATTGCCTGTTGATGACACAGAAATAACTAAGGTGGGATACTCTTTAGGTTGCCTTTACGATAGCTGCTTGACCCCCTGTTTCTCGTACACTAACAAGCTGTTAATCTACTGTTAACAGTTGTCAGTGGTTTTTTGTTGTATGCACTTTGGTTAATTAACAGTGTGTTATAGTGGACGAGAAACTGGGGATTACAGGGATAGAAAAAGAAGAAGAAAAATAGAAAAAAACATTTATTATAAAAACAGTGCACTCGCGACAATAACAAAAAAAACCACCAAGAAAATATAACAACATGAATTTTATAAAAAAGAAAGGAATACGAAAGGTAACGGCGTATCACTTTTGCTATAAATGGCAACTGACTCAGCAGTATGCTGAGGGTCAAGCCTTTATCGCTGATTTTCAGTCAGTGCCAGGAGCTACCCCGCGAGCGTCACAGATCACGGTGTGGTACAACCGTGAAAAGTACTATATAGAGTAGAATACTATGTTGTACAGAATAATAATTATATACAACAGAATGCATATTATATATACCGTATGAAACATATACTTAAATAGTTTTCATGAAGTGACTGAATAAACTACGATATACACAAATAAAATCATAAACAAATGAATAAAGGTTAAAATATATTTAAAAAATTATCATCATTAGCCATTTGACGCCCACTGCAGGACATAGGCCTCCCTCATGGTTTTCATAACCATGAGGGGTTTTGCCATAATCGCCACGCTTGGCAGGCGGGTTGGTGATCGCAGTATGCGGTTGGAATCTCAGGAAGACGCTGCTGCCCGTCTCCTGGTAATTGATTTCCTTAGTCGCCTTCTACGACATCCAGGGAAAGAAGTGGAGTGACGCTATTCTTAATCCGGCGCCACACGGTCATTATTTATTGCATAGCCCTAATATGCGATTATAGACTCGTGGTGGTCTCTGATGCTCCAGCAAATATGCCCTGAGCTTGTGCCCAAAAGCACATCCACTGGACGCTTCACGGATTGGAGGAGGAATGTCGTTCCAATACTTGGACGCCGCTAACCTCAAACTACCACGGAAAGCCAAGGTCCGATGCGCCAGTGTCAGAATTCGTTCCTTGTGCAGATACCATTGTCTGGTGGACCATTCGAGCTTTGCGAACAAATGAGATAGGGTTTTTGTCCGTATCACACCAAAGAGTAGTTTGGCAAGGTGTAGATGCCGACGTGCCTCCGTATTCAGAAGCTTTGCTGCGTTCAAGTATGGACTGATGTGGGATCTAGGAGAGATTTTGAAACAGAAACAGCGCACATGCGTTTTGCACACGTTGGATCAACCTTTTATTCTACCAAGTATACAGCCACCATAGACGACGTCACAGTTCAATCTGGTTAATATCAGCGATTCATTAAGCCTAATACGCAAATCAGTGCTGCTTCTATTATATAGAAGCTTAAGGTGGTAGAAACAATTACTGACTATGTTTCTGATATGATTTTCTAAACGGAGTTCACCATCCATCAGTAAACCAAGATTTTATGCTTCCATAACGCTTTCCACTGGTTCACCTCTTATGACTATATTTTCGGAGGCTACGGTAATGCCACTTGTTTCGTCATGTTTTCATATATACAGGAAAACCCTAAATAGGTGTGAAACCAACACCTGTAAGTTTACCTATTAAATAAAAAAAAAATAGATAAAATATTGTCACTGATCTCAATGTGCATTAATATTCGACCAACTTTTCCCTATTACCTCAATTATATTAAAAACCGTTGTCTTTGCATTTATTTAAAAAAAAAACTTTGGTGCTATACTCTTTTGTAGTTTTTTCATAAACTCTCATCAAGCGTAAACAATATCGTGTCCCACTATATTGCTGTACTACATAATTAATTGTTTTAAGCTTTTTGACTCGTCACACCACCGTCACATCAGTCAGTCGTGGCTGCCAATAAGTCGTTTTAATTTTCGACAACTTAAAAGTTTAGGTGATTTAGTAGTAGGTAAGTACTTCGTCACCCAAATGCCCTATCAGCGAAGGATGAAATCCGATTAGAACCCTCAGAAAGGCATTTCTGTCAACGTTTAATGATTTATTGCATTATTCCATGGCGGTCGACCGTAGCGATGGAACAACGCTACAACAATGTTGCCACGTAAACCGGTGCATTACTGAAGCAGTACCAGCTATTTGTAGGCGCACCATGATTTTGGAGCGAATCAAGTTATAAAATTTTGAAGGGCATCATTTTCGGTATGAGTAGACAAGTATAAATCAAACAATACACCTTTTCTCACTGTATTTATATTATTATCCAGCAGGAAGATCGCTTTATTGAGCGAATGTGGGTCCAAGGGCTGGTAATGGACGGCTCAGGCAGGCATACTTCGACCAAATAGAGGATGTGTTTGCGAAAGGCAAGAAAAAAAGTACACAAGACCGGCGTGCGTGCATGCAGCGACTAATAAATGTTGATGAAGCGGAAGAGGTTTGCCAGGATCGATCGTGGCAAGTGGCAAACCCTGGTATCTTACTACTTACTCTTGCAGGATACAGGCCTGAGTTCATATACGTATGTAGTAGGAGGATCGTTGTCTAAAGGAAATTAGCCGAACGACGGACCGTGAGAGATGGCATTTGGGGGAAAAGGAAAAACAGCGACAGGCTGATGAAGATGCTGAATATTGGTGTGTATCTTTTTTTTTTATAGAAATTGTACAAAGCTCTACCCGAAACAGGGGAGCGTGTGTCGATGAAACGAAGGTGGTATACCAGGGCCTAGATTCTGTTAATGCATTGTAGTAACATGACAACTGCATGAACATGGCGGTTTTCATTTCATGGCTGCTTTAAGTCTACGCGGGCACACCCATCGAACCTTCTAGGCGTCAATGGTACGAAAAAACACGTCACGTGACCCGACAGTGTACCTGTCATTATACTACAATGCACTAACAGAATCGAGGCCCAGGTTCGTGACAAGTGGCAATCCTCGGTGTCTGCGGATAGGTATCGGGGATACCTATTAGCAGAAACACTGAAGAACCGTTAAAACCGTTAGAACCAAATTGAGTAAAGGCAACTTGAACTCACTGGATATGTAAGTAAAGGAACTTACAAACCAAAGCGGTCGCGGTCACGGTGGCGGTGACGGTCATTTACTGCAGTAGTATTTGTGTGACTGCCATTAATTGATTGACCGCTAAACTAATGATTGCGGTCAGACCGCGTTGGTTTGAATTCGTCCTTATAAATACTACTGCAGTACATAATGCAAAATTATACTTACATAAATGACCACCACCACCACCGCGACCGTGACCATTTGGGTTTGTGAGTTCCTAAATTCATTTCAGGGATAAAATAAAAAACTGAAATACAAAATAACCAACGACGCGACTGCTGAGCATTAATTACTAAGCAGGCGGGACCAACCTAAGGAGTTACATTGCTGAATTTGGGTCCCGTCTGCTTAGAAGTTAATGCTCTGCAGTCGGGTTTTTGGTAAATTTTTTATTTCAGTTTTTATTTTTCTTTTTAGTGATTTTTTAATGTTGATTTATTATATAAAGCCTATGACACCTGCGTGCTGATGTTTTACATACATCACACGTGATTGGCCGTAGATCTAAGATCCGAGTATAATAAATTAAATATAACAGCGCCATCTAGTTACTGATGGTAGTACTACAAAGTTACTTAATAGCATATACATTTAATTTATTCTAAGGATCTGAATAGAATAAATGAAATGTAGCAGCGCCATCTAGCAACTCAATGTGGTACTTTTACGTAGCCTAATAGCGAATTTTATTTTTTGTGACTTCTGTTCATTTAATGCCAATTTTATATAGCCTATGACGCTCCAACCTCATTTGCCAAAATCTGACCATTGGTTAAGGAGTTATGAGGGAACATAGAATCGGACATACTTTCATACATCATCATCAACCCATTATGTCCCCACCGAGGGGCACGGATCTCTTCCCTGAGGAAGGTATAGGCCATACTCCACCACGGGGGCCAAGTCCGGATTGGTGGAGGCTTGTAGACTAGTGGCTCGTCTACTGTCAGAAGTTGTCAAGCCGCCCTAAGGCCTCTGACTTGGCTTAACGACTGCCATCTATCGACGGCAGCCGGCACCAACAGCTTAACGTGCCTTGCGAAGCACGGAACCGCTCGGAAAAACGCCACTAGCGTTAGGCATAGACGGCGACCCATCCATGCACTGAACGCGCCCTGTGTAGCTTAACCTTCGTGATCGTTTAAGATCACTCAGGCAGCCGGGGCTACGAGCGATACTTTCATAAATACATACGAGCTAAACACATTACCGAAAAAGGAGGGGCTCCACCGCCGTCGGCTAACAATATAGCTTATTGACAGGGTTCTCAGTCATACAATTTATCTATGGATAGTTCTGCAGATGTCATGGTGCAAGACGTTTTCTCTTGGATAAACAGATAGATAGTGCAATCAGATTTACTTGTGTCATTGTGTCCAATACACTCTATTCCTCTCATATTTCGGTCTTCAACGGAAGCTGGGTAGCTCTTATCATCTACGGCTTATGTGATACTATGAAACAAAACGGATATCGTCGGTAGGTAGTCTACTGACTGTTATACTTCGTGATTCTGCGAGGCTGCAATAACACGCCGCTGGAAACTGGGCTTTAAATATTATAAAGCGGCGGGTTACGCATTAATTTATCTGTAGTGTTTACTAGATAACTATATTTTACGGCCCAGGCTAAAACGAGCGCGTCGATAACGAATAGATTGGTCGACATATCGTAGAATGATTTGATAAACCGATTTTTTGCGACAATTCTAGGGATATTGAAAAAACACGGATATTTAGACATGGTGATAACCATAGAAGTACTTTATTTATTTTATTTGTATTTTATTAGAAGGTGAAGAAACAGATATAAGTAAGGTTAAACAACCCTAGAGAAGCGGTGGTAGCCTAGTGGGTAGAACTTTGGACTCGGAAGCGGGAGACCCAGGTTCGATTCCTAGTGCGGGCATGTACCTATGACTTTGTTTTTTAAGTTATGTACATTTGTGAAGTTATAGTAGTAGCATTCGCTATCTGTGAAGGAAAACATCGTGAGGAAACCTGGGTGTGTCTGAGCTAATCACATACCTCGGCGCTTGAAATTGCCAATCCGCGGTGGGCACGTGTGGTGATTAAGCCCATACTTACTCTCTCTCTGAGAGAAGATCTGTGCCCTACAGTAGGACGTATATAGGCCGAATACAATAAAATCTTTGGTAAAACTTGGTGAAAATGGCTATGTTGGCACTGGATTTTCTCAGCGGATAACAATAGCCTGTCGAGTTTTGGCTGGCTTATTTGATCGGTAATAATAAGATCTTTGATGGAACTTAGTTAACAGAGCTTGACAATGGAAGGTAAGTACGGGATGGGGTATTATGTACAATATGGGGCCGCTGAATTGAGACTTGAAATTAATATCACAATACAGCTCTTGTCCTGAATCGCTCGTAGCCCCGGCTGCCTGAGTGATCTTAAACGATCACGAAGGTTAAGCAACACAGGGCGCGTTCAGTGCATGGATGGGTCGCCGTCTAGGCCTAACGCTAGTGGCATTTTTCCGAGCAGTTCCGTGCTTCGCAAGGCACGTTAAGCTGTTGGTGCCGGCTGCCGTCGATAGATGGCAGTCGTTAAGCCAAGTCAGAGGGCTTAGGGCGGCTTGACTACTTCTGACAGTAGACGAGCCACTAGTCTACAAGCCTCCACCAATCCGGACTTGGACCCCGTGGTGGAGTATGGCCTATACCTTCCTCAGGGAAGAGACCCGTGCCCCTCGGTGGGGACATAATGGGTTGATGATGATACAGCTCTTGATATGCTAATCAATAAGAATAAAATTACCCGGAGTAAATTGGTATTGTCAGAGAAAATAAAAAAAAAATAGGTTTCACACTTTCATACTAAAATTTCAGGCATCTTTTTAGACTTTTCTTGGCAATAACTGTCAGGGTGGTTTTTGAAATACAGGGATTCTCACCATTGAATAAAAAAATATTGCCAAAAAAAATTAAATCGAAATAGAGTGGGGCGCAGGGGGCGAAGCCCTCGCCATAAAATAAAACGCCACCCTTAGGTTTTGTTAGGTTGCTCGTGAACTCACGCAGCAGAGCGAGCGGAGCAGCATGTTAATAACTTTTATAAACTTCTGTCGAAATAAACTTTGAATCAAAATCGACTAGCTATTACGTTATAATAGGTATTAATTAGTGATGTGAACCGGTTCCACAGAAACGGATAAATATCGGGTTTTGAGAAAACCGATACTAACAGGTAATGTTAAATTATCTTAAATTAATCTTAGTAAAATTTTCAAGAGTAATCGATTACTTTTTATAGTATTATTTATAAGGTCCAGACGGAATACCAGACACCTAGACGTTATTTTTTAAAATAAAACCCTTCTTTTTAAACAAAGATATGTGTTGTATAAAAGCTAATTTAATTTTGTCCATGTTTCGGTTACTTCTGCTAACAGTAATTGGTATTTTTATAGTTCAGTGATTATAGTATTATGCCTTTGACCTGTTGTTGCACGAAAAATATAATTGAATTAAAACCAAATATAATATATTTTATTTCATATACTTTTTCATTGATTAGAAGACTTTTTTGATGAAAAGAAAAAACCTAAAAGTACCTGAAAAGTCTGTGTTTTTGTAAAAGTAATTGGAAAATAACGGTTCTAAAATTGTAGTCGATTCACATTACTAGTATTAATGAAACGGTTGACTGATTGCTATACAAATTGCAAAGACGTTTCGCTGAGCTAACAGGGCACACAGTTTTTGATAAGTTTTTATTTCAGGATACATTCTGACTAAATAACTAATAATAATAACAATAAAAACATCCATACAACACCATCACTTTACCAAGCGAGCATACCCTGTGCTATGGTAACCAGCCAAGGACATCACAAACATGGAAATACACCCACACTGAGGCAATTTGTACAAATAATGTACGGCGACAAGTGGAAATCGAACCCACGACCTCCGGCATGGTAATCAGACGTGATACCGCTAGCTGGACCATCGAGGCAGTCAAACTACGACGTAATGAAATAAAATTTATCTGTACATTTTTCAGCAACATTAGCAATGTGCATGTGTGCGTGTCGGCGAACGTCACGACACGTCGCTTACGCACACGAGTGGGTGCGCATCGCCTTGCTTTTTAAAGGAATTTTATTTGAAACACTCAATCTTTGAGTCGTTAATCTAAGAGTGATGACATTACTCAATCTTACCGAAAAAAGATAGGGTTTTTGCAAAAACACGAGCCGCCTTAGTAAAATTGAATATCCTTACTCTGATTGGCATGTTTTTACTTGCTGGCCAACTGTTATTCTGATTGGTTCTCCTGTAACGTTGAAGAACTATAAAGGGTAAGAAATAATAATGCCTATTTCTAGCAACTTTACGTTTTATTGAACATTACATTGAGAAATATCATCATCATTATCTAATTATCCGTGTTTTCGCAATATCCCTAGAATTTTCGCGAAAATTCAAATGATCAAATCATCCCTAAGCAGATACAACACGTCTAAATAATTAGGTAGTAAATTATTTACCCGAAGTCTCAGATATTTATTCAAGGCGATGTGAAATCGTCTTGAATTTGTATCATCGAAATAACACCCTCTTTATAATAAACAAATAATCTGACCCTCTGTTTCTCATACACTAACTACTGCTGAGAGATGTCAGTTGGCCAAAGTGTATACAAAAATACCAACGCACGTCAACTAATTGTAGATGAACTGTAGATGATTGTATTATTTTTTCTGCTGTTAACTCTGTTTTGAAAATGGTAGGTACAAAACGTAATATGTAGCATAATGATTATCTATCTAATCTGTGACTTCTTCGGTACAAATAAAATTTCCAATGTCAGGTCAGGAGTGTAAGCAAAATGTTTTATTTATTTTTTCGCTAAATAAGAAAAGTTGTAGAACAAATGTTGTTCAGTAGAAGAATTATAGTTAGTAAGAATTGACTCCTCAATCGATTTAAAATTGACATATAAATACCGTCTATTCACATACACGGATCAGGACTCTTTCTTAGCTGTTAAATATAAATTGTTTATCTCGGAAAGGTATTAGTTATTTGTAATTGTGAGAGGAAATACGTGGAAAGTCTACGCAGCGCATCCAATCACTCTTCTTGTGACACGCAGGTATATCACTTCCTCTCAATTTTCCCTACCGCACAAGAAGCAAAACATTTGCTTAAGCTAAAAATCTCAACAATCGATCACTGTCGTCACAGCATTACGTAAAAGCAGGCTTTTATTTGCCTTATTAGTCACCCAACAAAGACTAATTTGCCTTGTGAATTAGGCATAGACCTGGGTGTCATCGTCTGGGCTGTTATCACTATCATCGCGGTACATTGACCTGCTTACTATAATTCGTAAGACACACACACAAGCTTTGCTGTGTGCATGAAACTCTGATAAACTTACGTGTATTTAAAATGCGGTGACGTGTGCGTTATCTTGTTTACTTTATGACAACATGATCTTAAAGACAATCTTGAGGCATTTTTCTCAGTGCTTGATACCTGTGGGCTTGGCGTTTCACGTGGGAGTTTAGCTCCCTGTTATAAAGTTCAAGGCTTACTTCATGATATGTAGCATCACAAATTGTAAATTCACGGTCTTATTTATAAAAACTCGATTTCCTAAAACACTACAAAAACGCCGATTAAAATAGTCTGGGGTGGAGATTTTACAAGGAAAAGATGCAGTGGAAAGGAAAGGATTCGTGTTTTTTATAAGTAGGGCCCTTAATAGTTGAATTAATGAATAATTTTAGTTAAATGCTGTTTAAGCCACATTTAAGAAAGTGTTGCAAGTCGGCCTTAGTCTATAAAAATGATGCCACGTTAAGCATTAGTTGCTTTACAGCTCGAAGTTATTTGTTCCACTGGTGATAATGACCAAGTTTTGCTTGAAACTGCTTAAAAATAGAAACAACGTTATAATCTTAATTTTTGAGTTGCGGTACCCTTATAGAATCACTTTCTTGTCCGTCCATCCGTACGTTTATCCGTGTATACGTTTGCCCATCTGTTCGTCTGTCCGTATGTCCCGTTTTTCGCAGGAACGAGAATGAAATTGGAATTGATTTTAAATACTCAGATCAACGGTCAGTCTGTGGTGTTGTTGAATTCTCAAACATCTTAGTTAACGTAATAAAAAGATATGGCCACGGATTATGTGAAATATTTCATAACCCAAAAAATCAAAAACTTTGTTTCTGTTAAGTATATAATATTAACGTTTTTAATTTTTTTTTGCTTCTTCATAAGATATTTTATACTAATTAACGCGCACTAATTTTTAGGGTTACGTAACCAAAGGGTAAGGGACCCTATTACTAAGACTCCACTGTCCGTCTGTCTCTCTGTCTGCCTGTCACCAGGCTGTATCTCATGAACCGTGATAGATAGACGATTGAAATTTTCACAGATAATTTATATTTGTTGCCACTGTAACGACAAATACTAAAAACAGAATAAAATAAATATTTAAGGGGAACTACCACACAACAAACGTGATTTTTTGGCGTATTTTTCTCGGTATTAATAACGGCAACAGGTAGATACTTGAAATATTCATATGTTGTATAGATAATGGTACGGAACTTCCGGTCCGACTTGCACTTGGATGGTGTTTTTAAAACTTTGGATCTGATTTTACCACAAAAAAACCTTCACTCCCAAAGGCCTGAAAAAGTTACTCATTTTCTATATTTTGCCCTCCATGTATTAATAGATAATACGGTTCATCGAATGCAATAACGATGCGCCCAACACTTTAACCTGTTAGATTATGACCTAACAATTGAAAACCATTGTTATATTGGTCCGATCGGGCCTTTAGAATTCTACAGAATAATAGTCACTGGTAGGTTTTTTATTCGTATTAAACAGCCCGATCGGACAAGAACAATCCGATACCCAGTAGCGTCTTCAAATAGTGAGCACAAACCGGCTGCGAACATGGTAATGAGCTCTAAAACTGACAGCAGGATAGACGCGAAGACAGCGCCGGGAAGAGCTCACTCTAGGCGCGGCGGTAATATCTAGAATTCCAGGCCCGGGAGACGCGCTGTTTGCTTTGCGCGTGGGCTTAGCGATTCGGTGCGCAGTCACCCGCGAACCGAGTCGATTCGATGCCAGAATCTTAAGAAAATGGTGCAATTAATGCTGCAGTTCAAGCTGATGCTTCAGATTGAGGATCCAATAAGGTAGCGAATGTCCCACGCTGCATCAGTTATTTCATTGTCTTGAAAATTTTTACCCCATCGATTAAGTAAATAGTAGATAAATAGGTAGATATGTAGGTAGATAAGAGTATACACGCTTCAAATCGTGGTCCAAAAGCCTGTATTTTTGTTAAACTTTTTGTAAATTGTAAAAATGCTGTAGTTAAGTGTTCTATGAGTGTTTTCTTATCGTCATATTTAGGTTTTGAAAACATCGAAAGGAAATCTGAGAGTCTGAGGTGATCTCATGCCTAAACGCTTAAAATCGTTAACATTTTTCTGTTCACGTTTTCTTTTGGTTTGCAATAAGCCAACGACGCTTACACGATTCGGCGCACCGCGTGCGGTACCCCAGTAATAACATCCGCGATCTGCGGCTAAATGCAACGGCTTATTGATGCGTAGACGCTGACGGATCACTGAAGATTATTCATGAGTTAAGCAGACATGAAATCTTAGGCCTAGTTAGCTAAGACGCTTTGCTTTCGGCAACGTAGGGATCTAGTATTTGAAGTAGCATAAATGATCACTGTTATTTGTTGGAATTATTATATTTTGCTGTGTCCACCTAAGTAGACATGAAAAAGATCAGTCCAATCGGAGATCTAGCAACTAGTACAAACATAGGCTAGCATGAACGAAATCGTTGATGCCAGTCGGTCCAGTTGTCCAGAATAAAGGAAAACGAAAGAAACATTTGTTGGCTCCTCGGAGGATTAATGGAATTTACGAAATATGCTAGTTTTAATACTATGTGCTTTGATAAGCTGACTTGAGTGAAGTTAGTGGCTCCATATCGTGCTATAATTGCTGTGGTATCATACTCAGTCACCATTTTTACCATTTAAAAAGAGCTTGGTTCATTAATAAAGGTTCATCGCACTTCTTCACCATCAAGCTTCGTCTAGCGTGGCTTGCGTGGACCCTTAGTATCTTCTCACTGCATCCTCAAATTATCTATGTAATTCTGCTAATGCTTTGCTTACCGGAATTAGCGAAAAAATCACACGTAATTTGAGACACTTACTGATTACCATCGCGCCGGCATTGTTAATGTTACGCGAGTGTAGTAAATACAGCTCTTTGTGTGCGAATTTCTCGCGCTCGCGAATTTATAGAGCATATTTATTTGCGCTGGCTGGTCGCGCGGTAAGCCTCTAACACTTTATCGCTGAGTGCATGCTTACAGCACTGTCACGGGCGCGCTATATTATTCAATGCTTACTGCATTTAGCAAAGCTGCTTATCTTGCAAGTGTCAAACACCGGGAATCGAGTGTAATGGCGTTAGAAAGCGGTGCAAAATGCTATATTGCACGCCAAATATCCAGTGGATTTTATAAACAAGTTAAACTTTTCATAAATACTCGAAATATTAGTGTTATTACAATTTAATACTTGAAACGTAAGTGTTGTTACATTAAATATAACAATTTATTCGGACTGACTGCATTAAATGTACTCATTTGTTGTTTAACTACTAGTAAACTGTTATTGATACAGCATTTAGAAGTAATTTGATTGTATATAGGTACAATGATTGAAAATATTTACAGTTATCCATTTTTTTTGTAGTCTTTTTTTTGTCCATATTTTTTCTCTAAACTAATTCTACTTTTTAACAAGTTTTGTGCTAACTTTTGATTTATAACAACACGATTGTTTTAAAAAAATCTCAAATCTAGCTTAAATAGTTTGTGGTAAAGTCTTCTCCTTTACTACATACCAGATATTTAAACTGCATTTAAGGAGTGTTTTAAGGAATCGTTTTTGAAAACAAAACTATTTGCAACGCTTCGAACTCTAGACTCTAAGTACCTATACAGTAATACTGTCAAAATAATACGCGTTGAATAACTCTTACTCTGTTTGGTTTTTGGTAGTCACGTGTTCGGTTTGGACTCGGGAACTCTCGGCTCGCTCGCGGTAACCCATCCGAACCAGTGACAGGCATAGCAGCATCGATACAAAAACCACATGTTCACAAAAGTAACTGGTTTGAAAAGACACTAGTTCATGATGTGACATAAAAATGTGAAACCGTTACCTGACACGTAACCAGTTATTGTAAATAGTTACGTGAAATAACGACCATGCCTAGGCCTCAGAATCAATTATTTGGGACGGACACAAATTGAACAAAATTCATAAAAAATCGGTCCAGCTCTTTTCAAATTATAAATAGTATAACTAACCCAGCTTTGATCGTATTTCAAGACTAACATATGCCCAAACCACTTAAATTGGACTATTGAAGATTGGTTAGAAGTTGTGTTCTCCAACGAATCAAAATTTACGCTCTACAAGCACGATGGTAGACACAGAGTGTATAGAAGACCAGGGGAAAGATTCAAGCAAGCATGCATCGAAGAAAAAGTAGCCTACGGTGGTGGGTCTGTTCTTGTGTGGGCCGGAATTTCTTCTGAGAGTCGTACAGATAACCTTTATAGCCAGATAGTCTTTAACCAGCGAAAGATATGTGGAAGAAATCCTTAATGAACACGTTGGTCCATTTATGGTTAATTTGGGCGAGGATGCTATTTTTATGCATGACATTGCCCAACCTCATACAGGTTGGATTGTGAATGACTACCTTCAAGAGATGAACATTACTCGTATGAAGAACAGCACGCAGCCAGGATATCAACCCGATCATGCATGCTCGGGACGAGGTAGGGAAATGCGTAAAACAACGAAACCCTCCCCCAATCACGCTTCGTGAGCTCAAAATTGCTCTCATAGAGGAATGGGAGAATATTCCCCAAAATCGTATAAGGAACTTGGTGTACAGCATGCCAAACCGCGTAAGCGCAGCAATGGAAACACGAGGAGTCAAAATTAAAAATCAAGAAAATCGTAATGTAGTTCAAAAATGTCGTGTTTCCTATTTTTGTTTTAAGGCAAGATCAGAAGTTTTTTTACTTTGTGTAAAAAACTATATTTATATGTAAAGACTTATAAACTATATTCATCATCATCATCATCAGCCATTTGACGCCCACTGCAGGACATAGGCCTTCCTCATGGCAAACTATATTCTTCACTTTCTTCATTACTTTGATTCATTTAAGGGGTATTATATTGACTATTAAACACAATTTATTTTATTAAGCTAGCATTCTTAGTTTCCGAGATATATAGGTTTCTTTCAGTGACCCGGATTCATTGCTCTCGAGTGTATATTGCTTTAAGATCGATAAAAGAGTTACGGTAAAAAGAAAAAGAGCATTAATTAGCCTTTGAAAATATTTCAAATTTAAGACCTTTAGTTCACACTAAAAGCACAAAAGTTGTCTCCTCGGTCCATTTTTCGTGTAGTTTGTTGAGCATTTTGCATTCATATCCGTAGCTAAAAGGCGCTAAATTCGTATCTAAATTGGGGTTGCATTGTCAAAGATAATTTCGGCGCTGTCAGAGGCAGAGTGGGTCACATTTAACGGGGGCTAATGTGGTATTTTTAGAAACAAAATATCTCGCCAGTTCATTAAAGTTGCAGTATGCCGGCGGCAGGCAGGTATCGCTAACCGGGTCGGTTAAACTCGGCACGATCGAATCCGACTCAACTGGCTGATCTAAATCCGGTGCACTTCGTGAAACAGGGCGTTTTGACATTGTTTAAATAATGACTCTTGTCTGTTACTGTATTGGACATTCAGTGGTCTTCATGGTAAGTCAATAACAGTGCCCTCTTTTCTGTCTCAGGCTTCATGGAATTTGGTAGAGTTAACTTGTGTGCAAGTTGATTTGTGCGTTTGAGTGACTTCGAATTAAAATGTAAGGGTTGATCAGTTATTCCGTGTGGCGCAGGAATAAGAATAGCGTCACTCTATTTCCTTTCGTGGATGTCGTAGAAGGCGACTAAGGAAATAAATTACCAGGAGACGGGCAGCAGCTTCTTCCTGAGATTCGAACCACATAATTTGTTCTCTCTTTCTTTTCTTCTTGTCTTTCTTTGTCGTACTACTTATTTCAGTGACTTTTTAGGATAAAGTATACTGTTTCGTTTATCTGATTTGAACGGTTGCACGTGAAGTCTCTGCTTACCTTTTCGGGGCATGAACTGGGTATTTGTTAGTTTTAGGGCCAATTTTTCAATTGTCAGATAAAACTTAACTGGAGAATAAATTGCATGCTATCACTGTCTAAATCATACGACAAGATAGTGACAACATCAGTTTTATTCTCCAGTTAAGTTTTATCTGACTATTGAAAAATCCGGTCTTAGTCAATTAAGTAGGCAGTCAACTGTTTCTCTACTAAGTATTCCTGACTTCTTTTGTTCTTTATTATTCAAACAGTAATAATGGTTTCACTTTGTACCTAGAAGCTTGCTTTGAATTGAAATGATTAAATTTTCACAGCACTAATACATTTTCTTCTTGTTTCAGGTAGAATTATGCAATAAATTGCACGAGAAGTTTCTGGTTCAAAACAATTTTTATGCCAAACGAAACGTAAGTTGGGAAAAGAGAGCAGTATTAAGTCTTAAGGCATGTCAAACCACACAATTACACAAAATTGATCGTTATAATTACTTATCATTAATGTAATATGTCAATAAAGTGCAATTAGATTAATTAGATTAATGATAAGTAATAAGAAACGTAGAAGGTTCTAAATATTTCAAAATATAAAAAAACCAAAGCCAATTCGTTCCACGAAAATAATATAACAAAAGTTTGTCTAGTTGTGGTGGTTGATAGTCGGTTTAGTAGGGATTTGTGTAATCTTTGTCTCCAAAAATCCCCACTCGTGGATTTTTCCAGTTTCCAGTCCATCCACTTTCCAGTAAGGATTAACATTTACGATTTTATTTGTAACGAAAAAGAAAAAAACGATTCCTGTAAATACTCCACAGAGGCAGTTTAAATAGTCTGTCGTAAAGGGAAAAACGTACCCACAGATTATTTGAACCGGCTCTTTAGGAGTGTTTTAGAGGAATCGTGTTTTTATATATAACAACGAGTGTGTTTCGAGAAGTAGCAATATTATTCAACAAAATGCACTGCAATTTTAGATAGATTTTAGATTTTACCTCTTCACTCGGTCTTCTTATAGGTATATAACCTTCGAGCGGTGGTAGCCTAGTAAGGAGAACATGGAATCGGAAGCAAGAGAGCCAGGTTCGATTCCCAGTGCGGGCATGTACCTATGACTTTAAAAACCTATTTAGAGGCTAAAAATTCCACCCATGCCGGGACTTGAACCCGTGACCTCTGGCCTATTTAGAGGCTAAAAATTCCACCCATGCCGGGACTTGAACCCGCGACCTCTGGCTCACCGTGCCAGCGCTCTCCCAACTGAGCTAATGGGCAAGTGCAAGCATGAATGAAATTTCGACCTCTAGACAGAAACGCATTTATTGCAAAAAAATTGAGTCATAAAAGAATTTGCTAAGAATTAACTGAGTCGGTGCCCAAAATATATGTCCTAGCCATGAAACTGGGCACCGACTACAAATTATACTACTTAATTCGTTACTTTAAAATTTGACGTTCTTAATTTCCATCTCCGAAAGTCTTCACCAGAACATCACCAAATTACCTTGGGACTACTTTTACGCTATTTTATGAAACATACGGCAATTACTAAAGGAAGGGCCCCATTAGGACTTATTTACTGCTGTCCATTAAAGAGTTACGTTCTCCATCTCCGAAAGTCTTTATTAGATCTTCACTAAATTAAAATGGGACCAATGGGACGTTATATCTATTGGAACAAAAAAAGAATTGGCGAAATCAGTTAATATTTGACGGAGTTATGTGAGAATAGAAAAAAAACATAGGTACGCGTCTTATTGATAACCTCCTCCTTTTTTGAAGTCGGTTAAAAATTACGTAAATATTTGTATATTTTTCAGTTCATTATTAATTAATCCTTTTGAATCTCATAACACTGAAATAAAAAACTAAGTGCCTCTCTCTTTATGTTGCAGTACGTTTTGACAACGTATGACACAAAATAGGCTATTTATGCGCGTTGTTTCGAAAACGGCCGCGCCAGTTGCAGTTTGGTAATATATTTCTTTAACTGTCATGAAGCCAACGAAACAGTGCTCTAAGCAATTTAGGAAAAGATAATCTGTCAAACAGCGATAAAACGCTTGGCTTCTACTGCCGTGTCGACCACGGTGCTATCATTTATTAATAAATATTATATGCTCAATAATTAGGGGAATAAGATTTCAAAGTGGAGTAGAATTTTTTGCTGAGATTTTAAATTATAACTGGCCACTATAAATATTTATTAAAGCGACTACAAAAATCATTTACAAAATAAAAAAAAAAGGAATAACGTATAATGGCCAAGAGTCTACTTATACAAAATTCAAAGTGACGCCATTGAATTTACTTACACTTTTTAATTACTGAATACTCTCTCAGAAGACTTGAAAACCACCTTTCTAGTATTCTTAGTATTCCGTGTCAGAATACCAGAAGTCGGAAATCTGTACACGGAAATCTAGGATTTTAGTATTACCGTGTGGCACCGGATTAAGAATAGCGTCACTCCATTTCCTTCCGTGGATGTCGTAGAAGGCGACTAAGGAAATCAATTACCAGGAGACGGGCAGCAGCGTCTTCCTGAGATTCCAACCGCATATTGCGATGCCAATCCGCCTGCCAAGCGTGGCGATTATGGCAAAACCCCTCATGGTTATAAAAACCACGAAGGAGGCCTATATCCTGCAGTGGACGTCAAATGGCTGATGATGATGATGATGATGATGAGTATTCTGAGTGTTGTTTTGATTGAGTATTTACTCTCAGTAGGATAAGTACTAAATAGAAATTCCATCTCTTGTTCCTACATAATATGTCATAATATGACCCTCTTGAAGCAGAGTGACAATCGGGGTATTTGGGTTCATTAAGATCTAGCATAATGACCTTGTAAATCAAATTAACACTCACTTCAATCAATAACAACACTCAGAAGACTTGAAAGGCCACATAAAATGAGAGAACTTTTCTGTACAAAATAAAAAGTCAAGAAAATCATGACATCACTTTGTTTTTAGGTGTACATATACTGTTGGCGACCATATTAGGAACTGCCAACAAAAACGCTGATGTTCTTTTGTTTTTAGGGTTCCATACCCGAAGGGTGCCAAACGGGACCTTATTACTCTGCGTCCGCGGTCTGTCTGTCTATCGGTCAGTCTTTCGTCTGTCCGTCCGTGCAACATTTAAAGGGCTCTATCTTTAGAACAAGTTTACCTATTATTACGGAATTCACAGAATATGTGTTATTACGGCGGATTACCTCACAAATAAAAAATAAAGGGGGTCTGTTTTCTCGCTGTTTTTTGTTTACACTCTATCGTAAAAACGGTAATACATACAGGCATCAAACTTGGCGTAATTGTGGGACTTATTATATATTCTGACGAAAAATAATAAAAAACCGCGAGTACGAAACCCTCGGTGCGTGAGTCTGACTCATACTTTACGCACTTGTCAATTCGACTTGACCGGGTTTTATTTTCATGAACAATATCAATTTAATATAATATTTGTAGTTATAATTGGGTATTTGACAAAATATCAAATGAGTAACTTTTAAAACGAAATTTTGTATGAAAATACTGGCTTATGACGTCACATTTCAGAGCACTCTTTTTATGTTTAATCTATTTAAAATTGTAATAACTAGTACCTAATTGACTAAAAGAGATACATTTTCCGAGATATTTTGTAATTTTTGTTTTAATCGAGCATATGAAATAATTTATTGTTGATCGTGTCAAATACCGTATTAAAAAACAAAGAACTTTTTTTATTCCACTTTGAAATCTTATTCCTTAATTGTTTTGAGCAGTATATATTCTTCATAATATCTCATTAGTTAAATGAATTTGAACAAACTGTATATGATTCTAGCCTGGGCTCCACTGCTTTGTAAAGATTTTTCTGACATTATTCAAAATACAAATTGTTTTCACACAAATTAAGGTTGAACTGGCCGTGTAGCAAGAGACTGGATGTAAAAAGCGAGAACTATGCTAATGAGCAATGAAATTGTAATGATATCAGATTTCCTGCCATTTCTCACCGAAAATTTAATGTTAACAATTTAAACTTGGGGGAAAAATTCTTCATTGTCAGCATTTACACTCTTGCTCGGCCCCGGCCGTAATAATAGGGTATAATATATTCAGGGTGAGTCAAATAAAATTAGCACGGTGAAAAATGTAAACGTTTCTTTTACGGCCTCTAGGACGTGTTAGCATTGGGGCCAGTGCAGTCTCCCTGGCTCTGGAATTCTTTGCGAGTTTTTTTTAAATATTTGCACAAGGTCCACCATTTTGTCTATTAGAGCTTTTTCGCTGAAGATTTTATTTTTATTATATTATCACTTTTCACGCCCGTTATCCGTGCAAGAAGTTAGAGTGGGGACGTGCTTTGTGTTTTAAGGGCGGACGGCGTTTTATGGTGTATAAAACGCTCAAAATATGTATTGGAGCTTAAAGAGGTCGAAAACCTTGAGCGTCGTCTACTGCGGCAAACCTCAAAGATTTTGCTAAGCATTTTTGCATTCCTCTATTATTTTAGACTAGAATAGAATTTAGCTGCATAACAAAAGACTAGAATAAAAAAAATACTTCCACACAACACAATCGCTTGTGCTGGTCCCAAACTAGAATACCCTATATTATGGTAACCAGGCAAGGACATATACACTCAGACTAAGGCCATTTGTACTTCAGTGGGAATCGAACCCACGACCATTTGACATGGAATTATTAGGTATATTACCTAATAATTCGCAATGGCCTTCACAAGAAGATTGTTATCAAATTGCAAGACACATTAGTTATTCTACTGACCATTTGCTTCATCATCATCATCATCATCATCATCATCATCATCATCATCATCATCATCATCATCATCATCAGCCATTCGACGCCCAGTGCAGGACTAGGCCTCCCTCATGGTTTTCTAACCATGAAGGGGTTTACCATAATCGCCACGCTTGGCAGGCGGGTTGCCGATCGCAGTATGCGGTTGGAATCTCAGGAAGACGCTGCTGCCCGTCTCCTGGTAATTGATTTCCTTAGTCGCCTTCTACGACATCCACGGAGGGAAATTGAGTGACGCTATTCTTAATCTGGCGCCACACGCATTTGCTTCATGCAAGGGGTAAATGGAATAGCCGATATGTTTTAAGCAGTTAACTTCGATTCAACACAGTCGCAAATTACTTGATAGGAATGTATCGCTGCATTTTGACACTGTGCCATTCGTGGTTATCGATTATTAATAGATAATTTCGTGGCGACCGCACGCTTGTATTAATTGAAATGCATTCTGAGTTCGATCCGCTAATAGCTTTGTCGCGACGCGACGCATGGGTCATTTCAATATTTAAATAAATTTTCCATACATTACTGCGCTGCAGTTCGATTAGTTTAAACATCCCCAAATTATTGGAAATGGATGAAATGTCTGCTGGCAGTGGAGCCTTTTTCCTATCACTGTTTTTGCTGACTAAAAATTCAACTGAATTTTATTCCTCTTTGGACCATTTTCTTTTCATCTGTAGTTTTCTATGAAATAAAAGTAACAGTTAGTGTATAATACTCTTCACAATAACTCGTCTTTAAACGAGAGCTCAGTCTCACAAATGAATGCGAGTATTCAAACAAGATTCTAGTCTAGTTCTAGGCGCATTGAGAGCTGTTCACTTGATTCTGTGTTCTTTAATTCCGGATAAATTGACGTAATAAGAAGCACTGAGTCACGTTTGGGAGTGTGATTTATTGTTGAGCAAGAAAGCGTTAACTACATAATTGAATACAGAGTTATATTTAAAATGATTAACTTTTGAAACGTCAATTAGTATACTTTGTCATTTACAACAACATTTTTTTTACGACGTTTGTATTTCTATTTTATTATGTTTTTTTTTAGTTTGAGTTTACGGTTTTTCTACTTTATACTGGGGCTGTGTACTGGGGTTATGTACTGGTCATGCAGCTTGGCACCTACTAAAAACCATCAATTAAATTTAATTGGGAGTTCAGGTTTTCTCCCATCTCAGCACAAACACTTTTATAGAATTTAACAATCCAGTAAATTCTTTTCCTTGGACAGGTCAGCCATTTGTAACTGTACCTAACGTAAGGTATCTGTGTCCCATTTAAAGTTTGTACTTTTCTCGCTACTCCGCCTCGGTCCGAAGACCAAAGTCTTGCTTCTTGTTTCGGTAGTGGAACGTCATTGTTCCCGCACTATACCTACGTAGCTGTTACATTGGCACTTCGGGAATATTGCGAACTTGGTGCAGAGATTTTTCTACGTAGTGAGTTTCAAAAGTAATATAAGACATAATATAAACTTACGTCTGTATTCCGGAGGGGTAGGCCGATACCAGGATTTGCCAATTGCCACGATCCTGACTAATCCCTTTCGCTTTATCAACATTCATTAGTCGTTGCATGCACGCTCGTCGGTTTCGGGTAGTTCATGTCTTGTTCTTTGCTATTACATCCCCTATTTGGTCGAAGTGGTTTACTAATGTATTGCCAAAAATCGTTTCCCAAAGTATTACTTCCCAAACTATTTTCCGCAAATTATCACTTGGCAAAAAAACATTTCTCAAAACAACTTAAAGCAAATAAACAGTTAGCAAAAGTTATTATGGCAAGTTATTGTTTACCAAATAAATACTTGGTCAAAATTCATTTTACCAAGCATTATTTAGTCAAAAGTATCGTTTGGCAAAAAGTACCTTTCCCAAAATATTGAATGGCATACCATTTCGATCCAATTTCGAAAATATTACACTGCATGGATGTTTGTTTCACCTGGGACAAATAGTTTACAGGTAAAAAAATTTCTTACTTAACCTACTTTCGGTTTTTGTCGCAGTTCGTTTTTGTGGGGTCGCAGTTCTAATCTAACTTAACCCACTTTTCTGGTAACAGTTGGTGTCTGTGGGGGGTCACAGTTCTAACCTAACCTAACCCACTTTTCTGGTAACAGTAAGTGTCTGTGGGGGTCGCAGTTCTAACCTAACCTAACCCACTTTTCTGGTAACAGTTCGTGTCTGTGGGGGTCGCAGTTCTAACCTAACACACTTTTCTGGTAACAATTCGTGTCTGTGGGGGTCGCAGTTCTAACCTAACCTAATTATGCCTAATAGTATTTAACCACATGAACAAAATGCGAAATATAAATTTAATCAAACAATTATTTGCTATATAACACTTGCCAAAATAAAACGTTAGCATAATAAACGTTTGTCTTAATAAAACTTGACGCAGTAAAATTATGCGAAATGATAATTTGACCAAATGAATAAAATGCGAAATAAAAACTTGCTAAAGTTTCATTTGGGAAATGAAACTGATGCCATAAGTTTATTGGGAAGTAAAATTTGGCGAAAAATACTTTGGCTAAACGGCGGTATCCCGGTCGAAGTATGCTCTCTGGGACGTCCCTTAGGTACCGATCTTTGCACCTACATTCGATATATTTTTAGGGTTCCGTACCCAAAGGGTGCCAAAAGGGACCCTATTACTAAGACTTTACTGTCCGTCTGTCTGTCTGTCACCAGGCTGTATCTCATGAACCATGATAGTTAGGCAGTTGAAATTTTCACAGATGATGTATTTGTATATATCTGTTGACAACAACAAATAGAATAAAATAAATATTTAAGGGGGCTCCTATACAACAAACGTTGTCTAAAGATAGCGCTCGCCATCTAGCGGCCATCTATGTAACCTTCACAGCACCGATGTCATGTCGTTAAATGTAAATGTTAAATGCTTTTTCTTGGTTTCTAGGTATATATGGCACTGTTCTCAAATTAGATCTCTGTCTAATGTTGTATATAAATTCGATCTTTGTCTAATGTTTTAGTAAAAGCGAATATCACAGAGCCAAAGAAAAAATTCTAAGTTGCTATATTGGATTAAGGATAACATATTGAGTCAAACGATCCTAAAATGACGAGCTTACTACTAAGAGGATTATTCGGCGGCAACTAGGTACTGCTAGGTACAAGTTGCCGACTAATAAGCGTATTTCTTTTTGTGATTGTTGTCTCTAAACAATGTTCTTAGTTATTTTGATGATTTATATAACGTCTTGTGTCAAATACGTCGCACGCCAGCCCATTGCAATGTGATTAGTATATTTTTTTATTGTTATGGATTTTTTTTGGAGGTCTTCTCCAACAGCGATGTCACTCATCGGTCCTTCGAGCTCAGTCCTAAAGATTAGGAAATTTGCTTGCCCATAGAAAATCATGGTTCTTTAGCGAATGAAGGACAAGAGCTTTGTCAGTCTTGACTCAAAATGGCCTTTCCTCGGCGGTCAGAAATGCGATATCTGAATGGAGTTAATTGGACAATCGGGCCATTGAGGCGTGCTGAGGCGAGCTGTTTGGCCGGCGGCCGCGCCGCCCGTGCCAGCTGGCTTAGCCGAGCGCCCGCTAATCAGCCCGTTGCCTCGCGGCTTATTCGCCTTCCATCCTAGCGCCTAAGATCCTCTTTAGCATGTAAGGGCCACATATAAACACGATACGACGTCGCGTCGTGCTGCGACGCGTTAATTTGGCTTTAATTTGGCTTAAATTAGTATAACTAGTCGCGAATATCTAGTCAACTCATAACTAATCGTGACTTATTTAACTCAGAGCTCAATATTGGTTCAAAATTTCGCTCAAATTAAAGCCAAATTAGGGCGTCGTAGCACGACGTAACATCGTATCGTGGTTACGTGCGAGAGCCCTAACATATCACGAAGATGTAGTGGTAGTCCTGGGTTACCAGGAGGCATATTCAGAGACCTGTTACGAGATTGTGCGACACCTTCTTTTACCTTCCAGCCCTTGGTTGAGAGATGTCTGTGTATATTATTTTTGGTGTAGAGTATTCTGTACTTTACTTTTTCTTCTTTCTGTCTTCAGCCGCTATTCTTGCAAAGGTCAAACTCGTTTTGACCGCTCGTACCTTGCTCTCTTCTGTCGCCCGTCGCGTGGGTCCAGGCTACTGACATTTTGTATGCAGAAATGTTGCGGGGACATACCCCGTAAGAATAAAAGTAACCATAAAAAGATATTGTATGGAATCAGGCGTTACTTTGCGGAAATTCATGACAGCATTAAAATGTGAAAATTACTTTGCTAAATTCCGCCAAAATCCCACAAGTACCATGCGGTTAGTTAACGCACTGCCCTCCCTCCCACTTTTTCAAGCAGAAGCAAGACACAAACACACCAGCACCGACACCAGTGCTTGTAACGCAATCTTTCACACAAGTATTGGTGTCAAACTTAAACACACCACGTTTGTGTCTTGCTTCTGCTTGAAAAAGTGAGAGGGAGGGCGGCGCATTAACTAACCGCATGGTGTGGGACTTTGGCGGAATTTCGCAAAGTTATTTTCACATTTTAATGCTAACCATAAAAACGCGCTAGTGCAATTTTTACTAATACTACTTATGGAGCATGCCGTGTACTTTTGTTGGTTTTGTTCATTTTCTATACCTGAGACTGCAGAACTTAGTATTAGATATTTCAAGTTGATAGCTTTATCCATTCCTGAAATAATGGTCAGACAACACAGTGATCTTATGGGATCATTTTATTCCCTTTGAGGTACAGAAGCCTAAGAAAGACCTGCTCGATACCATTCTCCGATGAATTGCTTAGAATGAGCCAGACGATAATCGCATCATTGTGTACAACATCTGATGGGACAAAAGTTTCTGTTATAGAAATTACTCTAAACACTAATTTCAGGTTCCTGAATTTCCAAGACGCTTTACCTTTAGAATGACAAATTGACTTGTCCACTAAACACGTGTCATCATCATCATCATCAATCAGCCCGTACTCACTGTTGCACATAGGCCTCCCTCAAGGCACGCCACTTCGTTTTGTCCCCGGCCATCGTCATCCAGACACTGCCAGGGATCAGTGCCAGTGTGTCAACAACTACTGAAAACTTGCCAAGTTTGGTCTGTAAATTTAAAAGTTACACAATTGTTCCTTATTTATCATAATACTGCTAATTCCGCGAAGACAAGGAACTTGGCAAGTTTTTATATAATCAAGTATTTTTTTTGGGACCAGATGATGGCCACTTTTTTAAAATTTATATTTTGGTGTGATTTTATTTTTGCCATAAAGGATAACTCACAAAAAAATAAGGAAACTACGAGGGGTTTTCAATAACTGACGAGAATAAGGTATAAGCTCCTTGGATAGAGAAAAAGGAAATACTGGCAGGCATAGCATATTTGGCAGGAAGGCGCTGGATGCAGGCCGCTTCCATCCGGTCTTTTTGGAAATCCATGGAGGAGGCCTATGTCCAGCAGTGGACTTCTTGTGGCTGAATGATGATGATGATGGTAGCATATTTGTCGTCATATTATAATAAATAAAGTTTGTTGTTCTTTTGTTTTTTCAATCATAGAAGGTTCTTACCTATGAATGAAACACAAGTAAATCAAGACTTGCAAGATACGTTAGAGGTTCATACTCCTCCTTATTCTATGGTTGCGCGTTGGTGTGCTGAGTTTAAAAGGGGAAGAACATCCTAGTGGATGTTCTTGTATGGATGTAACGACTCGCGCTCAGGGCGCTCTACGACTACAGTAACTGAAGGAATGATAAAAATTGTAGAAAAAAAATATTTTGGTGGATCGTCGTACTATTCGTTTTATAGCTGAGGAACTAAAGAATTCAATAGGGAGTGTTCATAATATAATACATCACTATTTGGTAATGAAAAAAGAGTCTCACCGCGTTGGATGCCTAGAATGCTAACGACCGAACAAAAACAAACCAGGCTGAGAGTTTCATAAAGCTGTTTGAACTGTTACAACAAAGTCCTGACCGATTTTTGGCTCGATTTCTAACTATGGACGAAACATGGCTTCACTGTTAAGAAAACTTAGTTATGAAAGTGCACTAATAGTACATTATGACACAAGTGTGGTATGTTGGTCATTACACTCGAGTCGGTTTTTAAGCCTGAGCCGAAGGCGAAGGCTTAATGGAGACGAGAAGTGTAATGACCAATGCTCACGTGTTTCATACGACATTTTTCAACACACTTGCGAGGAAAAGTAAATAAAAAAACAACACTAACGAAATGCAATACTGTGAATAAACTTAACAAACAGAAACCCATTTAAAAGATGGCGGCCGTAATTTTATTTTTTCGCGCGCTCAGCGCTGCATGCGCGCGCAAGTCTGAGATAAGGGCACCGGCAAAGTAGCTAATCAGCCACATATTTATAAATTTTGAAATTGGGTATTTATAGGTAAAAATACACCGTCAAAATATAAATACCAACAAGCTAACAGGCAGTTTCATGAAATTCTTTAATTATTTATCACATTTTGAATTTAATTTTATATTTACGCAAATAACTACTTAGCTGTTTTCGAAACATTAATACTTCTTGCTAATATTTAAAAAGATATGTAATGAAAAGGCACTAGTGCGATAATGTAATGTAAAAGGCACGGCATGGGTAATATTCTGCATTATCAGTGTAAATACGCTGTAATAAGACCTACTTTACGAGCAGGTGTGTTGAAAAGGACTATTACGACCCTGAAACAAAAAAAAAAAAGTCAGTGAATTGGAAACCATCATCACCGACCCCTAAGAAATTCAAGGCCGTTCCATCCGTCGGCAAGATCATGGGTCCTCTTTTTTGGGACAGCCAAGGGGTGGTGATGATTAAATACCTCAGTCATGAAGCCACTATTACGGGGAATATGTACGCAGAACAAATTAAAAAGTTGCGTGACGAACTACGCGAAAATCGGCTTGGCAAACTCGCTAAAGTTGTTTTGTTTCATCAAGATAACGCCCCAGCGCACAAGTTCAAAGTTGCGATGGCTGCCATCAATGAGTGGTGAACATCCTCCATATTCTCCAGAACTTGCTCCTAGTGACTTTTATCTATTTTGCAGATTGAAAGAATAGATATTCTTTCAATCTTAAATAATATTTAATAATAATCTTAGATAAGAGGCCCGAGATTCGACGATAATGACGCAGTGATCGCCGCAGCACAAGGTTTTTTAGAGAATCAAGATGAAGATTTTTTTAAGAAAGGAAATTTAGGTTTAGACAAAAGATAATGCTAAGTGTGTACAACTAAAAGGTGTCTAAGTTGAAAAATAAAGTAATATTTGATAAAAGTTAATTGCATCCCTACTTATCGATAGACCCTATCTTCCTACACCCACAATATTGTTAAACGGCCAATCTAATGATCCCTTCACTATTGTATAGGCGAGAAAAAAAAATCTATTCGTAATTTAGGTGTAGGGGGTACACAATATTTTTTTTAAAGATTTTATCAACTTTTGGTCGACGTGATTAATATGTATGTACATACCAAATTTCAGTTTTCTCGTACTAATCGTCTCCGAGCTAGGCCGCGGATAGACAGACAGACAGACAGATGGATGGACATGGCGAAACTATAAGGGTTCCTTGTCAACTACGGAACCCTAAAAAAACTTACTATATTTAGTTTTTCCTTTAAATCTTAAACGTTTTCTAATGGGGGCCGTGCAGACATACAAAAACATTATTTTACGAGATAACTCAAATATTGACAAATGCTTCATAAGTGCCTACATTACGTTGTTTTATGTGGAGCGTTTTTGTAGTACGTTATTAGAATAACTTTTCGACAGTACTAGTTATTAATCTTTTAAATGACCTCTCTAATGAGATGAATTTTTTTTTGCATGTTGTTCATTGCTACGTTCCAGAAAGTGGGTCAGCGCAGAGTAGGCCTGCTTGACGCCGCTGCTAACCCGCTACTGGGGTGCCGCTAAGTGCTGATTAAAACTTTCATATGTTGGCAATGGGACAGTGGCTATTGCTTCGCTTAATGAGGACCCATGTTGTTATCTCGTCGCCTAGATTTGGTCTGTTAAAAAAACAATCTAATTTTATTTGCGCCAGTGTAGTGGTTGAATAAACATAGTTACATTTTAGAGTAGGGCACACTTTATTGCACACAAAAAAATGGAAATTATACAGGCGTTTCTTAACTTAAAAGTACAGATAGCGGCCAACTTAGATTTACATTATGTGCCGTGACTTTTTGTGGAGTAATCTGGGTGTGCGCTAGGGTTTTGTTCTCCATTGTTGATAACAATAATAATAACTTCCACGCAACACAATACTTGTTCTGGTCCCAAACTAGGATGCCTGTGCTATGGTAACAAGCAAGGATATAAAAAACGTAGATGTACATATACGCGGACTGACGTAACTTGTTCAAATCAAATACGGCGATCTCTAGCGGGGATCGAACCCGCAACCTTTATTTTGGTGGCGTGTTAACGTGCGTGTGATCCAGAATGACTTTGGTTCTAAATTTTATAAAACGCCGCTAACTTTCCGGTGTGCCAACAACGAGTTAGGAAACTGAACTGAAGAGGTTGTGCTGCAGAGGGCTGGAAAAATCAGCAGATCGAGCGCCAAATAGCTGGAATAACAATCTGGCGTGCAATCAGGAGAATATTTTTTCTACCTATCTAACAAACGAAAAGGCTGGCTGCAAATTTAACGAAGAGTCACTTCCTTCTTGGTTAATGGTCAATGTATAACTTGTACTAAAATATAGCCAGAAATGTAATGTCTCACAATGTCACAATACTAAGTCATAACGGTAGCTTTCCAAAAAGTGGAAACAAAAGGTATTAGTAGCCGTCTTAAAATAAAGTGGGTATCTAGGTTAGTGCATCTCGACTTCTCGAGACGCTAAAAGCAAAAGCAAAGCCTATTTAGAAGCGGAGTCTCTTTCAATACGCTCATCGTTTTGTCTAGATGGCAGACATCACTCGGCGCAGTTGCGAAATACCTACTCTATTACTCTTAACGTTCGCTCAGGCGCACTCGAGTGACAAAAACGCGTGAAGACGACGCGTCGCCTTGGGTTAGGCTGGATTCCCAGTGTCAGAGATAACTTCGTTAAAGAACTCACAAACCAAATCGGTGGCGGTACTGCAGTAGTATTTGTATGGACGCGACTTCGTATGTGTGGTAAATTGCATGTATTCCCTTGCTCTCTTATAGTGTGTAGATATAGTTGATATACTTAGTATATATTTTATAGGGATGTATAGCCTTGTATTGTTATTTGAATACATATATTGAACTATATGTGTAATACGTGTGGCGCCGGATTAAGAATAGCGTCACTCCATTTCCTTCCGTGGATGTCGTAGGAGACGACTAAGGAAATAAATTACCAGGAGACGGGCATCAGCGTCTTCCTGGGATTCCAACCGCATACTGCGATCGCCAATCCGCCTACCAAGCGTGGTGATTATGGCAAAACCCTTCATGGTTAGGAAACCATGAGGGAGGCCTATGTCCTGCCGTGGGCGTCAAATGGCTGATGATGATGATGATATGTGTAAGACTATTTACTAAGACTTATGTTATTATTTATGATATGGTTGTGGCGGTAAAAGTTCCACGTTTTAGTGTTTGTGTACGTTAGTAGCTTAATATCAAATTTCAGCTTTCTAGGACTTCAGGAAGTGTTGATGATCATTAATGAGTCAGTGACAAAATCGGGGTTTTTTAGACATCAATAAAATCTAAAGTATACGAGCTGTACAATTCAAACTTTAACAGTCTTATTTATAAAAAAACCGGCTGACCTGCCTGCATGATATATATCTCTTTACATTGTGAAAAAAACGCCAAGTGCGAGTTGGACTCGCGTACGAAGGGCCATCCTTGCCATTGTCTATACAACATTAGACAAAGATCGAAACAAGAAAGATTAGGTAGGTACATTGAGAACAGCACCATCTATAGAAATCAACAAGAAGCGTTTAACATTCACATTTAACTACATGACTAAGTAACGTTCTGTTCCGCTCTTTTCTGACAAATTCGAAGAGACAGCACTACAGTTAACTATTTACTTAGCGAACTTCTCAATTCAGAAACTGGCCCTTCGGGCTGTTTTAGCGGATTCGTTTTTTTTATAAATAAGGCCGTATATGTTTAATGATTTCAATGAGTATTGACCGCGACCGCTTTGGTTTGTAAATTCCTTTAGCTAGGTAGCTAATAGAATTAGCAAGAAATTTTCGTTGAAAGTTTTTTTATTATTTTTAATAATGATCTAAGTTATACAACTTTAAGTACTTTGTTGAAGTAACTTTTTTTACTGAGTGAAAATTTATCTGTCTTTTTTTTACTAAAAGAAGCTTTTATTGGGCAAAATAGTTCTTTTTGTGTTCGACACAATCCCAATGCCCCCTGGAGAACATAATTGGCGGCGCGCGGGATGCGACATAGAATTCTTCGGACTATAGTCAAATTAACAAATAATAAAAAAGTGTTTATCGCAAATTCATCCCGACTGTGCGGATTTTTGTTCAAGTTACCTGCGTGGCATTATACCGCTTTATTAACTATTTAAGCGCTCAATTATCGCTCGCAGTGCGACGCAGTCCGAGAAACAAGGACAAAAGCTGGTTCGGCAAACAAACTAGTCAAGGCGCGAAGCATAATTTCACGCTGTGTAGTCGACAACAAACATGGATTTTCATGCTGCGGTCTACATGCCTCGTTCGCGATGTGACAGCTGAGGACTGAGCTTGCGAGTCGCTGTGTTAGGTTATACATGTTTGAGTTGAACGCAAGTGACCGCTTATACCAAGTTCAAGTGTATGAAAATTTCAGCTTAGGTTAGGAAGTTGTAATTTTAATTTAATTTCCCTAAGTTTTGGCTAGCCCAACCAAGGACTCGCCCCCTGGTGCACTACATGCATAGTTTTTTCATAGAGTGACATTAACACGGCAATATACTGTTTTATTGACTCATTTTGTAGTGTTCTAATCAATCGCATCCCAATAGTATCTAGATATTACCTAACGCGGCACCTCGCAAGATGTGCGAACACTCCGTCATGCGAACTGCTTATTCAATGCACGGGTTACACAGTTTGAATATTAATACCTAGAATTATATTACACAAACTCACGCCTGTATCCCGGGTAGGCAGAGACCACGGCTTATCACTTGCCTCGATCCTAACAGACCTCTTTTGTATAATTTACTGTATTCTGATTGCGAGTCTAGAAAACTAACAATGTAATTTTCTAACCTGTTGAGTGGCCTATACCTAGTTCTCTTTAATAAGTTGTTTTTTTTTTTGCATGTTGGACAATAGTAAGCGCCTGCCGCTTTTACACTACCTGCTTGAACTATAAGTGAGAAATGTTTTATAGGGCAGATCAGGCCATACCCAATATTGTAAAACATAAAATATTTATTATCTGTGTCTGTATTTTCTCCAAATAAATAAATTGAAAATTGAAATCAGTCATCAGCCTTCATTGGTTGTTGCATGCACGCACGATGGTTTCGGGTATCTTTAATTAGCACTTTGCTAATGCAATTTTACTTCAATTTTAATATTATTAAATACTATTGCTATGCAATTGTTTAGTAAATTAGAAAATAGTGTCAAATACTTAGCCGAGGACGTGCTGTAGTCTCTTTATTTGTCTATCTATTACTACAGGGACTCCCCCACTACTTTTGATGCACAAAGCAGAAAGGCCGGTGCAGGGCACTTATCTTTCTATCATACTATAGACCGGGTTTTGCATTGGATGTAATATGGGGCCTATTCCATACTCATTTGACAGTTAGGTTAGGTTAGGTTATAAGAATCGCTTAGGATTTGGTGTGCTTATAGGGGCTCATATTGTAATTCGATCAGGGAGATGACAAGACAAGTGATAGGCCCCCTTAAGTTTTATCAGATCTTACTGCAGCACGCTGAAGGTATTAAGATAGGTACGTTCGTGAAATTCACGAATGTCATAAGCTTTCTATAACGCTTTTAGCTAACAAGTTGTCTAGAGCCAGTTAAAATTGTGTAACTCTACACTTTTCTATCATGTCATTAAGATGAAGACAAGACGCGGTGGAAAACCACCGACGCAATTTGGTAGCTCTCCCCCGCTCATTGCACTTTAAGGAAACCCGATATTGATGCTTAGGTTGATGTCGACTTGACCATTTTTGCCTTTGTTCACTACAGGAAAATTGACAAATTTTATTAAAGCTATTTAGATATAAATCTTGGGCGAAATCAGAACACGAATCTTTTACGCTAATTTACACACTTAATCAATAATTCAGTTTTTAAACGTTACTTAATTACATGACCGCCTATCTGTAATTAAATACAAGAGAATTGGTTACTAAATAGTCTGTGAATCAATTGCTAACTTTCTAATAACTTTCTACGAGTCAGGTTTATTTATAGAAAGTCTTTAATGCCATGAAAATTGGTTCGCAAGATATCTAGTTAAGTAGACCAGAAATTGTAAATTGATAATGTGGCGGTAGAAGTCTGAACCGTGGAGCGTGGCGGGCTGTGGCCTTTAATCTCCTATGCCACAACTAGATCTGGGACGCGAGCAACTTCGCCAGACATTCTCTAAGTTTCAACTTAATTTTCAGTCATTCCTCACGCTTTCGATTTCGGCATCATAGACAGATTTAGTATGTTTTCATGATAATAACCAGCTTCGGTAGGAATATGCTTTACTGGGCATGGGGATTATTTCCAAGTTTTATAAGACTGAGAATATTAAGTATTGCTGACTATAAAAACAATGTATTAAGTTATAATTTGTTATCACCAACATTTCCAGTTATTCGAAGATTGAACACTTTGTTCTAAGTATTCTTAATTAGGCTGACCTTGATCTTACGCTATGTAATAAACTTGAAGGGCTCCATGAAGTTCACGAGCGTCACCAATGAATAAATAATATCTTCTTTTGTAGATCATTTCTGCAATTATATGACTTTTACGGTTACGTGCCCGGTGCAAAATGGGACTAAGAATTCACTGTCCGTCTGTCTGTCTGCCTCTCTGTCACCTGGCTGTATCTCGTGAACCCTGATAACTAGGCAGTTGAAATTTTCACAGATGATGTATTTCTGAGGACGCTTTAACAATATACTAAAAACAGAATAAAATAAATATTTAAGGGGAGCTCCCATAAGACAAACGTAATTTTTTTGCCGTTTCTTGCTCGATATTAACAACAGCAATAGGTAAACGCTTGAAATATTCACAGAATATTAAGTTCTATAGTCGCTTCAAAAATAAATAATGAAATTGAAATAAAATAAGTATTTAAGGGGGGCTCCCATATAACTAACGCGATTTTTTGCCGTTTTTTCTCGATCTCTGTTCTAATGTTGTATAGATAACGGTATGGAACCGTTTCTTTAGGATCCACGACCGACAACCTAGGATCAAAGACCTAGTAGGTACTAGATGGCATGTATTTCAAAAGCAGCCGATATTAGCGGAAATACCATCTATTCCTAGGTTTTGACCTTAGGCTCTCGGTCGTGGGTTGCAAAAATCACATTTTACATTATTGAGCAACGCTTATGCCACGTTTTGGAAAATCAATCTGTAAAAGTAGATATGATTTATTTTAGTGAGCTCATGGACCCACTTAAGAGGCAAACTGGAACAGCGAAAAAGCCTTAAAAGCGCCGTCAAATTTGTTTCATGTAACAATTTTGTGCGAGCGGTTAACATTACATTTACAAAGTTCTTTGACCCGATAAACTGTATTTTGTTTTACATAAAAAGTTTTTGAAGCACCTCGGCACATGTACCGGCGTCAACGTGGAGTGGCATTGGCACCCACGAGACGGTTCAACTACAATAAAAGTTGAGTCAAGTTTTGTTTGCTTAACCGGGAGCGAGACGACGACATAATTAATTTACATAAACAGTTTAGTTTAAGACGTTTTATCTGAATATAACATTTTGTTGCGCACCGCAGTTTTAAACACCCTTATTTAACTATCCTCGTCGACTTTCAGCTGCAAATTGAGCATAAGAAGGGCCTGGGGCGAAGGATTCACATATAAACTTAGTTTGGTCTTAATTTACTAATGAAATGCCGGATCAAATTGGAAATTACCAATTTACTTGTAATAAAACGAGGCCTTCTTTTAGAGTCTTTTCGCGAAAATTTGATTTCTTTTTGATGAATTTATAAGAAGAAGGCTCTAATTCCATCTAAACATCGGAAAAGTTTAATTGCAAGCCAGTATTTCGTTTGTAAATTAAAATCAAACTGGGTTTGTATGGGAAACCTCTGCTCCTGACTCTTCTGAAAGTAACGACACAGTGATTTTAATTGTTTTTTCACATGAGTCTCATGTAAAGCTTGATGAACAAACTTTCAAATGGTTTAGTTACCAACTGGTAAGGGCGCTGGCACGGTGTGCTAGAAGCATGGGTACAAATCCTTCTTCCGCCCGGAGTTTTTCTTTCGATGTGAAGTTTACGACGTAAGTCTAAATAGCGTGGTCACATTAGCGACGCTTAAATCAGCAGTTAGTTAAGCGTAAATCAGCAGCCAGGCAGCGGCGGAAGCCGTGCTAACCCGCAGTCTCTGGTTGAATTAGTCCCGACTGTGGACTCGGTTAATAGTCGTGGTGGCAAAGAAAACGCGCTATTAAATTAATGGTCGTACGGCGGAATCAGGCCTCGCCGTGTAAAGGTCAAGCTCTTTCAGCAACACTCTCTTATAGAATAAAATAAGATTTGATGGGGTAGTGTCGAAAATATGTGAAATATTCACTAAACTGAAATTTTGATAGGTTTCCATATCGAGATAGAACCCTAAAAAATTTTAGACAGCTGTCAGGATGGTATAGGCAGCCTACTCCATCTAAAAAACCATGTCCCAGGCATTGCAGCGTCGGAGTGGTCCCTTCACCCATCTAGTGTGAGTGAAGGGGCCACTGGACGCTGTATAAATTATCTCAATACGTAGATGCAAAGACCAAAAGTCAAGTCAAGAAACATAACAACGTCAAATCTACAATTCGCGTGAGTTTAAAAACGAACGCAGATTTTATCTACCACAGAAACCTAAAAAAACTGCTTAATGTATCAGTTCGTTCTCAAACATTTCAAGGCCGAATATTAAACAGGATTATTCCCAGAATGCGCAATGGGTATTTATTGTCTTAAATATTGACAATAGTTACAAATGATACTACATTTTAAAGTTATAAATATAGTCAGTAAATATAATGTTACAATTATAAATTAATAATACTCATTGATTTCTTGTATTTTTATATATAAATGTGTGACTAATTCGACCTTCTAAAGTTCATTTCACACATGAATGAAAGTAGGTTTAAGATTTTTGAAAAAAAAAAAACGCCAAGATATGCACATCTCGGTTTTTTGTAAAAGAACCGGACAAGTGCGAGTTGGACTCGCCCACTAAGGGTTCCATACAAAGTTGTAGATACTAACATATTACTATTATAAATGGTTTTTAGTTTTCGAGCTTTGCCCGAACTTCAAAGTCAAATTTCTTATGACTTAATTACAAATGTATATAAGTCTATTTTTAGTATAACAGAAATTACCCTATAAATTTTGAGTCTCTTGAGTGCCGTAATATAAGTTTCTTGCGGCATAAAATACCTTATCTTTTTTTTTACGGTAACTTAGAAGTCTGATCTTTTCACAGCTTCAAGGGACTGTAGAGCTGAGTTTTAATTTCAACTCGATACCTCCACGCGTTCCCGAGATAAAAGGTCTTGACAGACAGACCGGTGGACGAAAGGATGGACGGACAATAAAGTGATCCTATAAAGTTCCCATTTTTTTCCTTATGAATTACGGAACCCTAAAAACTAATATAATATATTTTTTACGTTTGCACAGATTGGGAGTCTTTTTAGTTTTGTTTTTAAAGAGTTCTTGTATCGAATCAGGGCATCACTAGAAACTGACAGCTTGTAGAATCTCAGTTGATGACGTATACTTCCGTTCATGATGTACTTCCGGTTTCTTAGACTCTGGTTCTTTTTTTATCTTAAAAATTAAATAAAGCAGCCCAAATCGAAATATTCATATCAGACTCTCAATATTACCTATTTTCTCAAATATAAACACATATAATGATAGATCATGTTTATGGGTGCAATACAAGTAATTGGCATTTTTCTATGTAGAACGATGGTTTGCCTGAGGCTGCGACTTAGGCAGAGCGCGTGAAGTACGAATTTCCTCTGATTTTGAAACAAAAAACCTACATCTCAGACAAAACTCACAAAACAAAAGTTGTTGTAAAACACTAACTCTAATTGCGATGTTTCAGGATTTGGGCATAACTATACTAAAATAGTTCCGAGTTCCGTGTGGTGTCGGAGTTCCATGCGGTGCCGGATTGAGAATAGCGTCACTCCATTTCCTTCCGTGAATGTCGTAGAAGGCGACTAAGGAAATCAATTGCCAGGAGACGGGCAGCAGCGTCTGCCTGAGATTCCAACCGCATACTGCGATCGCCAACCCGCCTGCCAAGCGTGGCGATTATGACAAAACCCCTCATGGTTATGAAAACCACGAAGGAGGCCTATGTCCTGCAGTGGGCGTCGAATGGCTGATGATGATGATGATATCTAATATTACTCAATAATTGATCTGGAGGACTTCACCTTAACACCCTCACTGCAGCAGCTTAACGAGGACGCGTCTGCACCCGCACCCAGCCGCCGCTCGGATTGCGCTGACGTCATTTGTATGGTAATCGCGTTTATACGCATGTGAGATATGCCGGCGACGACTGCACCGTGAGATATGACCGCGGTACTAACCGCTGGCTGAACGCTAGATACCTGTTCCGAATGAGTTACGGTGGTCACTGTTGCAGCTTAAGGTGCTCTTGGAATTTTTACAAGTTAGTTAAGCCACTTGATTAATCTAAGTATTATAACTCACGCCTGAATACTGGAGTGGCAGGTTGAGACCAGGATTTGCCACGATCTCCTGGTAGACCTTTTTCGAAAACCTATTTAGAGGCTAAAAATTCCACCCATGCCGGACCCACGTCCGAACCCGCGACGCCTGACTAACCGTGCCAGCGCTCTCCCAACTGAGCTAATGGGCAAGTGAAGGCGTCATCCCGGCATGGGTGGATTTTTAGCCTCTAAATAGGTTTTTAAAATTGTCCTCAGCACGGGTTAGTGCAACAAAAATAATATAATCATGTAGGTACAGCGATAACATTCCGATGTAAAAACCTAACTAAGCAAAGTGGGATGCTCGGGGCTGCAAGTGATGTAAATCGCTTCGGCCAGATGTCGCTGCCTGTAAGTAATACAGAAAAGTTTGTAAAGAGGCTCGAAATTTCACTGATGCCTTCACTTCGCATGTGACGAATGGTTCACGGTCGCGGGTTCAAGTCCCGGGACATGGGTGGAATGTTTAGCCATAGGTTTTTAAAATTGTCCTCAGCATGGGTTAGTGCAACAAAAAAAATATAGACCTTTTTCGCTTCATCATTGTTATTATTATTAAAGTACTTAATTACACTATTAAAAAAAAAATTTAAGCACAAAGGTGAACTTAATGCTATCAGCATTATCTTAACATTCATTAGTCGCTGCATGCATGCACGTTATACATCCCCTACACGACCCGCTGGAAGGACCGGCGTTTTTACCGGTTTTTCCTCCCACATCGATATATTTAGTTTGTCAATCTTTCTCCCTTCATCCACTTCACATATCTGTTACTTATTTATTTTTTTAAATTAAGAAGTATAGCCGTGAAGGAAAACATCGTGAGGAAACCTGAGTGTCTGAGTGTTCACACACCTCAGCGCTTGAAATTGCCAATCCGCAGTGGGCACCATTGGTGGGCACGCGTGGTAATTAAACCCATACTCTCTCTAAGATAAGGAAACGCGCCGGTTATAAGGACTTCTTGGACGAATCCCACTTTGGCCTAAAATTTCCTTTCCTTTTACATGAATTTTGCTTACGTTTTAGGTTTGCCAATTGCGCGATCAAAAAAAAACCGGCCAAGTGAAGAAAAGTTCCGTACCATTATTTATACAACAATAGACACAGATCGAATTTGAGAACAGTGCCATCTATCTATGAAGCGTTTAACATTGACATTTAAGGACATGACATCGGCTTTGTGAAGGTTACATAGATGGCCGCTGGATGGCGAGCGCTGTCTTTAGACAACGTTTGTTGTATGGAAGCCCCCCTGAAATATTTATTTAATTCTGTTTTTAGTATTTGTTGTTATAGCGGCAACAGAAATACATCATCTGTGAAAATTTCAACTGTCTAACTATGATGGTTCACGAGATACAGCCTGGTGACAGACAGACAGACAGACAGACGGCCAGTCAGACAGACAGACGGATAGTGAAGTCTTAGTAATAGGGTCACGTTTGGCACCCTTCGGGTACGGAACCCTAAAAATGAGGACTTGAGTTTTCAGACGAACTGATTGACATGCATACATACAAGGTTATTGTGTCGTTATGTATTAAAGCAAATACGAGTTTCAAAGCTCAGAACTCAGTTCTGAGTAGAAGCAAATCAAACGGTTACTGCTTCAGGTCCGCGGATTTTCCTCGAAAGAAAATTCGGGATTTACACGCCACGTTTTACCACTTGCCGGGATGTAAACAAAACGTGGCTTTGGCCTGATGAATAGTTTATAGCTGAAGCCATTCGAATTTTCCGATCTAACCACTGAAATCGGCACTTATTCCCTGCTTTAAACTCCGGCGAAGTAGTTCGCAAATACGTTGTTTAGTTTTGGGCGAGCCACGTCCGTTCTTAGTGGTTTTCCGGCGGGCATTGTCGGTTGCATCTTTTTATTCGCCATTGACCGGGAATTGTGTGCGGCAAATAATGCTCACGGTTTTCCCACACCCAGCTGTTGAATGCACACTGTAGTGTTCCTCTATTCAGAAGTATCATGTACCTAGGTCGTTAATACATACAGGTACCTACATGTAAATAGATTATTTTTTCATTAACACTTTAACAACAATATTCATTAAGCCGCAGAAACTCTGACTTAATGCTCTTCTTTTTCTTCTTCTTTGAAGCAAGATCTAAATTAATTCTTACTTTAAAACTTAGAACTCGTTCATTGAACCAGTTTTAACGCCAGAAATATTTGTCACCTAAATAGTCTTCAATGTTATACTTTTTTGCGCAGGGTCTACTTTATACTATACATACATACATAAAGTCACGCCTAGATAAAAGCAGAATTTTTCTCTGCCTATGATCCTGAACAACTTTAGCTTCATCAACATATTATGGACGTAAGAACTGTGTTCTCCTAGTGGTAATAATTTAAGCCGGATATTTCAGTTTTTCTTGCTCTATGGTATGGTGTCTGTTACCTAACTGTAGTCTCTGCCTGCTCCTTGGTATACAGGCGTAAGTTTTTGTATATTGTATGTCTTCGAGTAGCAAATATTACTTTGGTAAGTATTTGTATCCGAGAGTTCAATGATATTATTTTATTTTATTATAATAAATATAAACAGTATATGTAAACAAAAATAGACCTGGAGGTCCCTTAAATTAATAAAACTATAATAATAAGCATGCAATCTTAACCAGTTTTGATTCTTAGTATTAGACTTGGTTACAGTTAGGTAAAAGTATGAGCCATTTTTACTTAATTCTATTTGAGCAATAGCCTACCCGTCTCTTTTTTAAATTCGTTTAATGTAACTGTAATTATATCAATATCTTGCAAAAAATCATTAAAACATTAAGGGCTGCGCCTACTTTTTTATAGGCCTGTTGAGTGTGAACTATAAGTAATTCCTGGTGTAGATACAATAAAGAATATTCTATCTATCTATCTATATGAGCATAAAATAATTGCCCAGAGCGTGACGAGATGCGAGGTACTCTAAGTGATATTTTTTCTAAAAGCGTAGAGGAGTCAATCTTGTTATTCAACAGTTTGAAGAGAATTGTGACATCAATGAGTTCACGTTGACTGCTAAGTGCCGGTAGGTGATGGCGCTCTCCACTCGTCGCATAATCAAGAAAAGAGTTTCCAGTTCGAAATTCCAGTGCTCTGAAAAACTTGTGCTGTATCCTCTCAATGCGGGCTTTGTGACATGCGTACTAAGGACTCCATACAACAGAGGCAAACTCGAAAATGCGACGAACAAAAGCAAAATAAAGCACTTTATAAGTAGAAGCGTTCCTGAATGGTTTGCCCAGACGAAGGATCATGCCCAATTGCTTAAAGGCTTTTGTGACTATGTGATCAATACAATATATGACCCCTAAATCGCGTCTCTTGCCATTTATGTTTTTTTTTCGTTTATAGAGTAGTTGTAAATAATTGGAGTTTTACGTCTCGTAAAAGAAGTAACATTACATTTGTCCACATTGAACATTAAGCAAATATCTCTGCAGAAAGTAAAGAAATTATTTATAAAGAAGAAGAAGAAGAAGAAGAAAGACATTTATTATACCAACAAGATACACCACAGAAACAAAACAAGCACACAAGCAACATAATATGCACAACAACAGAAAGAAAACTTAATACACAACAGACAAAATTAATAAATAAAACAGGACCGTAGATGTAGCCTGTGGTGTATCTACATTGCCACAAAAGGCAGCTGACTATACATGATACAATTTGGTATCATCTGCGTAAGGAAGAAAGTTTAATGAATTAATATAGTTATTCAAGTTATTAACGTACAAGGAGAAGAGAAAAGGTCCTAAATGTGATCCTGGGGAACACTGGAAGTAACTGGAAGATATTTGGATGTATAACCTTCTAACACAACAGCCTGGCATCGGTTCTCGGTATAGGACTTTATCCATCGAAAGAGATCCCCATGCATAACAGTTGATAACTTGCACATTAGTATGGAGTGCTGTATTTTATCAAAGGCTTTTGAGAAATCTGTGTAAATAGTGTAAACTTGAAGGCTTCTGTCGAGCACGACTATCACATAATCAGTAAAAGTTATTAAATTTGTGTGTAAACTTCTGCCTTTGTAAAAACCGTGCTGTTGGGATAAAATAAGGTTAGACAGGGCAGAAGTTAGCTATTCTGTAATCATTTTCTGAAATAATTTACCAAAAAGGCAGAGCTTTGAGATAGGTATGTATTTGGTAATGTCATATTTATATCCTCCTTTAAATACTGGAGTAATTAAAGCACGCTTCCAAATAAGAGGGAATGTTCCGTCTTTCAACGATTTTTCAAATTAGAGAGTGAGAGAAGACAGTTCTTTGGCGAAATGTCAATGTGAAATACCATCGGGCCCAGCACCTCTATTAATATCAACAGACTTAAGATGTTTGAAGACAAGCACAGAGATGACATTGAGGAAATGCTGTAAGCCGCATTCTCGGGGACGGGGACACTAGAGTCAATGGGATCAGTGTTCGAATCGAAAACAGAGTGGAAAAAATTGTTAAACATGTTACTAATGTCTTCACCCTCAGTAGATCTGTTATTTTTATAATACATACAGTTAGGACCTTCATATGAGCATTTTTTACTTTTTATAAATGAACAGAAGTACTTGGGTGACAATTTAATTATACTGGGTGTTTCCAAAGAGTCCGGTAAAATTTAACGGGTTTATTATGCTCGGCTATACAAAAAAACTATTATTATGAGACCAACACGCAAGCAAGATAATTAAGCCCATATTCTCTCTCTGAGAGAAGGCCTGTGCCCTGCAGTGGGACGTATATAGACTACAAAAAAATTATGAGTCCAACTCTACAATATCGGAAAAAAATAAGCAACAAGGAGGGGGTTCAATAAGTAGTGAGAATGAATAAAAGGCAATAACATTTATCATATGATACTTAACATAGTCACCTTTTTAGTTGTATACACCGCGCATATCTTTTTTCTAAACCTAAAAATTCCTTTCTTGAAAAAATCTTCATCTTGATTTTCTGAAAAACCTAGTACTGCGGTGATCACTGCGTCATTGTCGTCGAATTTCGGGCCTCTTAGATATTCTTTCAATCTCGAAAATAGATAAAAGTCACTAGGAGCAAGTTTTGGAGAATATGGAGGAGGTTCCACCAATTCGAAGCCAGCATCATTGATGGCATCATTATTACTTACTTCCGTGTGGCGCCGGATTAAGAATAGCGTCACTCCATTTCCTTCCATGGCTGTCGTAGAAGGCGACTAAGGAAATCAATTACCAGGAGATGGGCAGCAGCGTCTTCCTGAGATTCCAACCGCATACTGCGATCGCTAAGCCACCTGCCAAGCGTGGCGATTATGGCAAAACCCCTCATGGTTATGAAAACCATGATCAGGCCTATGTCCTGCAGTGGGCGTCAAGTGGCTAATGATGATGATGATCATTGATGGCAGCCATCGCAACTTTGAATTTGTGCGCTGGGGCGTTATCTTGATGAAACAAAACAACTTTAGGGAGTTTGCCACGCCGTTTTTCGCGTATTTCGTCACTCAACTTCTTGATTTGTTCTGCGTACATATTCGTACATATTGTGGCTCCATGACTAAGATATTCAATCATCACTACCCCTTGGCTGTCCAAAAAAGAGGACCCATGATTTTGTCGACGGATGGAACGGCCTTGAATTTCTTAGGGGTCAGTGATGATGGTCTCTTCCAAGTCATGGATTGTTTTTTTTGTTTTAGGATCGTAATGGTGAAGCCATGTTTAATCCATAGTTAGAAATCAGAACACCATCGCGAAACCGTAGAAAAGAAGGAACATGAACCCCTAAGGTCTCTTGCAAGTCTTGATTTACTTGTTCCGTAGCAAATTTTTTCCAACATACATATAGTAGTTTATGCAACTGTCATATAATGAAGGGTATTAAAACACGAGTGTGAGTTTATGAAACGAGCGCAGCGAGTTTCATAATAGTAACGAGTGTTTTAATACCCGTGTTATATGCAGTTGCATACACTACTTTATCTTCACTAATGCAATTAAAAATTTAATTCACGCGTACGTGTATAATCACAGTGATTTTGCCGCCATTAAAATTTAACCAATGAGAGCGCAGCTGCGCGCTTCAATAAAACGCGACCAACCTGATTGGCCCTGCAATCAAGTTGGTCGCGTTTTATTGATGTTATAATGAGATTTTACGATATCGATGTGAATATTATACCATCATGTGAAATTGCTTAAATTGAGTGTTTTGTTGTCTGCGTTATAACAGTAGTAATTATAAGTCAAGTATTGAAAACATAAGTAGAATGTTACAACATTAGTGTAGATAAAATTAATTACCGTGCGAACTTCGATTTTCTCCATATTCGATTCACTCGTTGCGACAGAACACAAGTAAGAACCTTCTATGATTGAAAAAACAAAAGAGCATTTTTATTTTATTTCATTTGCTATTTGTGTTGTTTCTTGTAGTCCTTACTTACGCTACGGTATAAGAACGTGTAGATATTAGATGCTATTAGTAACTATTGTCAAACACATATTATTATGTATTTTGGAAGAAGCCTGGCTACCCATAGCACAGGGAATCCTAGTTTGGGAGCCAGTAACCACTTTTTTAACCTTTTTCTAAATATATTTTTTTTCATTTTCATTTTCATTTTTATTATGTCGGAAAATAAGTGGGCTATGCCTGCCAGTTTTTTTTTCTCTATCCAAGGAATTTTGCATAGTACCCCTCGTAGTTCTATGCAAAATTTTAATATTTGATCTAGTGAATACATAAAAAGGTGATATTTTTTTCATCATCAAAAGTTGTTTGTGTCGGTGAGTGGAATGATCCCTTTAAGTTTCACCTGACCTTTCTAAAATACCCTGTATTTGTCGCTCAATCTACAGGTATAATAGAATTTAAAGCTCAACCGCGCCTTAATCATGTAACAACGAAGCAATTATAATGGCTAACTTTGCAGTAACCGCTGGGGTCAGTGTCGCCTACGACACTGTTCTATTTTAATCTGTGGGAAAGTACAGCTGCTTCCATTTTATTTACCTTTATTGTAAAACCACAATAATTACCATTGAAGTAAACCCAACATCGTAAAATCCACCTTCCAGAAATAGTAATCCCTATGCTATAAAGACAAAGTTGATCTCTATTATACTAAGTAATTGAGCGAAGTATGTGTGTAAGTCGTTAAGAATTAACGGCCGAGACATTCTAAAACTAGTATTGGCTTGTAGCGCAGCTGTAAATTCACATTGTTGAAAATAGCATCGATTTAGAACCAACTCCGAAAAAGACCTGGGTTAGCGCTTCAATACCATAAACCGAGCAGGTACTCTTAAATCTTCTACAAAGTCCGCCAACTAATCTAAATTGGCCGCGCAAGCAAGCTTATAGAGACTCTTCTGCTGGCAATAAAGCCGATACATGTCACTTTAAATTATGACAATCCAATAACCGAGTAAGTAGGTATAGAGGTACGGTTCGCGCGAGGCCTAAATTGTCTGTATCGGCGCCGATGCCAAGTAGCGAGAGGCCTATCCCCGTGGCCTGGCGTCAGCGACTAACACAAACTGCGTCGGACCTATTGCACTGATGCCAAGAACGCCGACGTACTAGTTTATATTGCAGTGAATCTCAACAAGCGTGCACATATGTGTTGCAGACGTGTATGTGTGACGCAATGTGCTTACCGCCACCATGTTGTATAATGTAATATCGAGTCTTCCTCGGATAGACTTGACTCGACATACGTACAAGAAAGGCGTGCCTGATCAAGTAATGCGCTATATAAATGCAGCGACTGCGTTCTTGATTGGAGCATTGCATTTCCATCTAATGAATAAGCCACTACCTAGCTGCCACTAAAATCAAGGCAGTCTTCTCCTTGTTTATTTCAGGGAAGTTAAGGGCTACTTCCGGTTAAAGTGGGCGATTGGTTTTACCATGACAACGGGCTAGTTCACCTGGAGCACGGGGCAGGATAACGTCGGATGTGGCTCCACGTGACGCGTTCCGGCGTGCAACGTGCTTCCCGGTCACGTGACACTGGGTCTCTTTATAATCCTACAACGGAGTCAGCGCTAAAACTATTAAGCTATGAATAAAAGTTTAAAACTAAAAACCACGCATTTGTCAGCTATGCACCAAAAGCTTCTGCTACACTAAAGTAATTATAATTGATAATTGAAGTAATTATGATTAAAAATTATAAAAAATGTGCAAAAACACGATTTTCTCGGTAATGTAGTGTAGCACACAATAAAAGTAAAATACAACTTCCTACTTTATAATTTCGTACACGCTTATTGATATCGTTCAGTCCATTAATTTCCTGGATTTGCTCTTATATCATTCAGACAAAGCGCTCCACGTTTTTAAGCTTAGCCACTGATTATTAAGAAATTGGGAAAAAGTTTTCTACTTTTTAGTGCATTACCGAGAAAATCGTGTTCGTAAACAATTTTACTTATATTTTTTAGTTGCAGTCCGCAGTAGCGCTACCTAACTAACAGGTGCTGAAGCTCATGTTGAAGTTAGCCTAACGATAGAAATGGACAGGCTAATAATAAATGGCGCAGTGGAGAGAGTTTTGAAGAATTCCACTATTTACTCCTTTATCAGACCAGCCAAACTATTGTATTCATCCGAATTACATACAGTTGCCTAGTTTTAAATTGATACGACAGTTAGAATTCGGTTACAACTGATATCCTAAATTTGTGATCTTCATATGGACTACAGACGGTTTTATAGATACGTCGTATAAGAAAAGCTAATAAAAGCGTGTTCATTAAAACAACTCAGGTTTTTAAGTTTATCTATCCTAGTTTTGATGATTTTTCACGGTTCCCGTGGAGAACGAATTGACCACATAGGTACGTAAGTACTCAAAAATTAGCCTAAAGCACAGGAAAACGAAGATTATTATAAGAGAAACTGTCAAAGCTTTATGCTTACGTATAGAAGTTCCAATTTTTATACTGTGGAAATTAAATGCTAAATAGGATGAAGTGGTAAATATGAAATTGGAATCGAAAGACTAGCGACAAATTGGAATCGCGTTTCAAAAACCTAACCGAATTATTCCACACATTAATTGGTCAATGTAGAGTCACTTGCTTGACAAAGGGCCGGTTTCTGAATTGAGAATTTCACTAAGTAAATACTTAAGTAACGTTCTGTCACGCTCTTTAGTAAGAAATTCCAAGAGACGGCACTATATTAACCATTTACTTAGCGAAATTCTCAATTCACAAACTGGGCGAAAAACGGCAAAAAGGTTAATTCAGGGCCATACAGCTAAATCCGTCTGTCTGTCCATGTCTAAGCGTGTTTATAAATATGATCCGAATCGCAACAGGGGTTGTGATTTGGGGTTGTATTTAAATCACCAATTTGTGGTTGTACGTATATCTTCAAAATATGCGCCAGGGAGAGAGACCCAACATGCTTATCAAGCTTTTAATCTGACAATGAAAGACTTAGCTTCGGAGTATTGGTAATAATTTTATTGAAATAAACAGCGTTCTCAAATGTACCTCAGACACTAAGAATTCAATTAACCTGTCAAAAACATCTTGAAGACTCCGAAATACTACATGCCTAAACACACGTATGACGTATTTAGCGCCTTTAAGCGCAGAAAGAGAATATGGTTTTCTACTTGCCACGAACCTAGCAAACTTTCGTTTTAATATTCCTTAGTCGCTGCACTCACACTCGCCGGTTACGTCACTTTTTTCTTGCCCTTCCCTAATACATCCTAAAGCATCCCCTACTGTCCTTTCCGTCGATTTCTTTCGTCACTTTTTCCTTCATTCATACTTCAGTTGCGCTAGATTGTAGTTTTTTGTGAAAAATCTAAGTTATAGATTTTAATTCCAATCTCACTGCGGGCGCAAGCATTACTCGTCTGACACAAAACTGTCGCTTGCGGACTATGATTGTGCCACTGCTCCAGTTTCGATGATAGAGTTTTTAGTTGTCGAGTAAAGTTCATTGTAGCGCAAACAATTGGCTGTGCCTCAATGTGGCCGCTACTGATTGTTTCCTCATGGTGAAGCCATAAAATGGTTATAAGGTTGACTAGGAATCGGAGGGTGTTAGGACGCCCATCAGCTTGCTCGGCTAATGATCAAAACAGATTACCGATTGTGGATGGATGAGAATAGCTGCGGACGGAAAGTAGTGGTGTGCTGTGCACCATCTTTTTCGTAACCAGCCTAACACTCCAATTAGAGTTTGTAATTTCCAACCATTTTAATTCACGCGTTTTATATGCAGAAATTGTCGTTCGCAGATTTTTTCGAAATATCCGATAATTTTAATAAATTCGCGCTTTACGCTTGCCTTATCAATGTCGCGGCCTTCAGTAAATCATTGTCCTATATTGTCCATTTAGTGTAATTGTGTTACATTAAAAACCGCAAAATTATAAAAAAAAATTAAAAAGTTAATTGATCAATACGTTTTCAAATAGGAAGAATAATAGTAGTTTTTATAATTGACAAACTGGAACCGTCATGTTTCAGGAATTGAGTTGAAGAATTGAGAGAATTGAGAATAGGAATTTTTTTTAAACGCACTTTTCAAAAATATCTCGACTTAAACTCGAATCTATTAGCCATCCAGAGCAGTGCGTGCATGCTGCGGGTCCGCGGGTCATTGTTCTGTTAGACGGTAAGGCGGTGCTAATTATTCGCGCATTTTTTAAACAAGATTTCTCAACTATTTTTGTTTTTAATTTCTGTCTATACTTAAAATTAGTAGTCTAAATAGATGCAACTTTTAATTACTAATTACATAACAGCGGCTTTCAATTCACCGTGAACGAAGTCACTCACGACAAATTGAAAAAAAAAATAATTATTCTTATACTAAAGTTGCCCTTTCCATATCAAAATTTCACCCTAGCAAACTTCGCTGGTAATTTGTGAAAGTGTCAAATGGTAATTAATGACTTGACAGCTTGACAGTGAATGTGTTGTTGCTAAGTCATTTGGTCGGCATGTGGTGGCAGAAAGGAAGGAAAAAAAAGTTAAAATTATTTTTTCACGTCAAATTCGTCATAACGTTGCCAATCTTTATTAATTTAACTAACCTATGATCTCATCAAGCGCGCAGCTGCCTAATTAGCTATTTTCATTGCGAATAAATGTGTTTCCTGTTCTATGAAATGTTATCATTTTTCTGTGTATTAAATATGTCCAACGGCTGTTTTGAATGACTAAAATAAAAGTTGATCTTGCAGTTTCCTCGCAATATTGAGGCATGTTTTATTAATTTTGAAAAATAAATACATTTATTTGACGACAGTGCCTACTCAAAAACAAAAATCATGCAAGAAAACACAAAAAAATAACCGATATTAGAAAGTAACAAAAATTTTGCTAAGTACGGAACACAAAAACCACTGAAATATAAAGAAAAATACTATTACATTTAAAAGAAGACACACCATTTCGCATAGGTAATTATATTTTTTTGGAAAAAAGAATTTCCTAGAAAGATAAGAAAATAAAATGAAAAAGAGACTCGAACTTGAACTGATCGAATCTGAGCTACCGAATAGGTCACCTAGAAAGTGAACGGCAGAATCTCTTCAGAATATTTAAAATAAAGCATTCTCGAATAGGTTCGTCAGCCCGTTGGGATTCTCGCTGGCTGCGTCTCGGCGAGTGGGTTAATGACTCGGCAAAAGGTCGGCCATTGTTTTGGTAAACAATACCGCTGCAGCGTCAATCCTTTTCCAGTTATTCGCCGCTCGGGCAGGTGCCGCGACCCTTTTAGCTTGACGTGACGAATGTCGGCATTTACTTATGGTTTTGAACGTTCGCTCGTGTTTGTCCGAATTTCGAAGCTCAGCTCGATTATTGGTTTTGGTTCTGCTAAGAGTGGGCAATGCTATTGCCAATACCGTCAACATGGCAGCAAAGCAATAGAAGCTACGAAACTATTTATTCTCAGTAGCAGCTATCGTAATGTCGGGCATGTATTTACTTTGTATTTATTTACTTTGGTGTGTATCCTCCTATCTCTCCTCTCCTCTCCTCTCTTCTCCTTATTCCTTCACTTATATTTACTTATTAAATTTAGTTTATTATGGTGTTCCTCTATATTTCACACATAGTAATTTAAAACTAATAATATATGTAAGTATTTTATGACGATATATTTTTTTTTACTTTATTGTATGTATGTTATTGAATTTGATTTAATTCTTTAACTGCACCACGGCACGCACTCCGTAGTACAATTATGGGTTACCGTAGGCACTGACTGAAAATTACTTCCTCAGCACAACGCTGAGTCAGCTGCCTTTTGTGGCAACGTAGAAACACGACAGACTACATCTATGGTCCTGTTTTATTTATTCGTTTTGTCTGTTGTGTATTTAGTTTTCTTTCTGTTGCTGTGCATATTATGTTACTTATCTGCTTATTTTGTTTCTGTGATGTATCTTGTTAGTATAATAAATGTCTTTCTTCTTCTTGTTCTTCTATTGTCTTCTTGCTACGCAATCTTTAAATTGATGTCGTTTTTCGAATTGTCCTTCACAGCATGGAGGTGTCCAATTTAACTTACTCCGAACTGACAAGTACATACATATTTTGACACTTTGGAGTCGTCAAAATGGTTGGCCCGATAGTGTGGGCAGTTATGTGTTGTTCGGCAATCTGCGATCTACTCGCACAGATGGTACATTTGCAGTAGCCGCCTGCCGAGCGCCACGCTCACGGTAACTGCTACCAACCTAAAAGGTTACTTCGGGATGTTTCGAAAACCCTATAAAGCAATAATTAACCGGAAGTCCGTTACCCGAAACCGGCGTGCGTGCATGCAATGACTAATGAATGTTGAGGAAGCGAAAGAGATCTGTCAGGATCGTAGCAAGTGGCAGTCCCTGGTCTCTGCCTACCCCTCCGGGATATGTTATGTTATGTTAAGTCCGTTACGTTTGGGTAGTTTCGTGAACTGTCCTGAATCAGCTTCTGGGAATAAACACTGACAAGTATTTGTTAAACTAATAACCTTCTAACATTTAGTGCTATTGATGCCCTCTTCTGATGCTTAAAGATCAGCACCATACTAGAACCATTATTGGTTCTACTAAGAGCAGATGGTGGTATTTTTTTGGTCCACTAAAACGATCAGGTTTCAATATCAGCTTTAAAATAAATACCGGCCAAGTGCGTGTTGGGTCACGCGCAGTGTAGGGTTCCGTAGAAAGAGAGGGTTTTATCTGCTTGACAGTACTCACAACTTCATCGACGTAATTTTCGATGGAGTTTGTACGAAGTTTTCCGTGAAGTAAAGCCATGATAGTTTTCCTTATAAGTTCAAATAATAAATATATGGAGTGGGGACGGCGGCATGGGAACATTTAGTGCTGATCTTGCCCACTCCTGAAGCTTTAAGTGTAGCTCGCTTTTTGGCTTGCTTCTTATCCTAGTTACTGTTGTGGGACAGAATAAATATAACCCATTGTAAATTGCCATTTATTGTAACCCAAAACCAATCCCAAGAAGTATTAACCTTCGCGTTTTATCACAATGTCGTGGCTTTGATGTGTAAATTTTGAAAACTTAGGAAAATTGTTTTCCCAGAACTAACATAAAGCGCGGAAAAAACTCAAATAGAACCTTCAATTAACTTTCGACAAATTAACAGAAAAGAGAAAAATAAAAAGGCTGCGGCTGGCGACGGGGGTGGCGGGTCGCGCATGGGGAGGGGAGGGGGACGGAGGAATAACTCGGATCGCGGATAATTAATAGCTTCGTTTATGTTTCTGCACTTGAGAGTCTTGATTGTGAGGCAGCCGCTTTATACTTTTTTCAGTGTCAAATGGCCTTTGTTACTAGCAAAGTATTACAGTGAATAATATAATTATATTCTTTTTGTTGCACTAACCCGTGCTGAGGATAATTTTAAAAACCTATTTAAAGGCTAAAAATTCCACCCATGCCGGGACTTGAACCCGCGACCTCTGGCTAACCGCGCGTAATACAGAGAAGTTTGTAAAGAGGCTCGAAATTTCGCCGATGCCTGCATTTGCCCATTAGCTCAGTTGGAAAAGTGCTGGCACGGTTAGCCAGAACTCGCGGGTTCAAGTCCCGGCATGGGTGGAATTTTTAGCCTCTAAATAGGTTTTTAAAATAGTGAATAATATAGTTATCAAAAGTATGAATACTTTTGGTCAAGATAACGTTTCAAACCGTTTCTTCAGTGTCAATTATTATACACTTTCAAGAAAGAATAAAAGTTAAAATTCTTAATTTTTGTGCTTTTCCATACATATTGAACGTTCAAGTTTTGAAGAATTCGAGGAAAGAAAGATAGTGAGAGATTTTGAAACTTACACGTGCTACACTGACGACACTATTATACTCTATTTTAGTGTTCTTCAATTCAAGGGTACAATCTTCGATCTTTCACGGTCTAATTAAGTACCACCGCTCCAAGCAGGTATACTCAATTAAGACGCGTTAAATTTATTAATAACCTCTACCGGACTAGGGATCTCGAGTTGATTGGGTGTGTGTGTCGAACATCGTCGTGAAGTGTTTAGGTCCACGCCATTGTTATTCACGGCGCGATCCTCTGCGTACACGGGAATGACATTTTGTCCGGGAAACATTGACCGCCTGAACTCGATTTTGAAATTCGAACACGGGTGCCGAACATGCTTGAAATAACCTTTGTATTTTCGTTTTTTTAGGAAGAAGTCCTGCATTAATGAAGCTTTACTTCTAGGGGGAGACGCTAATTTGAATCTTGTACGCTTTTTGTACGGTGTAGTCCGACTAAGGTCTTTCAAAAAACGATGAGCAGTTTACGCTCATTCTAAAAGGTCTGTGTAAATTTATTTTAAATACTTCAAGTACTTTTATAACGAAAAGGTGTCGTTAAACAACGACAATAAATTATCGATTACACACAATGATACCGCTTGTATTGTGAATGAGTTTAACAGACATAAAGTGATACAAAAGTTTCTTACGAACAAAGTTTAATTGTGCGTTATAAAACACGGGTATGAAGTAGGACGGCCCTTGTTATTGTCACGGGAAATTACAGTGAAATATTGCGATTAGTTGAGCTTCTAGGTGCCAACTTCGACGGTTGTAATTTTAACGCTAAGAAAATGTTTTTCCGTCACCTATTTAAAATAGTTACTTAATGGGTACGTCCTTAATTAGAGAGCGCACGGTGAGAAACTAAGGCTCTTCTTCCGACTTAATGAGGAGGCAATCGTTTGATCCCTTTCGCACAGATTTGGCCCCGCCCATCGAGCGGAGAAAATCAATAACATTCAGCAGAATTGCGTTCGGTGAGCTACCTCGCTGACGTGCCGCAAAGAAATGATTGAAGTCTTTTATGTTCGGGGGAAATCTTCGTATGTTGCTTAAAAGTTTGATGGGTTCTTGATGCTTCGATGCTACGGCGCCTTAATAGTTCCTAACATAATTTTCATTCCTGTCGTTTTCGTAAAATGTGAAATGAACCGTGAAGAAGTTAAAAACGAATCCCCCGGAATAAGATTATTGTTTATTTTCATTAACTCGAGTCCTCATTTAAAGTTATTGTGGAATAACTTTTTATTGGGCCTAGTTTGGATTAGAGTAGATAGATTTTTGATAAAGAAATAATTTAAATGGGGTTCAATTTATACCTCTACTAGGTGACCCGGAAAACGTTCTTTTGTCATATTAATTAGCCTGTGACTACTATTGCACACAGTACTTGGGTGTGCAAATACCTTAGTGCTTAAAATAACCAATCCAAGATGGGCGGGCTTGGTGATTAATAAGCCCTCGCAGTACTTTCTCTCATTGAAAGAAGGCCTCTGCTCTGCAGAGGAGGTTTATGTATGTGTATGTAAGTAAGTTTGATTTTTTGTCGACTAGCGCTGTTAGCAATATTTCGTTTTAGTTGATACTTCTTTTGAATTACTAAAAAGTATCAAGTTACGCTCAAAGCGCAATTCACGTGACCGGTTTCAACTTTTACGTTCGGGACATCGTACCCTTGTATCGGTACGATATTGTTGTTACACGATATCCACGTGGCGGACAAAAAAATAAGTTTTGAAAAATCATACGTGGAGTTTCTTTGCTGCTTCTTCTTCACAAACAAATAGAGCCTTAGAAGTCGGCTAAATTGCTTTCAATGCAAATGTTTATTATACGGCATAAACTGACTTTGAGTTTGAGGCGTCACTTATAGAGACGCACTTGTATCACTATAGTTGCGTCACGACTCACGGGTATCTATTTTCCGATAGCCGTAAAATACATTTCAGCTAGGCATTTCACAGAAAGCGGGTTTCCGATAAATTCGAAAGATCCGCACGACGCCTCCGCATCCGGCGGAGCGGGCACCTGCATTAATTACAAGATTTAGCTTCATCCCTTACATTAATAACGATAGACTGGCGCTTGAAACTCTCTCTTTCACTCCAACTCTGAAAGGATTTTTAATGTGTCACAGATGGTTATTCGAAATTACGTCTTCATTTAATAGCGTCGTGCGTTGTTAATGCACATAATTCATTGTCATTTAATGGGGGTCGATTGCAGATGCTACCCTTGATTGGGTTTAGCTTACATGCCAACCTGGGCTCTTGTGACTGTTTCGTCTTTTCATCTGAATACGATATTCGCATAACACACCCTTCTAAAGAATTCCGCATATTTTTAAACTTCCTATTGTTGATACCCGTTCCTGTATACAGCGCGCAATATCAGGAAGATTAATTACAAAAAGCGCATTTTATTTTTAAGAATTTATAACTTTGTCGAGGTAGCGGCATTCAAAATTTAATTTAAAAATTCCAAAGTTAAACCAGACAGGTGAGCCAAACTGCTAAGCGAGTTATGAATTTCCCGCACACAGTATGTAGTTTCGGGAATTTTTCTGCAAACCGCCAACATTCTGGCTTATCTCTTAAAGTTATAATTATACTGATTATTCATACAGCCTTTTGATATTAAAAATTGCTTCATTTTAAAAGTCTAAGCCACGAAAAAAATACGGCATAGATACCTATATGTATAAAGCTGAAAAATCCGCCGTGTTGGTGATAAAACAGGCATTTCGGTTGCTATGTAAAGTGGAGCAATTAATGTGAGTAAAGTAAGGCTGATCCCTTCCATTTAATGACGGATGGCACGGTGACACCGGCACGGCCGTGCGCCCCCGAACGAGTCGCTGCTCACCGTTGATTGATTTGGGTAAACACCCGAACTGATCCCGTTCTCACTCAATTAGGCACAAAGAACCTCCAAAAACACCCAATTCACACTTAAGTGGAGTCGGTTTTTCGGTGAGTTTTCAGTTTGCTTGTTGATTAATAAACCATCCTACAAATTATTTTATTATAAAGCGCGTCGTAAATCTCAAACGCCGAGTTTGTCCAAATTTCTGGCTAGTCTGGATCTCAGGCAATCCGATGGGCAAGTCAGTGACTTTAATCATTGTGACGTCTACGGGCGATTTTTATAAAAAACAGAGTTGTTTAACAGCTAAGCTACTTATTGACGTGTCTAAGATATGCTCTATTTTAAAAATAGATCAGCAATTTTGTTCCAATCGAAGTAAGCCTACTTAAAGCCGGCTTATATCATAACGTGTGATTAGCAAAGGGCAAGATAAAAAGTACCCGAAACCGGCGTGCGTGCATGCAACGACTAATGAATGCTGAGGAAGCGAAAGTGATCTGTCAGGATCGTAGCAAGTGGCAGTCCCTGGTCTCTGCCTACCCCTCTGGGATACAGGCGTGAGTTTATGTTATGTTATGATTGGTCCCACACTGAGGAGACCAGGCGACTATCTTCACAAAGCCGTCCTGAAGTGGACTCTTTGTGGGAACAAGAGACTTTGAGAGGCCGCCCCAAAAACCACTTTTTGTAAGAGGTAGAGAGCCTGGTACGAAATCGACCGCGATGGCAGAAAATACTTCGAGCCCTAGAGGAAAAAATACTAAGAGTCCCTTATGAGACGGAATGACGACGATGATGACATTTTCGTAAAGCAGTAAAATAAAAGTCCAATATTGGCATATACACAACACAAGGAGGCTACTCCCTTATTAGAAGCCTAGTGCGTATGAATTCCAAATATTCTGATTGCGGAGAGAAATTATGTTCGTCGTTTATCTACAAATATCTAAAAGTACTAATAAAATACCACGAATGTCAATGGCGCTTTCTGACATTGTCTTTGAATGAAAGCTATTAAGTTTTATTTGGATTTTAACTTTGAAGTAGGTACCAAAGTAGTTTATTAAGAAAGGTCTTACTGAGAAAGATGTGCTATGAGTTAAATGACAACATAAAGTGTTGACATAGAATGTGTATATTGTACACGATGCATGTGATCGGTCATTAATTTTAATGACTGTCTATGCTTTTACAGCAATATGTAAAATGTTTCTACACATGCACTGCGGGACCGACATTTCGTTCGTTAAACCAAAAGGACATCAAGTCAAAAAAGCATACTTTTTATTTTGAAAGGATATGACTATTTTTAAACACTTCATATAATTTATATGCGTCATACGCTGACGGGTGTTAAATATGTGTAAAAATAAAACAAAGTCGAGAAAAGAAAAATAGTAGAGTGCTCTTTCATTACATGCTTAGTGTGTTGGGCGGTTTCGACATCAAAGTTGGCATAGTGCTCGTTAAAACGGCCGTAAATCTAGCTAACAGTTTAGTAGTTGCAAAGTTAAAAGACTATTAATGTTTTTTTTTACCGTTCCATTGTTGACCTTTGCTGCTAACCGCCTAATTTGAATGGGGTTCCTTTTGGCGTAGCGTGGAGTAGCTGGGTGAGTTATGTGCTTTTTTCTCTACACATTTATTGGACCACATTATATTGTTACTCTCAATTTCAATTTCAGAGTAGTAAAAAAATTACCGATCTCCTGCGAGGCATTCCTTTCCGTCCGTTCAACCATAGACTTAAACTCTAGCAACATCCTATTATAGGCATAAAAGTTAAATGGGGCAATTGTAAATGTCAAAGAGGCGGGGACAGGCACGCGATAATGCCTAGTTATGTTATTCAATTAGTCGCCGACGAGCCTTCGTGATGAAAACAAACGCGCGTCACGTCACCCTGCACGTGTCCGACAAACCAACCGTAGTTACTGGCGACAATTTAATATTAATTCTATTTTACTAGCGGCAGGGTCGCTTTTTACTTGCCTGGAAGGAAATGTGTTTTAAATTTTATCATTCAGGTAAAGCTTTCTGATTGCTCACTATTTCGATACTAATGTAGAATTACGTTCGGATGACGGTAGATAGACTAAGGGGCTCCATGTAGTAATACTAGCGCCGCCATTGGAACAAAACCGGCACAGTACGTGTCGTCGGGCCACGCGTAGTATAGGTTTCCGCAGAAGGAGGGGTTGTATCTGCTTTGCAGAACTAACGACTTCATCAAAGTAACTTTCAATGGATTTTGTACGAAGTTTTCCTTTGATAAGTTGGTCGTCTATTACTCGTTAATTTGTAAAGCCTACGATAGTTTTTCTTTTAAGTTCAGTATTATGTGCTACTGCCCTGATTTTTTTCACGTTTCTATTATCAACCATTTAGCCTGGGAGCGCCCTACTCGGACAAAAATGTGCGCTTTAAAGCTTAATATTTTGCAAATGGAACCCTAAATTGAAAAATGGTCTTCAATCCAACGATACCCGACACTATAGTGTAGATGGGAAAAAACAAAATTGCACCCCTAATTTAGGTTAAAGGCAGGTACACTAAAAAAAAAATTATGATTTTATTTTACCGTGTTGTCGGCGTACTAAATGTCTATATCTATGCCAAATTTCAGCTCTCTATCACTTTTCATCTCTGTGCTAAGTTGCAGACAGACAGACAGACGGACATGGCAAAACTATAAGTCCCAGGTTCGTGATCCTAGCCGATCTCGGCCGTGGATCCTAACATGATGAAGAGATTGGTCTAACAATTTTTGCATAAACGATCTTTAAAAAAAGATACAATTTTTTCCCATGAAATTTGTGGCGCTAGTATTACGACACGAGCTCCTTAAGGCTGTTCTTACGACGAGCATGCTGTCTCGCTCGCAGAATTTAACATTTTTAATTTTTGTGATAATATGAGTAAACTTTGATAGATGTGGTCTGAGGGTTTGATGCATAATTAAATTACGAACATTTTAAATATATTTTTGTTTTCCTATACGTATTATTTAATAAAGAAAAGTTGTTGCCAAAATAATTTTAATTGGATTGAATTGAAAAGCGATGGTGGGCTAGTGGGTAGAACATACGACTCGGAAGCGAGAGTCCCAGGTTCGATTCCTAGTGCGGGCAACCTATGCCTTTGTTTTCTAACTTAGGTATGTACATTTGTGAAGTTATACTAGCAATGCCACTCGCTAACTGTGAAGGAAAGCATCGTGAGGAAATCTGAGTGTCTGAACTGTTCACATACCTCAGCGCTGGAAATCGCCAAGCGGTGGGCACGCTTGGTGATTAAACCCATACTCTCTCTCAAAATTATAAATTTTGGAATCAAATTCTCTCAATCAAAAACTAAGTTCAGGACAAGAAAAATATTCCTCGAGTATCTGCAATTTAATTATTCATCAAACCCTCAGACCACATTCATCAAAAGTATACTATAATTTTATTACAATCAGTAAAAATGTTAAATTTTGCGAGCGAGACAGCATGCTCCATGTAAGAACAACCTTAATAACTTGATGTTTGATTTTACCATAGAAAGAATGCTACGATATAAATTGAAGAAATTATTGCAAATATAAAATTGAATACAAACGTATGTGGTCTATTCTATACTTATCAATGGAATCAGGCTTAGACATCATTGTTGGGGATTTCATCGAGATTCCAATAGGATTAAAATTCAATCTCTTTCTGGTTCAGAGCCGGAATAAAAACGATTATTTTGTGCTGACTGAACGTTACTGATAAAGGGGATTCAAAGCGGACTTGAAATAATAGAATAAAAGGTGTTAAAAATAAATCGCTTTTATTATAGAAGGCTTAGAAAACTTGTTTAATTTGAATTGCGATGTTTTTATGCCATTAATGACCAGTAAACTTATAAATGGTACCACAAAAGGACTACCCAGCATATAGACCTACAATAATTACATTTGTTCTATGATTATTTAATTACAGCAATATGTATATGTATATCCGCGGTGGGCACGCGTGTTGATTAAGCCCATACTCTTCTATCTGAGAGAAAGTCTGTGCCCTGCAGTGGGACCTGTATAGGCTACATATAAAAATACATTTTTATTTAAGTGTAGGAAATTTCCTTTTAGTTTTCATGACAATATCATTTTCATAAGTGTCGTAAGGATTAAAGTAAAGTTTAATTAAATTTTGTGTACGAACTATCTCGGGTCAAAGTATTAATTTCTTTTTTATCGTTATGTATGTTGATATAAGAAGTATTATTGTTAAACTGGCTGGTTAGTCTAGCGGTATCACGTCTGATTACCATTCCAGAAGTCGTGGGTTTGATTCCCGTGGGTTCGTTACAAATAGCCTCAGTCTGGGTGTACTTCCATGTTTGTAATGTCCTTGGCTGGTTACCACAGCACACAACAGGGCATCCTAGTTTGCGAGCAGGACGAGTGATTGTGTTGTTTGAAAGTTATTTAGTTATATCTAAAAGCCGCAATTCCTGAAACATCCTAATCAGAGTTTGTACTCGTATATTACAATTTGAAATAAGTGATGCCCAGCGCCGACTATAAGGCGCTTAAAGAACTTGTATCTTTTTCGATTTTTATTACTTACGGAACAAGACAACAGATTTCCCATTATTTTCGTATGACAAATTAAATGATGTGGTATCGTTTTATCACACCAGCAGTTTTGTTTATTTAATTTTCAGGTGGTATACTTATCCATAACATGGAAAAAAAAAGCTTGGAAGATTTCATAGAGACACGTGTTTCTCTGAAAGTTTGATAACTTTCGTAAGTTGGCAACTGTGAAAAAAAAAACAGGTACCTAAGCTTTGCAGCAACTTCTTCAAGGTAAGGCGAGAAGCTCAACAAGCGCAATAAGCGTCCCAGCTCTGGCTGAGGAAAGTCAAATTGAGGGTAAAATTCCTGCCTTTTGAAAGTGCCTCGAGATTCATTGCCAAGTGAAAAGAGTGAAGTTAGCTCCTGTAGAGTTAGGGCGTGTAGTGTTAGAAGCTTGGCTCTACATGAGATCTGATAACTTTTTATGGTGTGAGGGACATGGTTTTGTCTTGGCAAAATTTTACTTAAAAATGTTTTGGGCGGGATTTCATTTCTTTTTGTACGTTGACTATGAGAATACTTTTTTGTTTTACAATTTTTTTCTTTATCCACATTTAAAGTGTGGGGGGTGATTAACTGAAACTCCTCAAACATGTATTTTATTGTTAGTTGTAACAAGAAGTCCCTATATCAATTTTCAGACCTCTAGCATCATAATTTGTGGAAGTCTCATACGAACTTCCATCCTGTTTAAGGGATTAGGGGGTGAAAGTCCCAAGTCTTATATTTTTTTTTGTTATTTGTGTACTAATACTAGTTTACATACCATATTTCAGCTTTCTAGGACTTCTGGAATATTATTATATGAATTTTGATGGTCATCAGTTAGTCAGTGATGAAATCGGGGTTTTTTAGGTACCAATAAAAGTTTAAAGTATATTATACGAGTATTGACATCATATCCTGAGAAGTTTGTTTATCTGGTATAATCCAATCCCAAGTTATGAGGGTTCAAAAATCGGGGAAGTGCAAGTCGGACTCGCTCACCGAGGGATCCATACAAATTTGTAGGCACTTACATATTGTAAATAGATAGATAGATAGATAGAGATTAAACATAGTTTAGGAATCGAGTCTCGCAGTTTTTCCCGAGCTTTTCCTGGAATTCAGAGACAATTTTTTTATGATTTAATTACAAATGTATAGTTTTAAGATTCTTCCCTGTATTTGTAGTATAAGACCATATTGGTTACCAAATTTCATAGTTCTAGGTCAACGAAGTACCCTATAAATTTTGATTCCCTTGAGTGTCAAAATATACGTTTTTTTCGGCATAAACGGCCTTATCTTTTTTTTACGTTAACTCAGAAGTTTGATTTTTTCTCAGCTTCGACGGACTGTAGACCTGAGTACATAATTATATTGTTTTAATTTCAACTGGATACCTCCATGCGTTCCCGAGATAAAGGGTCTTGACAGACAGACGGAGGGACGGACGGAAGTGATCCTAAAAGGGTTTCGTATTTTATTTTGAGATAAGGCATCCAGAAAAACGACGAAGCGCTTCCAGAAAAGGTATAGTGCCCTTGCGCTTAAATCGGCTCGTCTTGGCGGGGCACTACCGTGCCTCCAGATATAACCCTGCGTCATTATCGCTCCCTCTAGGAATGGGGAATATGCGTCTAATTTAGATCGGAGTGACATTGCATTTATACCATGACAATCGTATAAAAATTAAAAAATAAAAACTATAAAATTTTCGGGATTTTTGGGGTCACAAAAAATTCGAAAAATAAAGTCACTCTAATAACAAAAACCTTACTAGATTTAGTTTTTTCATTGAATTCTGAACGTTTTCTTATAACGGTGTACATGCATAAAACATTATTTTACGAGACAAATCAATTGCTAAACGCTTCATAAGTTATAAGGCGTTACGTGCAAGTTGTGACGTCAATTCAATTAAAAAATACTTTATTGCACAAAAGGGGTGTTTGTACAAAGGCGAGCTTAATACTAGTAAGTATTTTCTTCCAGCTTACCTTGGGTTATGTGGATAGTGCAAGGGGTAGAGCCAAGACAAAGATTTATTGCAAGAACAAAGATAAAAAATTAATAAATAATAATAATTATATAAACTATATTACAATAAAATAACATAGTTATTATAACAAGATACATACCAAATACATATAAAATATACACTTTAACACGAATAAACACAACTACTTAAAATTTACTTATATAATAGGATTATTACTCTGAAGTTCGAAGTAGTGCTCATGAATTCCACTTTTAAACATGTCGACTGACGGGGCCTGGCATATGTACACGGGTAGCGCTGACGTCATAGTTTGAACCCGATTTTTAAGGCGCGTTTTCGTACCACGTGACCATGTTGACGTTTCGGCAGGTTAATTATGAAAAGTATTAGTCGTACAGAAAAAAAATACCACGTTTATTCATCTTTTAACAAGGTCTCTCCGGTTATACTAGGGTCAGCAGCTCAAATTGACAAAACTAAGGATCACATAGCCCAGATTGGGCATATCCGTATCAGAGCCAAGTCGATCAAGCTGATATCTGAGGTCAGATACTTGGGTTTATTGATGGATGATCAGCTTCGTTTTGAGAGTCACGTCGTTAAAGTTGTATGCAATTTATGTTACCGACTCAAAGTATTATACAGGGTGCGGGACTACCTCAGTGTAGACATGCGAGTCAAGTTGTGTGTGTCGCTTGTTTTGTCCAAACTAAACTACTGTGATATTGTCTGTGGAGGCTGTCTGCTACGTAGGTCTGAAAGGTTGATACAGCGTGTGCAGAATGCGTGCGCTCGGTTCTGTTTCAGGATTCCCATCGAACCCATGTCACACCGTATTTGAATGACGCGAATCTGTTAAAGATGTCCGCACGGCGCATGCTTCACCTTGCTGGCTTGTTGTTCGGTGTTGTCAAATACGAGACAGCTCAATACTTGTTCAACAAGATTGTTTGGTCTCGTAACAAGTACCCTTGCAAGTCTAGAACAGTATTTCCGACGCACACAACGGCAGCCTTTCGAGGCAGTTTCAGATTCGCGGCGTCCAAATGTGTGGTCTGGGATTTGAATTGTGAAAATTAATCGAGAGCAGTATACCTATATTCATACCAAACCGCATATACACGACTTTATTGAATTTAATGGTTTGTGAATCGTGCGCGTATTAAACAGTTCATAGACATCACAATGGTAATTGAATCCTAATTATTCGGCGTGTCGCAACTGGGCATACGTAAATATAGAGCGCACGTAAACGAATGCCTTCGCTGCCATGTGATTCGTTCAGAAGTCATGAAATATTCCGCCGGTTAATTATGAGATCTGTCCGGGACGACGTCAGCGCGCGTCACGGCGGATGACGCGCACGTGCAGTCGAGCCCGCCAGCGTCACCCAATATGAAGACGCAGAAGATAATACGCTTTGCAGAAGATATACGAGCGCTTAGCATGCTTGCCTCGTGAAAGGCGAATAATTATTTTTTATTTTATTTTTATTTTAGAATCACCAAACAGAAAGTTACACTGTGACACGTTACTTAAGTAGGTACCTATAGTATATCAATGTTACAAAAACATGATTGTAGTGTACTATCTACGGGCTGGTGATCACAACACACAATGAATTTCTTATTAGGGTGGTAAGTATTACAACATCTAACACAATTTTACTTATTAGTTACAAACAGTGAAACAAAGTCTTAAAAATTGTGGATGAGACATTTAAACCAAGTTTTATCTAACTCTTGTCGAAAAGAGTGTCTTTAATTGAGTTGCCGGACGAAGACAATAAACAAATCTCGCGCCATCCTGCTTTCAGCCGCTACCTAAATAAAGCATTCCATTTTTTTTCAGTATAGGGCTGGATTTATACTGGACACTGGATTATCGGGTCTCCTGTGCACTCTTAGTCATGGTTTGATTCTACATAACTTTGGATACTTGTGAAACTATGACCGCTGACAAAACTTGATTGGATTCAGTGTACCTGTTTTCTTCCAGTCTCATTTTTGGGTCACAATGCTTCTTTAGCATTCAGGATTATGTTTTGCTCTAAGATTTTAATTCTGTTTAAGCATGTTTAGTTATTATCTTACAAACGATGTAATTTGGGTGCTCTCCATTAGCTTAGAATCCTAAGTATAACTATGTAACTTCCAAAAAAGCTTAGGTATTTCAGTGAATTCGGCTGATATAGTATTGATTTTCCGGATCCGGAGATAAATCAAAAAAATGAGGGTTTCTACTCATTAATACGAACATTTGTACTACGGGAAAAACTTTTAAGTTGAAAGTACCAGCTGTCTACATATTTTACTATAACTTTAGAGTGGGACAGCTGACATAATTTTTTCGATGTCAAAATTTTCTTGTCAGTAAAAGTTGTTTATATTGACAAGCATAATACCCTATTTCGAATGTCGGGTAGGCGCTAAAAGTGCACATTATTTAAACTTACATCCACAAATCAAAATCTAATATAATTAGGATAATCAACTTCATTATAATTATTTCTTAAATGTTAATGATCTACTTATCACGACTACTTTGAAAAATATTTATACACATTTTGGTATTTTGAAGGAAAATTGGGAACAAGGAAATACGCACTCTTATCCGATCAATCGGATAAAAGTGCGCACGAGAATGGCTAAGAGTACACACATATCAAGAGGGCTTTAACTACCCTAATATCAATTAATCATTACAAAATTGTATGATCCAAGTTCAGAGTAACATTTACAATTATCAAGCCACCACTGCTTGCACTTGGGGCACTCTATCCGATCTTCACCAGAAGAGTCTACGTACAATTTCGCTGCCCTTAAAAGTCAAATTTACTTTGTTTTGACTTTTGACTCTATGCGGGAAATGTGGTGGAAGTCCTCTGAGTTTTGTAACGACGTACGGATACCGTACGCGTTTCAGAATAATCTCTGTCATCTCTGGCGAAAATGCTACTGACCACTTAATTTCACCAGTTTCTATCCTTCTAAGAGCTTCTTCAATTATTTCTAGCGGAATATTTTTTTCCTTGTGTATTTCTCTTATTCTGGAAAATATTCTGAAAAATATATACATAGGTACCAAAAAAAAAAAAAATCTTATCAAATAGTAATTAACGAAGTGAACTGGAAGTAGACTAGTCGTATAAGAGTGCGCGCACACTTTTATCCGTCACTTCCCTGCGCACTGTTACACACAGTAACCACATTTCAACATTTCGTGCCAACACTACATCTTTTGAGGACTGTATGGAAATTTATCCTTGTCCATTAATCTTGTAATATGGTGATAGTATAAAGCTGGTAATTACCTAAAACAGACTTTAATTTTCTGTTAAATCTACTCGCAATCACACTTTCCAATTAAAGGAAAAATATATCAAATCACGTAAAAAACTTCAAACTAAATTGGGTCATTAAATAATCATGGTTTTCAAAAAATAATTGGAGTGGGAAGAGATGCCGTCTAACACGTCAAAACTGAGTTTATGTTCTGAGATACCGGGTGTGCGTACTCTTATCAACCGCGCATTGTTACACCCAGCCGTCTCTAAGTATGTGTGGATTTTGTTACACCCTGTATGTGAGCCGTGACCACAAACTAAGAACTTTTGTCACAGTTGAAATACAAAATATAGCGTCAAGATGAAAACTACAAAAAAAAATTGGAAACCAGATTTATTGTAATGTTCAATAATTTAAGGTTATTAACTGGCGAATGTTTGGCACTGTCAAGGATTTTGTATATTGGCACGAGCGTAAGATATTTATGTGAAAAGTAGTTTGAAAATCACATTCTGAGGTTCATTAATTAGAGAAACAACGGAGAAAATGTGTTCTGCGTTCATAATGGCAGGATTTTATTTAAAATTTCGTTTGTGCGTCATGCTAGAGCGGGCGTTAGCCTAGTTGGCTTGTCTCGGTCATCATGTGACTGAGCTAATTCCAGTAAGACGTGTATATGTGCGAATGTCGAAACTGATGCGTTTCACTGACAATATTTTTTTATAGAGCTGTTTGTCTTTGAAGTTCTTCAAAACATTTTCGCTTTCTGAAACTTAGGGTACTTTCAGAATATCTGGAAACCATATAGATATCTAGAAACAAATTTAGAGTTTCTAGATATCTCTAAATTTGTATTTCACTCGTGACAATAAACTTAACTTTACGTATCAATAATAAAGCAATACATAGTTTTGTAACTACCCAACATGTAACTTAGGTTTTCAACCAAAATTGTTTCTCGTAATTCGTTTTGAAATCATGCGTTGGTTTGATGTAGAACCATTTAAAATTTAAATCAAATAGGTTATTATACAATCATAGCAAATTGGAACGGAACTACGAGTACGTCGTAAAAGTCGATAGTCAGCGGCAAAGTTTTGGCCTATTAAAACCGACAAGTGAAACGTTATTTTCCCGACCTATACAAACTTAATGGATAAACGTAGGGCGTAGTAAGGTGGTGAAATAGGAACGTATTATCTCTAGGCGTCTCGTCACCGCCGCCCGCGCTGCCGAAGCGCGGTGGTTGAGTCTCATTATGCCGAAGGGGCGAGTGATTAATGAGCGCATTGGAAAACGCCTTGGCATGCGTCACGAGTCACGATGACGCCCTAGACGTGTACCTAGATAAATGAACTTTACATTGTCTGTTTGCACCTCCACCTATCTTTCAACCGGGAGACTGATCACGAACACAATGGCTGCCCGAAAGTCGACTTTTTTCATTCATCTCCCGACAAGCCCAACTTAGACGGCTAGTTGAGATGTTTGGCGAGTGTCCAGCGCCATAAATTAACGTTTTGTTTCTTTATTTTCAGGTAAATCGCTGAAAGAGCACTCTCGGGAACGAGTGGAAACTTTGCGAAGATACGGTTGCCATTCCGCGCGACGTGACACGATGTATTTTCAATTTTAGTAACACGTGTTTGCTGCACAACAAATAGACTGTATACCAGGATCGGATTATACCGGCACTAGGAATAGTTTATACATTATTTGTGCTTTACCTACTGGTGCCGAAAATTGTATATTATTATTTGTAGTTATTGCAAAAGATAAACTGCCTGCTGTAAGCGTAAGGAAAACTGTGTCAATAAATGTAAACAGACAAAATATAGAAAAACATCTCTGACTTTAAAAAAAGCAACTCTTTGATAACAACATTGTTAAACTAATCGGGAAAGAAATAAAAATTGCTTAGTTAAGTTAGTGAGGCATTTTTATTAATTGATATATTTCATTGGTCGCTGTTCTAAAAATTATGCTGTAAAATAATTGGCATGTAGATAATAAATAAAATTATTGTGATACATTTCATAATTTCTTACTTCTAGTTTTTCATAACGTAGTTACAGAGTAAGAGTAGGTTAAAGTAGCACTTTTAGCTGACATTAAGTAGTTCCCTCTTTTTTTATCATTCACTAAGAAATTTATGTAGTAGGAATAAAGTATAAATTCATTTATAATCCTACGTAACACACAACATGTAAATTTCTACCTCTGGCTAATCTAATCTCACATCTCATTTCACCTGCTATGGTATTTAGATCTTAACATCCAGATAGATAGAATATTCACAACTTAGTTGGAGCAAAACATTTTAACCTGCTTGCCAATATAAATGTAGTTAAATTTGGAAACTCAGTATCCGAAAACTCTTTCAATATACCAACAATCTATCATCTCAAGCGTACAGAGTAAACATCGAGTCATTATAGATGGAATCAGCGAAAAAGCCATCGAAACAGCGCAGTCTAAGTCTGAGGTAAGCAAACCCCAACATCCACTTAAGGCGCAGTAATTATCAAACTCTAATATAAACTACCTACACCATTAGAGTAGTAACGCAATCGGGCTCAAGTGGGTTTGGCAGCAGACGCGCGACTCTGCAGACTGCTGCTTAATCACGATGCCCGTAAGGTGTATGCCACTTTGATCTCCTAGCGCCTAGGAACTGTAAAATAGTAGTAGAATTATTACGTTTCACATAGCCGCGGCAGCTCATCAAATTACATAAATGCCTATAAAGTCAACTGCACTTAGGCCCAATATGATGGATTAAAATGAAAATGAAAAAAAACTTTATTTAGAAAAGGGTTAAAAAAAGTGGTTACTGGCTCCCAAACTAGGATTCCCTGTGCTATGGGTAGCCAGGCTTCTTTCAAAATACAAAAATAATATGTGTTTTACAATAGCTACTAATAGCATCTAATATCTAAACGTTCTTATACCGTAGCGTAAGTAACGACTACAAGAAACAACACAAATAGCAATACCAGCTTACAAACCTTGAAACACGAGTCCCACTAAATTTTAATATGAAAGTTCGTGTTTTTTAATAATTATTATAACATCAATGTATGTTAATTATCACATAATCTACATTACATAAATTTTAATAAAATGTACATTAATTTCCAATGTTTCTTTTTTTTAAAGGATACCAACATAATTAGGCACTACTACTTAGGCCTTTGAATCTAAGTAATGAGATGATTTATACAGCGTCCAGTGGCACCTTTACTCATGATACCTCACTAGATGGGTGAAGGGACCACTTGGACGCTGCAATGCTTGGGACATTGTTTTTTAGAGTGAGTGGGCTTGCCCAGCACCTATACCATCCTGACAGCTTAGCCGGCCTAGCCCACAGGAAAGACATGTCAATACGGTATAATTTAGGCAACTAGTTATACTCCACTAGTATTGTACACGAAATACATGACAGGACATTATGACAGATAGCCTCGTCTTTGTAGAAAGGTATATGAAATACCATTTACAAAGGATAGCCTATTTCTTCCAGCAAACCTTGGAAAGCCGGCGCAGTAAGAAACATAAACTCACGCCAGTATCTCGGAGGGTTAGGCAGAGATCAGGGTTTGCCAGAAAGTGTAAAGCATATTTATTGAAATTATATCAATATGTAGTGGGATGTTACTAAAAGCGCGAATTAGATATCTCCCCATCAAACGTAACTGTTTGGAGAGTTTTATAAATTGTATCACCTGTAATATGTTATGTTATTTGAAATAAAATAAAAAAATATATAATTTTTTAGCATTTTTTGTAGCCAGTTTTTACAGTCAATGCAGAACCGGCTGCAGGTTGAGCACGAGGCGTTGTGCAAAACTCCTTAATGAGACGGAACCGATGAGCGGAGCCTTAACATCGTTTTACGTGCTCAAGCACTGTTAATAGCTTGGGATCTCAGGCCGCACTGAATTTTCATATTAAAAGCGCTGCCGCGATAAGCTGCTGACTCACTGGGGAGCGGGCGGGAGAAAAAATCGGAACTAGCACTTCAAACGCAAGCTTCACTTTGACGTGTTGCTCAGTTCTGTTTTCTCAAAAACTAGCGAAGCACGTTCCAAAATCATGAGGCGAGATAGCATTCGTTTGAATTCCGAAAATCAATCATGAAGTTATAGTGGTGCGTTAACGTGCGCCGCGAACGTATCGCGAGGATCGCAGTGGCAAAGCGATCGGTAATTTGCGTCAGCCGGAGTCACGTACTGTGTTTCGCGTCCCGTCGAACGGCGATCAACAGGCGTCGAAATTTGAAAATTACCATCCATTCGAAGCAATAAATCTGTTAAGCTGTCGCTAGCAAGTGGCGGGCATTCGCGATTGTAGATTGATTCGTTGATTGAAGACCCCCATTCGTTTCAGCCCGCACCGACTGGTGCAGTCTTAATTGCTATCGGAGATTGGCTCTCGCATAGGTAGTCACTAGCTTTGTAAATGCACCCATGTATTAGTACTCCAAATATCTCTCTGTCGAGTAGCGTGTAGTCAATTTGAAGTAAAGATACCACTAATCCATTCGCTTATTTAGACCTATGGTAAGTACCTGAGTATTTCAAAGATATCTTGACATGAAATTTTCGACGTGAATAAAGAGCAAATAGCAGTAAGAACAAGCAGAATAGGCGAAACAAGTAACGCTTGAGTAGCGCCTCTATGTGTACTACGCGACCAGCATCCAATGAACTGTGAACTTTGCGGATTTCCCACTAGATCTTCTTTCGAGTATAAGGCGTGGGAATGGTCACAGGTCGTAATCCGCTGGTCGTGGGTAAGAACCAGCCTCCGTTGCCTATTCAGTGCTCTATGGCACTTTAAAATTCTTTGACAGACACGAGGCACAGCCAGGAACTTCATGGATATCTAGGACACGACGTCTGCGAGCGTAATGTTTGGAAAAGTCTTTCCTTAACAACGTTTCTTCGCACACTCTTGAGTTTTTGAATTAGAGCTGAAAGCACACATTCTAACATATTTAATGATTGTAAAAACATAAATTGGTCCCAGGTTTTGCTAGATAATAATAAAATTACGGTTTCTTGTTTAGTTGTTGTTGGTTTTTGATTCGAACATTAATAATCTCGAAAACGAATTTTTTATCAAAAACTGAAATGCATTTAAAAAGTTACTTTCTTTTATGATATAAATATCACAACCTTTATTTAAAGAGTGTTTTTTTTACATACATACATAAGCAGCCTATATAAGTACCACTGTCGGGCACAGGCCTTCTCTCAGGGAGAGATACCAGGCGTGCCCACCGCGGATTTTTTTACAATCACGAAAAATGATAGAGTTCGCGAGCGACACAGCACGCCAGGCGCCACAGCAGCCTTAGTTGAAAACTATGAAAAAAAGAGTCTCTTATTTTGAAGACCGATTTTGACCAACACATAAATCAACGTGCAATAATGCACAAGATTGCTTCGCTATACCAACTTCAAAGTAAAGACGCCACCCGCATCTAGTGCATAACATCCTTGCACAAATACAGCAAAACCTATTGTTTCGCACGTTTACATTATGAACCATCGGACTAGCCCCCACGCTCCCAATTGCCACCCAGATGAGACAATAGACCATATTATGTAGTCGTAAAATCTTAATGATATGAAGGGATGTTGCAAACAGCTGACACAAAGCCGGGGGAATCCGCCCGCATTCGCCGCGAAGCACTTTCGAGTGCCATCGAGAATTGAAAGGACGGTAAGCGTGCCACCGCAAAGGACGGACCGCAACTGGGTCGGGGCGGGGGTCAAGTGTGACAATCACGCTCCTCGTCTTCCACGCTTTAACTACATCTCTTTTTCTTTTCCGCAGAAAAAAGGAACCGAGAAAATATCCCTATCGATTCATTAATTAGACCCGCTTTCGCCTGCCGGCTCTGCATCTGCTATTATCCCATATCTGATACGAATTGGTCGAAAAAACAACTTCCTCCTTGTGAGTTAATTTCACGCTACGTATAATTGGGCAAAACCCGGACTCGAATCGCGTTTCAGGGCAAAACGACACATTTATGAAAATATTAAGCAACTTTGTATCCAAATTTAATAAAGTGGCCGCCGACGTTGAATAATTCAGGGAGAGCGGGACGTTATACATTATTTATTATGATGACATGTCCTTGGCAAATGTCTTGGTGCGGTTTTGCATCGCGGGCACGTCGTGCCGATATTGAGTAGACTCAAAGAGCGGTCTGCACTGCTCTGCGAGCCTCCGACGCGACGTGCGTAGTACTGAGAGAAGCAAATCTTAGCAACCTGGCTGAAGTTTATACGGCGTTGTCACGTGATTAGCAACTTGGACCTTAAACAAATTATCAACTCTGCTTGTAAATTTAAATTCAGTAGACTAGACAGGAACTGTGCCAGAGCGCAAATGTCCTCACTTTAAAGGATAAAAAATAAGTAAATCCGTTCGTTTCATAAATTCTTACTATTTACATTTATATTTTGAAGCTCTCCGTAAAATCGTGCTATAGCTAATGCTTTACGACTACACAGAGATACTCTTCATAAGTTTTGTAGTTTATTATAAGCTTCCTACGGTTGACTGATTGAAAATACTTATGGCATTGTTACGTACGAGCAATAACTTTATTAATAAATAAATAAGTAGAGGTACGAGACTAAACGGTGGTAGCTTAATGGGTAGAACATTGGACTGGGAAGCAGTAGACCCAGGTTTGATTCCCAGTGCGGGCATGTTCCTATGACCTTATTTTCTAAGTCATGTACATTTGTGAAGTTATAGTAGCAATACCACTCGGTAACGGTGAAGGAAAACATCGTGAGGAAACCTGGGTGTCTGAGCTATTCACATATCTCAGCGCTTGAAATCGCCAATCCGCGGTGGGCACTCGTGATGATTAAGCCCATACTATCTCTCTGAGAGAAGGCCTGTGCCCTACAGTGGGACGTATATAGGCTGCTTATGATTGACGAGAGTAATTATATCGCGTCTGCTAACACGTTCCACGTTTTCGAACTCTGCTAAGATTAAATATTTAAACTTAGTATTTATTTTTATTTTACTCTTTATCTAAAATAAAAATACAAATGCTGGGTGTCTTTGAAACTAAGTCCACCGGCATTTAACAGGTAAACACGTAACATCTTAGATCCCGTCTTCCTTCACCATCAGGCGTAACTGGGGTCAAGTGTCGACCTGTCCTAATTAAAAAAAAAACCCACAAAGTGTTTTCCGTTTAGATTTGCATGAGGTTGTGAAATTCAAGAAAAAAGGGAGCAATATTAAAGCTGTAGTTTAATTTAACAAGAGCATGTTTATCAGAAAGCTGACTTTAGTAATTTAATCTGATAACCTTATAAAAACGAGCAAAAATAACGAAACTTAATTTGAAAAACTATTTGCAATAGATGTGTATAATAAATAAGCAAATATCTAGTAAGCTAATGGAACTTAATAATAATGAAAAGAAAAAAAAATAAAAATAATAATAAAACTTTAAAACTATTTCGCATTATATTCTTTTCTGTAAATTTGTTAACTTTTCTGAGGGGACAGCAAATTAAACAGCAAATAAATCAACCGTAAGAGTGTATTGGTTTTAAAATTACAATTACACACCACACATTAAGCTATAAATTAAAACATATTTAAAGAAAAAATAGAACAATTCAAACACTGTAAGGAAGCAACAACTTTGGAACGGAGTACATTGTAACAGACAGACAGACACACAGATAGACGGACGGACAAGGCGAAACTATAAGGGTTCTTTGTTGACTACGGAATCTTAAAAAGCCTTTGTCACCCGAACTATAACAATGATGTGTAGTTTAGGTGCGTTGGTGGATCATACTTAAGTAGATGTTTACATACATATTATTATATCAATCAATCAAACAGCCAGTACACGTCCAGTGCTGGCCTCCCCTAAGGTACGCCACTTTCTACATATCAATATATATGTATATAATAACATATGTCATCATCATCATCAGCCATTTGACGCCCATTGCAGGACATAGGCCTCCCTCATGGTTTTCCAAGTTTCCCGGTCTTGTACCGTCCACATCCAGCGACTCCCCGCCACCGTAACCAGGTCGTCAGACAATCTGGTGGAGGGTCTGTCCAGGCTGCGTCGTCCGGTCGATATCCTCACTCCTGATTCGACCACGCAGTGAAACTCCTAATATAGCTCTCTCCATTGCTCGTTGGGCGACCTTGAGCATTCTTATAAGGCCCATAGTCAGCGACCAGGAATTACATATATATTCATATGTAATTATATACTTACATATAATCATAACCCCTACTTTTCAATTAAACTAAGTCAGTTGTGTCAAATGTGTTCTGTGGTTTACTAACTTAGTTGTGTACCTTCTGTTTATAATTCTTTGTAAGATTTTTTACTCGATTATGTACCTTATGTATGTAATTCTTTGTAGTGTTGTCAAACAAAGTTTATTGTTATTCTTATTCTAGTTTCTAAATTTATTTGCAGGAGCAGATCTATTTTTACCCGACTGCATCAAATCCAAAACAAAGTGTTATGGACTGACACTCTATAAACTTGGCTATTTTATTTAAGTTTGAACTGAATATTTTTATGGTTTCAGTCGGGTGAAAATCGTGTTAGTAAATTAAATCAAAACCTTAACCTTGTCTTAGTAAAGCTTAAAATTTTAAATAATCGCAAGTTCCTTCGGTTGCAATTAGGATACAGATGTGAGCATAAATTTAGTTGAAATCCGTTTAGCAGGTTGTAAAACTACAAAATGATTAGTCGAATTACAATATGCTAACTTTCATACTCAAGAGCAACTAGGAATTGGAAGAAAGTAGGATATAATTACGTATTCGAAACAAATTGACAATTACCAAATAGACTGAATTATCAGACCACTGCACTCAATCAATTGATAGCTGGTGTAAGCCACAGCTGTCTTCTCAATTTAAAACGCTTGTTTTAACTGTTGTTGTAATTTCTCAAGCCACTGGTTGCGACTGTGACTGACTGAGACTAATCTGGTGCACGATATCGTTGATGACAGCCCGCGTCGACTTGTTTAACATATAGATTTACCAAACTATCTGTTGAATATACTAAAAAGATCATCTATTGTTTATTGATTGTTTATTTTATATGAACGGTGGGCACGCGTGGTGATTAAGCTCATAATCCCTCTGAGAGAAGGCCTGTGCCCTGCAATGGAACGAAAATAGGCTATATAATCGGGCTACTTGCTGATGTACCTTGGTTGAGGTACCTGCCTAAATCTGATATTCAGCAAAAATATCACACTACCTTATATCACCTAACAGACCTTATTTATTAAGAACTATTTGTGTGTGTATACTTGTTACGTACACGTACAGCAACTAGTATTTTTTTATGCTTGGACCAAAGTAAAAAGTTATGACATGTGTTGCTTCCATGACACTACCTCACGCAAGTTTTACAATGATTGTCATTAATTAGTAAACCGTCATCAAGTCATACACCAAACAGACATGTGGTCTCTACCTACTATTTTTAAATTATTATCACTATCCGTGTGGCACCGGATTAAGAATAGCGTTACTCCATTTCCTTCCGTGGATGTCGTAGAAGGCGACTAAGGAAATCAATTACCAGGAGACGGGCAGCAGCGTCTTCCTGAGATTCTAAACGCATACTGCGATCGCCAACCCGCCTGCCAAGCGTGGCGATCATGGCAAAACCCCTCATGGTTATGAGAACCACGAAAGAGGCCTATGTCCTGCAGTGGGCGTCAAATGGCTGATAATGATAAAATAATCACTACAAAAATGTGTCCAGTCCTCGAAAACTTATCTTTAATCAATGTCTGGTTGACAATGTCACCGTCGGCATTCGGAATTAATTCGGCAACCATTCACGAAATACCGTAAAACGCATTTCCCGTTTTCACCTACGCTTAAACGAATTAAGCCAGCAATGATGCCATATGAAATCGCCACACGGACTTCTACTGAGCCTATCGCACCCGCAGCGTTGGCAGCAGGTTGACGCAGCAGATAATTCTATGCTGTCCTGTAAACGCCATTACGCGAACTACTGATCGCTTCAAAATTAGTAGTTATAACAGCGGTTTAATACGATTTGGTCACAGTGCAGTGCGGTGAACGTTGAAACGTTACGTAATTAACAATAGAGCAATTAAGTTCAGCGGCCGACGCAGCTCGGTCCAAAAACGAATACCATTTGATGGCGCAGGCGGCGTGGCGAAGCGGGCGCACTCCTGCGCGCCCCTCCCCCCTTTACTCGCTCCCACTGCCTCCCTGCGCCCCACAGGACGAAAACCAACTGCAATACATTGCTGTCTGTCTCGCTCAATGTAACTCAGCAGCGCGAGATGGAACCTACTATATAGCGGTATCTCGCTCGCTGCTCGATTCTTATGCTACGCGCAATGGACAATGCATGACGTTGATTTTGCTGACGACTCCTTTATGCACTCAACCTTTCTTCAACATAAATAGAAAATGGTAGGTCTATAAACCCCACAGCGTCTCCGAATATAATTACTTAGTGAAGTACTGCTCTATAATTTCGATTTAATTATCTGTAGATAGTGTAATAGTACGTTCATTACGCATAATTAGCAGTGTCTATTACGGAATAAAAGTGAATAGATGATAAATTAACCGTCTCCTTTGTACAGGTTTAGATAGGCATTAATTTCCAATAGAGGAGGCAATTTTATTCCCCGCTAGGACAAGAACGAAAGAAGTTGAATAATGTACTTACACATCTATATTGTCGCTGTCGTACAAATTGTTTCCAGTTTGTAGTGCCTAAAAATTCCATGTGTATTTATTGGAGCATACCTAATGATAGTGCTAGCCTTACCTCCGTAGCTAGTATTTACAAAACGATTAGCGCTCCACCGTAGGTACCATTATTATTTCATATGCGGACCACTCTTCCAGTCGTTAAAGTGTTTTATGTGTCAATAGCGACTCTTAATTTGAAACTGGCATCATTGACGTTGAATTTGAAACGGGACTGTAATTTACGGGCTATTAGTTAGACGACTGATTTATTGGCTTTACATTGTTAAAAACGTTCCACTTGCCTAAAACACACGAATAGAAGACCGCAGCCTCCTAGCTCGCATAATGTGGCATAGCCTCTTCAAAAGGCTCTCTAACACATTTTACAGGGCTACCCCAAAGCTAGGCCCGAAATTCCTGAAGTACGTCAATTAAAGTTTCTCAAATAAATAAATAAATACAAAAACTACATTTCTTTTATGACTGTTAACATTTTTAGGGTTCCGTACCCGAAGGGTGCTAAACGGGGCCCTATTATTAGGGTTCCGAACCCGAAGGGTGCCAAACGGGACCCTATTACTAAGACTTCACTGTCCGTCTGTCTGTTTGTCTGTCAGCAGGCTGTATACCATGAACCGTGATCTAGCTAGGCAGTTGAAACTTAGTTTTGGCGCTTAGGCAGTTCACAGATTTCTGTTGCCACTATAACAAAAAATACAAAAAAACAGAATAAAATAAATATTTAAGGGGGGGTCCCATACAACAAACTTTATTTTTTGCCGTGTTTTGGTCGATATAAATAACGGCAACAGGTAGAGGCTTGAAAGATTCATAGAATATTTAGTTCTATATTCGATTAAAACATAATTAAATTTAAATAAAATACTCAAGGGAGACTCCCATACAACAAACGTGATTTTTTGCAGTTTTTTCTCGATCTTCGTGTCTAATGTTCTATAGACAATGGTTCTATACGTATACAACATAAGACACAAAGATCGCCCTTCGTGCGCGAGTCCGACTCGCACTTGGCCGCTTTTTAATTATTTTTTTTGTCACGGTTTCTCTGTTTTGGCGCTGTTTTGTACAAAACGTTGAAAACCATGTCTGTTACATAGAACGGGCATTCTGATATGTAAGAATCATTTACCGAAGGCTGCAACTTTGGTAGAGCGCATAAGGCGCGAATTCAATAAAATTATAACTATGGTTATGAATTATTATAAATTATGGCTTGAAATTGCCGATCTGCGGTGGGTACGCGTGGGGAATAAACTGTATATTTAGATAACATTTCCTCACATATAAAAAATGCTTCATTGGTCTAGGGGATAACATGCTTGCCTATCAAAACGGAGGTCGTGGGTTCGATTCCCACTAGAGGCTGCCGTACTTGATTTGTACCAATGGCCTCAGTCTGGGTGTATTTCCATGCTTGTGGTTTCCTTGCCTGGTTACCATAGCACAGGGTGTCCTAGTTTGGGACTTTGGGACGATTGTCCCAAAATGATTACTTGTATCGTGTTGTTAATTAATTAATTATTGTGTGAAAGTTATTATTATTGTTATAGTTAAGAAGGTAACTTACGAATCAAATTATAATCTTAATAGCATTGACAACGATCTTATCACCAGAGGCATTTCTTAAAGACAACCTTTTTATGGTCAGGAATACAAATATTAAATAGGAAATTAGTAGGTAAATTATATATATTTTACTTTATTTGTAATCACGCAGTGACGTTGGTACAGACATTTTGGCATTATCAAAGCTAAATTAAAATTATAACTACCATGATAACCAAGAGGGTCTAAAGGCTAATCCCTAGCTAAACGAGTATTTCAAAATGACTCCCAAGACAACAAGCAAAATACGATTGGTTTAAATAAAAATGCCTACAATTTCCTCAAACTAAGTAGCTTTTACAAAAGGAAAAAGTCGGAAAGGAAGTCAATATAAAACGACGCATTGTGCCATGCGACGGGCAAATTAGTCGTTATTCGAGTAAACTTATTACTTACACGGAGTTACTATTTGTTTACACACGCTATGTTGGCAAACAATACACGTGTACGCTACTTTTTAACCGACTTCAAAAAAGGAGGACATTATCAATTCGACAAGTATATATATATTTCTTTTTTGGCTATGTTCCTCCACAACTCCGTCAAATCTTGACCGATTTCGACAATTCTTTTTTTGTTCGAATAGATATAACGTCCTATTTTAATTTGGTGAAGATCTGATGAAGACTTTCAGAGATGCAGAACGGAACTCTTCAATGGACAGCAGTAAATAAGGCCCAATAGGGCACGTCCTTTAGTAATATACGTATGTTTCATAAAATAGCGTAAAAGTAGTCCCAAAATAATTTGGTGATGTTCTGGTGAAGACTTTCGGAGATGGAAATTGAGAACGTCAAAGTAAATTATGGTTATAAGTCTTCTTTATTTTCCTCCCGCTCTCCCACTAAAAAATAAAAAAAATAAAAACCGCTTTTGAAACACTATTGTAATAATTTGCAGTCGGTGCCCAGTTTCATGACCAGCACATATATTTTGGGCACCGACTCCAAATTATACTTCTACAATACCTACATGTATACATACTTCTAATTATTTAAATTATTTCTAACTTTTTAGTGCTGCAGGGTTTTGAAGTCGGTTTTTACTTTTTATTTAATATTTTATTTGCAACTCGAAGATGATAATATATTTTCTAAGAAATATCTTGATGACAATATTGAACTGGATTGTATCATTCAGAAGAGCTAATCATAAGAGCTAACCGTTGATAATGGTTAAAACACCGAAAGCAATGTGTCTATAAAGTTGTTTGCTTGTCTTAGGTCGTTCATCCATTTTACTAATTGAAAAATATATCAACCTCTATTATCAATTTCTTGAGTTTGAAAGTGTTTTGAAAATTTGTTTCTTTACAGCCAGACAAAAGCGGAATGGAATGCAAATATAGATACTGAATAACGTAACTTAAGGACCAACATGAATGTTGAAATAGTATATTATGCTACACCTGGCCAAAAAGCGGCCAGGCCAAGTTACAACATAAAATTGTGTACACAACACGGACTGTAAAATAGAAAGCCCTCTATCGCATATTTCTGACCCTCGCCTGCGGCTCGGGCCTTAAACTTCTGCGATATCGGCCTTTCTTTATTTTACGGCCCTAATTGTGTAAATAACAGCTATTTCATTACGAGTGCGGAAAGCCTGTCATTGCAAAGAGTTCCAACAAATGTCTACCCGAGCCGAGGCGCAGCCGAAGGTGAGGGTTGACAGTCGGAACAAGTTGCAATGACGGTTCCGCGCGTGTACTGAACGACTATTTTTAAAACAGTTGCGAAAAAATGAAGCAATTTAATAAAGAAAATTTTTGAAAGATGGCGCCAACCGTAAAAGAATATAAGCAGAGATTTATTTTTCTTCACCCATTCTGGGTAGGCAAAGGGAACTATGCACATACAGCCAAGTTTTCAGTAGAATTTTTTTATTGATATGTAATGAAAATGAAATTTAATGAGATGAAATGAAATGAAACCTAACCTATCTCATTGAATCAAATCATTAAATCTGATATTAAAACAAATTAGTAGCTTCTTTTTAGAAATATTTGCACGAATCATAAAAACTTCTATGAAATTTTTTTTAGTAAAAACTTCGTGGTTGGTTTTTTCTTTTTAATTGACATTATTTTGACAGTTGGGAAAGAGAGCACACGAGTTCGGAAAAGGTAAAGCAAAAGCTCGAGTATGTAATAGTCCACATCCCGAACATTATACGTCCCTGCAATACGCCACTTTTTGAGCAACTTTAAAAAATAAGTTTGTTGGGGTTTAATCAACATTCGGAAACCCCAAACGTATACTGTGTGTTCGCTTATATCGGAAGGGTAAATTACAATGTCTCCAGAAGTGAAGAACAAGGGTGTATCGCTTTATTTCCATGTGTCAGTCGATCCCCAGCCCGAGGCCTTAATGGCGCCGGAGTGAGGAACACGGTACTTCGTTATTACTCTTGGTCTTGGCTACAACGCTGACTGCGAGCACTCTTGCAATGTTTATGTCTCAACACGTCTAATACTCTTATTTGTGCTGTGTTCATTTCTGTTATTAGTCCGAGAATTTGCTTGTAGGAATGCAACGTTTGCCCCAATGTACGTATCCAGTGATATTTTACCCGACAACGTTCAAGGAAATTACGTTCACTTATCGCGAGCGCCTTTTTTAATACATTCTCACACTAACCACTCAATTACACAGCTTACAATTGCCCATGAAGAGCTTCAGTCGAGTTTCAACTTTAAAAAGTGGCTGCTAACGTCTAACTTTCCTTAAAATGTATTCTTACGTGCATATGAGAAACTCATGACTTTAAATTAAGCAAGCTTTTTTCAGCGCTAATTATAACGTGTAATTGCAATCTTAATTGTTTAATTGAAAGTAGTACGCGAAAAACGTTGCCAATGTTTAATGCACGCAAAGTTTATGCTTAGCGTGATTTGTTACAGTATAAATTTAGGCTGGCATTTTATAGGGCGGGCGATGTTTGTAATAAATTCACCCGAACACTTAATGACACCAGCGGACAAGCGCTTTTGCTTTTGTTGGGACTATTTTGTTACAAAATGAAAAACGCGGAAGAAGGGCCGGTAAGGGACGACCCAGGCGGACATAATTCGACCAAGTAGGGGATGTATTAGCAAAGGGCAAGATAAAAGTACCCGAAACAGGCGTGCGTGCATGCAACGACTAATGAATGTTGAGGAAGCGAAAGTGATCTGTCAGGATCGTGGCAAGTGGCAGTCCCTGGTCTCTGCCTACCCCTCTGGGATACAGGCGTGAGTTTATGTATGTATATTGACGAAAAACGGTACTTTTCACTGCACGTTATGACCACGTAAGTAAAAAAAACATTGAAAAAACTGGAATTTTTACAAAAACACGTTCAAAATAATTGGAAGAAACGTTGTTGTGAATGAAAAATTTTGAATTTAATTCTAATTGACGTGTCTCAGCTATTGCATACCTTTTTTATATAACCTTATATATTTGGGGCAAACCCATTTATATATAGCGCGGGCCTCTAAAAGGGTTCTAAAAACAAAGTTTCGGTTTCAATTCCAATAAGAAACTCTTCCTGGATACGGCACATGTATGTGAGGCTGCTGAAACAAACTGAAAAGCAAATAAAAAGCCTTCCCGATAAAAAAGACGTGAACTTTTTCAATTACAAACTTGCATGACGCGGGTAGATGTTAAGCACTAAGGAAGAAGTGTCGAATATACACTAGCTGTGCCCGCGGCATTGTTTGGCATAAAATACTTTTATACAATCCGTGAAAATTACTTTATGTGCAAATCTACATTATTAATTAGGTGTGTGCTAAATTGCACTAATATCTGTTCCGAGTGATAAACAATAAAAAATTGTCAATATACACGGTCTACCATTTAAGCTGTTGAAAGACAAAAATACATACATACCCAAAAACCGGCCAAGTGCGAGTCGGACTCGCGCACGAAGGTTTCCGAACCATTATCTATACAACATTAGGCACAAAGATAAAAAACAGCAAAAAATCACGTTTGTTGTGTGGGAGCCCCCCAAAAAAAAATATTATTTCATTTTGTTTTTAGTATTTGTTGTAATAGCGGGAACAGAAATACATACTCTGTGAAAATTTTACGGTTCTTGAGATACAGCCTGGTGACAGACAGACGGATGGACGGACGGACGGACAGACAGACAGCGAAGTCTTTTTAATAGGGTCCCGTTTTTACCCTTTGGCTACGGAACCCTAAAAAACAATTGATATTTTGGTTCATTCATTTCACTTATTCAGCCTTTACTTTTGTACGCGCTTCCAAGCGCGCTTTGTGACATTTTTGAGAAGCGATGGAAACGCGCTGTAGCATAGAGTATATATTTTGCTTTAATTTTTATTGAGTTCGTTCAAATCGCGTGTATAAATGGCCGTGGGCGATGGCTTGGGACTATGCACACGATGCGTTGCGGCGACGGCGCGGCGCCTGAACGGTGTCGCTGAGAAATAACTATGGTATACCACACGGTGCGCTGCACGCCCACTGGATTCTTTGCGGTGCGGCGCCGCAACACATCTTGTGCATAGGCTTTTAGCGTTGGCTATATGTATGAAGAGGTTCACTTCCCTCCGTTCGTACTAGTATGAACTGTATTACGGCATGGTCGTATCTGATCTCTAACACAAATTGAATTTCGCAAAACATTATTTTTAGACCCTTAACAAGGAAACTTTTTGACGCATGAAAAAAATACGGTTTTGTAAAGTAAAGTTTTATGAAAAGAGACATTAAGTCCACTTTCTCTTGTGCAATAAAGTATTAGATAAAAGACTCGGCTTAGTGAGGGGTCTCAAGTTGCAATTCCCATACAATCGTAGTTTGGTTTCCATACAAGTTTCGGTACAAACTATGTTTGTAATGGAATCGTTTCGTGCTGCCCTCTTAAACGAGTAATTCTTGTATATATATATATATTCAGATTTTGTATATATATATACAAAATCTGAATCTTTGAAACGGCTCCAACAATTTTCATGAAAAGTACGCAGGGGGTTTCGGAGGCGATAGATCGATCTAGCTAGGTTTCATATTTAGAAAACGCTGTTTTATCCGTATTTTCAGGCAATGGCAAATTGCTACAATATCATTAGAATACGAACGTAAATTTCGCCATGATCTACGAAGTCGTAATAGCTCTGGTGGGAAGTCGGGCGGTTCTGAAACCAGAAAACCCCCGGTTCGAGTTCAGTGTCAGATTATTTTTTTTCCCTTTTTACCTCTTTTTTCATCGTATCTAAATATAATAAAAAAAAACCGAGCAAAGCTCCAGGTCCTCCGGTCATCCAGGTACTCTATAATTTAAACGAGGAATAACCGGCTAAGTGCGTGTAATGCCATGCTCAGGGTTCGGTAGAAGGAGGGGTTTTTTGCCTGATTTATAGAACTAACAACTTCATCAAATTAATTTTAAATGGAATTCGTACTAAGTTTTCCTTTTATATGTTGGTCGCCCATTACTCATTAACTTGTAAAGCCTACTTAGCCGTGATAGATTTCCTTTTAAGTTCATTATGTGTGCTACTGCCCTGAATTTTTTTACGTTCCTACAACCGTGCAGCTCATGGCTGAACGGTTGACTGTAGGAACGTGAAAAAATCGCCCTACTCTGACAAATATTTACGCTTTTGAAGCGTTAGCTTAATAGGGAGGTCGTGGGTTTGAATAATGACATATACCAATGACTTTGTTTTCTTAGTTACGTACATTTGTGAAGGTGTAGTTAGTTGTAGATAAAATATGATATCATACCTACTTGGAGACTAGTACACTTATCGTCATCAGTTAGAAAAGGAATCAAACTTTTTATCAGCTATGAACTTTCGTGACATTTTGCCAGGGAATTATTACTTATCTCGACATTCGCAATATCTTCAACCACAATTTCCTTGGGTAGAAATTTAAATTTATCTATTGGGGCCAGCTCATTGCAAATTATCATCGTAATTTAGTTTATCAAAGAGTTACACAAGTACAGTAAACAGCACATTGATCTTTACTTACGAGCAAAGATAATGTTTTTCCCATGAAAAACATTACAGTTTTGTGTAGTTTTATGAAAATCACGAGCTATAGACATTAACATTAAGGTAAATGCACTTTCTTTTGTGCAATAAAGAATTACATAAAATACTCAACTTAATGAGGGGCCTCAAGCTGTAATTCTCATACAAATGTAGACCAGTTCCCATATAAGTTCCCGTAACAAACTACGTTTGTATTGGAATCGCCTCGTGAGGTACTCTCATAAGTGAAAACAATCACACCGAATTTCGAAGCATTAGTTGTTATCTACCATTTATACGAAGAAATACACAAAATAAACAAATTATCATCATAATTTTTTTATGTGGCCTGTATTTATCCCACTACAAGGCACAGGCCTTTAAATTACACAGTTCATTACAAATTATCATCGTAATTTAGTTTAGCAAAAAGTTACACAAGTACAGTAAACATCACATTGACCTTTACTTACGAGCATTCTACACAAATGCACTACTTCGTGATGCTGACGCTTCGCTAGGCTATTCGTATTCGCGTATTTGTCGACGATTTATAATACATTGCAGGTTTTACAAATTCAGTGCTAAAGATTCGCCAGACAATCCGACAGTGGATGGTTAATTATACTTGCCAAATACGTAAATACGAGTGGCCAAGTGAGGCGTCAGCCGGCTTTACTGGAGAATTTGCAAAATAAATTCAAGATTGACCATTTTATCTGTTGGTAACATAGGAATTTATATGTTTGCATAGAATATTTGCAGCGATATCAATAGTGGTAACCCGGCCAACTCCACAAATAGTCGGTAGGTATAATATAGTAACAAGTGCAATACAATATTATATCGGCTAAGTGCCTATCACGCCACGCGCGCCACGCGGAGATGGCCGTCAAGGTTTTTTGTTTAATTTCATAAATATCGTTGGTAGCGGAGCGGTAGAACGTCGGCTTCTCATTCGGGAGGTCGTAGGTTCGAATCCCGACATGTACCAATGACTTCGTTTTCATAGTTGCGTACATTTGTGAAGTTATAGTAGTAATACCACTCGCTAACGTTTGGAATCCTGAGTGTCTGAGGTGTTCACATAGTTCAGCGCTCGAAATTGCCAATCCGCGTTGGGCACGCGTGGTAATTAAGCCCATACTATCTGTGACCGAAGGCCTGTGCCCTACAATGTGACGTATATAGGCTACATAATCAGAAACATACTAATTGAATTCAGGGTTTAACTAATAACGTTCCTTCATCGACGTAATTTTCAATGGGATTTGTAAGAAGTTTTCTTTTTATAAGTCGGTCAACTATTAGGGCCCTCGCCCACGGCGACTTTTTGAAGCGATGAGCGATGCTGTTGCGCGTTCGCATCGATACAGTCGCGATGCGGGCGCTAGTTGTGTGCCCTCGCCCACCGTAAACACGATTCAGTCGCGATGCAAACACGATACCGTCGCGCTTCTGTCGCGATACAAATGCGATTCAGTAACGGAACCAAAATGCCTGCGATCGCTACAGTTGCAAGATGGACTCCGTTGGACCGATGGACAACAGCACTTTCGATCTCTCTGTGTTGCACTACTCATGCGCCACCCTTCCTCCGTTCTCATCCCGATGTCTTCCGATACGCTCACGCGTTTGCATCGATACAGTCGCAATGCTGTAGCGCGTTAGTAGCGAGTTGGCATCGCTTCTGCAGCGCGTTGCAAAAGTGACTAACGCGCGTTCTTAGCGATGCAGTTGCGCGTTTACGAAACGCGCGACAGCATCACTACAAAAAGTAGCCGTGGGCGAGGGGCCTTCGTGAAGCCCATATAGCTGTGATAGTTCTTCTTTTAACTCTGCTCCTACTCCTTGCCACTCATCTAAAATTTGTAAATTATAAAAGAGGGAAGAGGGGGCGCCGCATTCTAACAAAAATTTGCACCATAACCTCCTCAGTCCTGACCTTGAAAATATCAATGGTTTTTAATTTTTATTTTCAAGGTTAGGACTGAGGAGGTTAAAGCTTAATATTTCGCAAACGAATCAATGAATCGAAAAATGGTTTTCATACACTCACCATATTTTTGATTCACGATGTACCACACCATGGAAAGGGCTATGCTCGGGGTTTCTCTGAAAAATCGAATTCGAAACGAGGTGATCCGACAGAGAACCAAAGTCACCGACATAGCCCACCGAATTAGCATGCTGAAGTGGCAGTGGGCCGGCCATATTATCCGAAAATTTGATAACCGATGGGGTAGACGAGTTCTCGAGTGGAGACCGCGGATCGGTAAACGTAGTGTGGGACGTCCTCAGACTCGGTGGAGCGATGATCATCGCAGGGCGGCTGGCAAGAGCTGGATGAGAGTAGCCGAGGACCGTGCCCAGCGGCGTGCTATAGGAGAGGCCTATGTCGAGCAGTGGACAAGCATAGGCTGATGATGATGATGATGTACCATACAAAGGGCTAAAAAAATCAACCCTAATTTAGCTGCAGGAGAGGAACACAAAAAAATACTTGAAACATTTTAAGTTATCGTTAGGTCGCCGTGATTGGTATGGAAATTTATACTAAATTTCAGCTTTCTAGTACTGTGCGTCTCAGAGCCAAGCCGGTGACGACGGAATCCTAAAAAAAGGATATTTCATTCCGGTAAATGGATATAAACTCAACTAGAGTCCCGATTATCTTGCCGCTTTCGTAAAGGCAACATCTTGAACGGGTTTCAGAATGACAGTCCGTTGTCTTGATAATAATAATTTATAATTATAAATAACTATCGCTTTACGAGCAACGCACACAGAGTACGACAATTTAATTCGGCGACACAAAAGGAAGTTACCACTGGTGAACATTTTGATTGTCAAAAAAGCGTCGTAAAAATGAGCGACAACTGTTTTTGATGAGAAAAATTTCGAAATCACTTGTAAATAAACAACGTTTTAAGTTGTGTTAGCCATTACACTTTTGCGAGGTTTTTTAAATTTACAGTACAGATTGATAGAACGTCACGGTTATGCGAACCAGTAGACACAACTGTCACTCTGAAACTAAACCTAAAGCCCACTCATTTTCAGTGGGAGACACAATGTCATCTTGTCGATTAGTGCATCAAGCGTCGGTGCCAGCTTCAATAAAACGCTTCGGGAATCCGCACCCAATCTGCAATTAACAAATAGGTACAAGTGGCTCGAATAACCACCAGCGAAAGGTCGCGTTTCAATGTCACGTCTCGTTTTGATTGGACGTGCTTTGATAGCGATTGTGAGGGCTCAGAGCTTTAATATTTTTACCGTTCTCATATTCCATTCCCTGCCTATTACTGTTGGTGAAATTTGGACGTCGTTTTTTTTTAGAGAAATCATTCGGATTTAACTGCTGCCATTTGTTTACAATCGCCATTGATTGGTTTTCGCGCCGTGCCGTTTGATGTGTAGCTGGGCGGCTTTGCAACTGGTTAACTTATTACATCGACGCTTCGACATTCGACGCTTTCGATACGAAATAAGAAGAAGAAGAGCTTGATTGAACTGGTAACAGTTTGTCAATTAATGTTTCTCTAATTATTTGTTAGTGCAATGAATGAGTTGATGTATAAAATACACTGAAGTTCAAAGATTTTAACGTAACCCTTAGTCAGGTCACGGTGCAATAGATCCCACTTTAAGTTAAAAATCAATGCAAAAATTTTCTATCCATGCCTGGTATCTTCTATGTTGCAATGTTTCGTGAGTAATAAAGTAAAATTATTATACAGATATAGGCACAACAAACTCTTTATGTCTATAAAACACTAGCACACGCATACGTCGCGTAGTCTCGATAAGTACTGTAAAGCACAACCATCACAATCTATGTAGCTGCAAATAGTGATCACTTTGTGGAGCTGAATACTGACAGGCCGTCATCTTCAAGTGACTGCACCATCTCGTAAAAGCGATGCGACATCGTCACTGGATGATTCTCCACGAGGGCGTGACGAGAGTCTGCGGTGACTGTGACGTCACGACTCACGACGACCCATTCATTATGCACGGGCGGTGGATGCGATCCGCTCACGTATAATGCGCCTCTAATTATTTCCGCGCCTTCTTTTATGTCCCTGGTGCGATGAGCTGCGAGTTGCCAGTGTAGCGTGAGGTGCCTTTCGGGCTCAATATTCGGCTTTAAGTAGCTGGAGGCATGGAGAAAATGGTAAGATCGAGCCTAACCTATTGGAGCAGATTTGTATACTCCATTCCACGCAACAAGCTTCGAACAAAAATCATTCATGTGCGCCCATTGGTTAATGCGCGTGACCATCAATAGCCACTAATCTACCCTATGAACAGACCATCTGCGCTTATTGTTTCGCTTAACTCTAGCCGCGCGCATTGACCAATGAGATGCGAGTATTTTTTTCCCTGAGAGTTCGACTCGTGGAACGGAGTATAATCATAGTGGTAGCTTGTAAGTATAGATGACAGTAGGTCAAACTTTACATTTTTGTTGCACAGTTGTCCTTAAAATAACTGATTAGAGTGCACGTATGAAAGAGTTGGTGCGCTGTCGACTGTACCAAACAAAAAGAGCTATCTCCGGTTTATTTAGCTGATTGTACCATAGCTTCGCTTATAACACTGTTAAGTAAAGAGAGGAGCTGGACAACTATTTGGCTTTCGTTCATACAGTATTGTGGTCTATATCGTGTGAGGGAAGGGCAAAAACATCGTGAGGAAGCCTGAGTATCTGAGGTGTTCACATACCTAAGTGCACGAAATTGCCAATCCGCGTGGTAATGAAGCCCTTACTCTCTCTGTCTGAGAAAGGGCCTGTGCCCGGCAGTGGAGCGTGTACAGGATACCTACATAGAAAATATATCATCAGTTGCAGAAAATTTAAAATGCACTTTTACTTCCTGTGATAGTAAAACTCTGTTTTCTACAGGCTAGGTATGTATATAAACTGTCAAAGACACGCTCTGTGATTAAATATCCTAAGAGTAACTCAATTTATGTCGCTTTATCTCCTGAATTTCCAACTCATAAATCGCGGTCGTGTAAAAGCAGTTTAAAAACAAAACACGGTGGTAATCGTACGAAGTGCCATACAGAAATAACCGGCGGCTATTTTCGTTTCAATTTGCACAATCGATGTTGTGATTCCGACAGTAACGTGAAATACACAGTAACATTTACGAATGCATTCCGAAGATGTAATACTATGTGTTATTATGTTTGTCTATCTCTGCCACGACGAGATTAGAGAGTCTATCTAGCAGAACGTCGTTATAAGTCTTCAGAATTAGTTTTCCAGGATATAAATAAGTTAAGAACAGGTGTACTGTATATTAAAGCGTCTAGTACAACGATAGTCATCAGGATGGAATAGGGACGCGCCGCGTGTAATTATTATTTTGGCTTAATTTAGACTGGACAACGTCAACAGCCGATAAAGAGTTCACTGGAGGTAGATAAATATTTTTCCAACTCCTCCGTGAAATGCTTTTTAAATGTCACTCAAGATGAGTTAATGGCATTTTAAATGAGTTGAAAAACTAAATATATAACCGAAAATATAGGGGCTTATTGATTGACGTTTTAAATATTTGCTAGAAATTTCAGAAAAACATTTGTGTCAAGTGTTTTATATTTTCGTAAAATCTATACATTTGCCTTGAGGATAAGATTAGAGGCATAGTTCAGTAATTTATTATCTTCAACAGACTTTATCTGAGAGTGTAGTTTTGCTTTGAGTCTATAGTTTTGCAACAGCAAGCTACAAAACAATCGCCATTACCTACCTTTTCCTTGTTTTATGCCAACCAAGACCGATCAGTGCGTACGTTGCGACGAAAGTTAGCGAACTTCACTGGCCTTGTACTATGGAACACAACATTTTCAACATAATTCTCAATATTGTCTATGGAGTACAGTCGACAGAATATAAAATTTTACATTTTGGTTGCAAAGTCGCCCGTAACGCAACTGAGTTGAGTGCATGGGTGTTGAGGTTGATGTGCTGTTGTACTAAGGAGGTTGCAGTGACGCACTCGAACGGGTCTTAGGTCGGGCAGTGAGCGGTATCAATTGATGAGCGCCTTCGGTTTTATTTGTCTGTTTGGTCCTGTAGCAATACAGGTGTTACTTGTAGTATCTCTGTTGATGGCGCTGAGAAGGCTTGTGTAGTAAGTGTGTATGAGATGATGTAAATAAAGTGCAGGTTTAAAGATTTTCGTACGCAACAGTACGTTTCGAAGAGTGCAATGGAATACACGCGACACTCTCATTTCGTAACTGCAGCAATATCTCTGAATCGCCTATTGCGATGCGGTCGGAGACGTCTGTTATTTGTCAACGTCACTAGTTATTTCTATTGCAAACCCACAGTGAATCTAATGTTACCTATACACGAGGAAACATCTTGTCCTGCCATCTAGTCTTATTTTGTTACGCGTGGCGCGACGGAGTTGGCTGTGATAATTTATGATGTGCAGCAGATTGATCTCCACCTCGCATGCATCAGCGAGACACAAAATGTTTATTGAAGGTAATTAATAATATCGTCCATTTGAAGTTGCAAGTTTCAGCAAAGGACAAAATCGGCCCGTTTGAATAGGTTCTTGAGGTGAAACATGTATTACTTAAATGACACGAACATAAAGGCTACGTACAAAAAAAACTTAGTGGTAGTTTTTAACTTACAGCAATTTATTGTAAAAATCAAAATATTCTAGAGTTTTTACGTACTTAAAGGTGTACGGCTACTCAACATTAAACAAAACTATAAATTTTCCATGGGTAAAACCTCGGTAAACATAGTGTGGGACGTCCTCAGACTCGGTGGAGCGATGATCTTCGCAGGGCGGCTGGCAAGAGCTGGATGAGAGTAGCCGGGGACCGTGCTCAGTGGCGTGCTATAGGAGAGGCCTATGTCCAGCAGTGGATAAGCATTGGCCGATGATGATGATGATGATGATGAAAAGCTTTTCGTTGCTGGGGAAAGTAATATAAAATATTTTGCACAATGATAACTTTCCATCGTCGGTTGCCTGGAAGAAATTGCTATAAGCAATAAGGCCGCCAATTGTACTGCATTTTTGTAAACATTTCATGTCTGTGTTTTTCCTGGTACAATAAAGAATATTCTTATCTTATCTTATCTTATAACAGATCAATTTGTGTAAATTTTCGCGTGAGCAGGGCCCTTATTATGAAAAATGCGACATTATCGGAATGGTCGTCAACGTCACGCTTCAGCCCGACAATTCACTCGAATGTAGCGACAAATACGGTTCTTTTTTTAATAGCTATTCAACTATGGAAACTATCACGCTAAGTATAATGCCTGTATATATTACCGTTTTTACGATAGAGCATAAACAAAAAAACGGCTAAAACACGTTTGTTGTATGGAGACGCCCCTTATTTTTTAAATTTTATTATTTGGTAAGTAATCCGCAACACAAACGCTGTGAAAATTTCAACTGGCTACGTATTATGTTTCCAAAGACAGAGCCCTTTAAATGTCGGACAGACGGACAGACAAAAGGACAGTCAGACAGACAGCGGAGGCAGAGTAATAGGGTTCCGTTTGGCACCCTTCGGGTATGGAACCCTAAAAATAAATTATCATCGTTATCTCTTATTAGCTTGTGTGCCAAACTCAGTGTGATTAAAGTACAGTGCCTATAGTAAAATTTTAAATAAAAACCGGCCAAGTGCGAGTCGGACTCGCGCACGAAGGATTCCGTACCATTACCTATACAACATTAGACACAAAGATCGAGCAAAAAACGGTAAAAAGGTACGTTTGTTGTATGGGAGCTCCACTTAAATATTTAATTAATTCAGTTTTTTGTACTACTTGTTTTAGTTGCAACAGAAATACATCATCTGTAAATTTCAACTGTCTAACTATCACGGTATATGAGATACAGCCTGGTGACAGACGGACGGATGGACGGACAGTGGAGTCTTAGTAATAAGGGTCCCTTAACCTTTGCGTATGGAGCCCTAAAAACAGCCAAGTGCGAGTCGGAACCCCGCTAAATGTTCCGAAGTGACTGAAAGAAAACAATTAGAAAACGAAAGAAAGAAAAAGTAAATACGTAGATTGATTCCCGGTTTTCAGGCGGAAATGGAGGCTGCGACCGATGCTCGATGCCACAGCGCAACTCTTCTCAGTGTCGAGACGGCTTCTGAGAAACGTAAACACAGTGCCAGAGCATTATTGTTGGGTAACACTTTCCCGATACTATTCCGACGAAGTTAAAATGAAAAAAAAAAAAAGAAAACCCGCCAAGTGCGAGTTGCACTCGCACACCGAGGATTCCGTAATGCCATAAATATAATATCATGTTTAAAGCAAAAAAGTGTTTTAAATGATTCAGTTCGGGAGCCTTAGTGGGAACCCAACACCCGTTTAATCAATTTTTATTATTAAAAGTTAGTTATACTATAGGGAGAGTAATAGGGCTAGTAAAACTAACAAGTGTTAAACTTGGTGTAATTATAGAATAACACCAAGTTTGATATTGTAAGTATGAGCATTTTTAGGATAGAGCAAAAACAATCTTGGCGCTGACTGCAGGGCTTAGGCCTCCCTCATGGTTTTCCTAATCATGAAGGGTTTTACCATAATCGCCACGCTTGGCAGGTGGGTTGGCGATCGCAAAAACAATAAAACGTTAAAAATAATGTTTTATATAACAAAAGAAGTCCATGAAAATATCTACTGAAAAGACCCTTTACACTAGGTGAGATATCAATCAATCAATTTATTTATTTGTAAACATAGGTAAATAATACAAGACGTCATAAAATAATGAAGTCGCTCTATGTTTGGCCTTTGGGCGTACAAATTTAATTAATATTGCAATGAAAATTATGTTAAATAGCATGTCACTACAATTGTACATAGATACACATGAGTATTTAGAGATAGACAGAAGTTGTAGGCGTATTTATAATGTACGAAACTCTAAAAAAGTATTTTCTTTTGGGAGTGATTAAGACCTCCCATCTCTCCGTGCACTGGAGTGGGTAGGCAGGACTGTTTTAGAATTTTTAGATTAGGAAGCGAAAGAGATCTGTCAGGATCGTAGCAAATGGCAGTCCCTGGTCTCTGCCTACCCCTCCAGGATACAGGCGTGAGTTTATGTTATGTTATGTTATGTTATGCTAGCTCCAGTTTGAAGGTTTGATGGCCGTTTTAAAATACGTGCGAGTTCACTATGAGAATGCGTTAGAGTAGACGTGTGAACCGGTCATTTTAGTAATTTATTTATTCTAATGGCTCTACTGTTAGCTTTGATTACTCTTAGCGCGTGCAGTGTGGCACATCACCGAACCATGGCTGAATTCCGTGAGTCATTCCGGACGTCTGTGGTGCAGCGTCTTACGCCCCAACTGTACTGGATCGCAGATTGCTATTGAAACCGTTCCAGCTTGAAATTCACGAGCGAGAAGTGCTTGCGTGCACTTGCGGCTTGATAAGTCACTGTCAACGGCTGATGTAATCACACACAAAGAGTGGTTGTCGATGTGGAGACTGGCTAAATTGACTTGATAGTTAAACTATGCTTTTATGACTTAGTGTGTGCTAGTGATTGCATCTCAGGAGTTTCCAGTGCTTTTGCGTGGCTCAGTAATTGCTTAGATGCACAAGAAGTTTTTAGCCCCTTTATTTGCCCCCTAACTGTAAGAAGGCGCGACAAAATACGCAGTGAAAGTAAAATAAAAAGCACCCTTACAAATGAATTTTCTATGAATTGCAAATGCCCCGAACACATAAAAAACCGAACATAAAGGCCAAGATTTAGGTAGTCAATTTGAATTAGACCCTCACGCAATTCGAAAGGAACCCAATAAATAGGAGCATATTGTACGTCGCTGCGCCTCAGCGCGGGGGTATAAGCGTAAGCATTCAGGATTCAGTCATCATGCGGACTCGGATTCAGGAGAACTCTTTGTGCTGGCCCTTTCCGGCTTCAATATGATTTGAACCTTTGACGCATTCGCAGGACTCCTTTGTAATGCACGTGCGTACAAAACTTCTTCATTTAGTTATAGATATGGTTTAATGTCCTTGCGTTTCTTGCTACGCAGCGTGTGATGCCTAGTAGCTCGCTCGACTGACGCTCTGTGGCAGATGGCTCGCAGCGGCTGGATGGAGATGGCCGAGAACAGAAAGATAGATAGATAATAGTAGTTTATGCAACTGACATATATTGAAGGGTATTAAAACACGAGTGTGAGTTTATGAAACGAGCGCAGCGAGTTTCATAATAGTAACGAGTGTTTTAATACCCGTGTTATATGCAGTTGCATACACTACTTTATCTTCAATAATGCAATTAAAAATTAAATTCACGCGTACGTGTATAATCACAGTGATTTTGCCGCCATTAAAATTTAACCAATGAGAGCGCAGCTGCGCGCTTCAATAAAACGCGACCAACCTGATTGGCCCTGCAATCAAGTTGGTCGCGTTTTATTGATGTTATAATGAGATTTTACGATATCGATGTGAATATTATACGATCATGTGAAATTGCTTAAATTGAGTGTTTTGTTGTCTGCGCTATAACAGTAGTAATTATAAGTCAAGTATTGAAAACATAAGTAGAATGTTACAACATTAGTGTAGATAAAACCATTTATTTGCATTTCCATACAATCATAGATATAGAACATTATAAAGAAAATCACAAAGCAAAATCGTACAGCAAGTAAGCACACGAAAAGAGTAACAGAAATAAGCAAACACAAATCAACGAACAATACGAGAGAGCATTTTGTGGGTGTGGTAAAAGCAAAGGGGCTCTGACTCAGCATATGCTGGAGAGGCAGACCACTCCAGCGCTGGTCTTCCGTCAGTACCCGGTAGTGTACCGACGTGCAGAACTTGGAAAAACGAATAAATTGACAGTAATTTGGTATTTAAATTAATAAAATTATTATTGCATTAAAGAAAGAAGCCTGATCTTTGTCCAGAAGTGGACAGTTGCCGGCTGACTGTTTGATTATCTGATGAAATAGCTCGGAATTAATTTCACCAATTATATTCAAGCAAAATTTGGAATGGAATAGTATTTATGTTACAGAACGCCAGAAAAAAAATATAAATATAATATTTAGTGATTTTTAGTAAGGAAACTATCGCAGGGAAATATGTCTGAAGTGTTCATAAACCTACGAATCCTAGTAAGATAATAGACGCAGATAAGCTAAGATAAAATAAGACATAAAAAATAGCAGAGTAACACCTTGGCGGCATTTTTTCTTATTCCAGATTTTATTTCGGAATTTCTTCCAGGCTCCTATGATGGAAAGTTGTTGAAGGGGGAGTGAAACGGGTAGTCGGTGCCAATATTATTATATACATATGTATATATAAGTAACAATATATCTACATAAACCATTAAATATATAGTTATGATAAACATACCTATTATAAGTTATAATAAAAATCCACTCGAGGAGGAAATAAACAATATTGTACTATACAAGATGAAAAAAGATTGTAGAGACAGACATAACTCCTTTACTATACTTTTAAAAACCAATGAAGAAGGAGATTCGACTTAAAGTTTATTATTTATTAGAGGACATCAACGGGAAAGTAAGTTCTTTGCTCCGACTCGCCAACCGTAAGTCAAACTATAAAATAAATGTACTGTGAAGCATTTAGCAAAAACGTGTTTTGTTTTATTTACCTCGGCACGCGGAAGTACTTAGTGGTAGTCTGAATCACCCTTGGCCAGTTCTTAGTACTGACTGTTTTTTTTTATAGAACTGCACTACAGTCGTTCTTACAAAAACAAAAAAAAAAATTGTGGGTGCCGTAGTCAACAAGAAACCCTTATAGTTTCGTGTCCGTACGTTTGTCTTTCTGTCTGTCTGTCTATCCGCGGCTTACCACAAAGATATACATAGTTTTAAAGATATGTAATTATGTCGACAAAACGGTAGAATAAAATCTCAAAAAATAATTTTTAAACCTAAATCTAATGCAATTTTTTTCTCACATGCTCTCGCTTGTATTGTTGATCGTTTGAAAATATTGTTGGGGTAAGAAGAGCATTTTCCGATTTACGGTTCCGTTTGCGAAACATTAAGCTTTAAAGTGCAAATTGCAAATTTCTGTAAGAGTGGGGACCTCCCTCCCCCTCCTCTCCCGGCTAAACGGTTGATTGTGAAAAGAATTAGGGCAATAGCACATATAATGAAATTCAAAGGAAAACTATCACGGCTAAGTAGACTTCACAAGTTAACGGGTAATAGGCGACCAACGTATAAAAGGAAAACTTCGCACAAAATCCATTGAAAATTGCTTTGATGAAATTGTTAGGAAAGTAGATAAAAACCCCCTTTCTACGGAACCGTTTACTGCACGTGGCCCGATAAGTGCTTGGCCGGTTTTTACTGTATGTATTTATTCAAATTGTTAGGGCAATCTGCTACAATAACATACATTCTGTGAAAATTTCAATTAGCTGGAGATAGTAAGGTTCCTGCATAATTTCCTTTTTTGCGTATAATAAAGTGTCTCTGTCTATATATTCATCGGGTACGGTACCCTAACAAATAACACATAGCTACAATACTTAACTCTTTTTGAATAAGAATACGAAAGAGAACTTTTATTACATAGTAGCCGTACGTTCCCTTTGAAGCGGTCTGCTATTGCTTTGTCCTTTGTTGATTTAAGTCCTAACCTTCTTTAGAAGTTGAACTTTATAAAGGCTCTTAAATTACACAGTAGGCAGTGTATAAAATAAGTACAAATAAGCGACACATGTAAGCGGAATTAGCCAGCACTCAGCAATACATTAGCCGTGAAGTCTTTTATGTTCTATAGCTTTGCAAACTGCAAAGCCAGGATTTATAGATGTCGTTTCTAAAATCTGTCAACGCAAATTTAATTTTAATTTAATTTCATTTAACACACAGTTAATTTCATAAAACAATGTCTAGTTAACATCTCCACTTATTGTTAAACTTAGCCGAACGACTAACCGAAATATAACATTTTTAGGGTTCCGTACCCGAATGGTGACAAACGGGACCTGAGACTTCACTGTCCGTCTGTCTGTCTGTCTGTCTGTCCGTCACCAGGCTGTGTCTTATGAACCGTGATAGCTAGGCAGTTGAAATTTTCACAGATGATGTATTTCTGTTGTCGCTATAACAACCAATACTAAAAACAGAATAAAATAAATATTTAATGGGGCTCCCATACAAAGGGGTTTTTTGCTCGATATTAATAACGGCAACAGGTAAAATCAAAATCAAAATTTTTTATTCAAAGTAGCACAGAAACTGTGACTTAATGAACGTTACAAGTTAAACTAGGTGTCCATTTCAAAATCTAGATCATTTTGGAGAAAAAATGGACAAAAAAACTCCAAACTGTAGATAGATAGGTATATGCTTGAAACATTCACAGAATATTTAGTTCTATATTATCTTAAAGAATAAATAACTAAATTATAATAAAATTAATATTTAAGGGGGGCTCCAACACAACAAACGTGATTTTTTGCCGTTTTTTCTCGATCTTTGTGTCTAATCTTGTATAGATACGGAACCCTTCGTGCGCGAGTGCGACTCGCACTAGTTTGGCCGGTTTTTTATAATAAGTGGCAAGCTTTTGTTGCTGAACTAGGTAGAGCCTGTGTTTCAGCAGTGCCGTACCTTCGGTTAGGAAATAAGGTAAAAATAAGGTTAGGACTTATCAGTTTATAAGTATTTCAAACATAAACTTTCCGAAAGTTATTTTTTATTTGCATATTGCGTCTTATGAGAAATATAAATCAAAATTGCATTGGAGTGACATTGTACCATATAGAAAAACTCACAAAAAAATAAAACACAAAAATACGGTGTTTTAAAGGTCCAAAAAATATTTTTTTTCTAATAATAAAACTTATCAGACTTAGTTTTCCATTAAATGTAACATAATTTTTAAAACATTGAATAATATAATTCTACGGCCATCTACAAATACTTTGAAGTCTCGATTTATACATAGACTTGAAAATTAAACCAAGATTTGGTGAGTCACGGCCATCTTCAATCGATTTTCAACTCTATTTCTTTTTAGCATCATATCCTCCTCAGTCCTGACCTTGAAAATAACAATTGAAAACCATTGTTATTTTCAAGGTCAGGACTGAGGAGGATATATAATATATGCCGGCGTATTGACATGTCTATAAAACAACTCATTTTTTGCAGCACAGTTGCCTGCAATTAGCTTACAGCTGACAAAAATTGGTGGAGTATTGTAATGGTAATCCATGCTACAACATGTTACATAAGTAACGTAAAATATTAAAACAGTTTCTTCGGTGTGGATAAATTAATAAATGATTTAGGTATTAAGCTTCTAATTTTTTTTGTTACAATTCTACGAATTCAATCAATTCTTACAATACTTGTAGTCCTAAACGCGGTCAATTTGTATGCTAATGAGTTAATAAGAGAACCACTTGTTCCATACGTTTGTTCTCAGATATTTTTCGAAATATATAACTATTTACGCGCTTTGAATGTCGTAGCCTTCAGTAAATTAGTTGTCCTTAACAGAAAAATGTCTGTACTGTTATACACATGTTTTTAAGACATGAGGTTGGCAAGATGCGTTGAAATATGGGATTAAATTTGTATGGCTTAGTGTGATAAGGTTACTTAAATTTTATCCCATTCCCACGCATACTAAGTCGCGGGCACACCTAGTAATCTTATAAAAGTTATCTTATAATTATATAAAAGTGAATCTTTCGAAATTTTGTATATTTCGATTGTAATTGAATGACAAAAGTGTTCATGTATCTCATACAAATTAAGTCGTGGGCAGAGCTAGGTTTGTTGAAAAGTAAACACAATAGAGTAAATAACAAAATTTGTAAGGCGTAGCAACGACAAAGTCAATAGTTTTATTTCATGGAACGATGCCAATTTTATCGAGTTTCATATTTTCAAACAATGCGGTTGAGGGCTTAAGAAAGAAATTAGTCTATTAAGAAAGTCAAATAAAAATTTAATTTGACGTTTATTTCTAACGTTAGCATTGTTAAAACACCTGTTGAAGCTATTTATCAACGAGTTAGCATGGCTCGAAGTGCTCGATCACACAGTTAGTCTATAAATTGGGCCCTTAAATTGAGTCGTCTAACAAGGCGTCAAATAGAACAATAGGAATGCAAACTGTCAGTAATCACTTTAAAAATAGGTACACTGCAAAGACGCCTGAGAGTAGCAAAGTATCTCAGTGACAACCACTAGTTCTCAAACACATTTGCGGACAGTCCACAGCAGCTCAAGTTATACTATATCGTTGCAAAATCGTCTGTAACGTAACTTAGTGTAGTTGTGGTCTAAGCGCCAGGTGACCTAAAAAAATTTCAATAAGCTGTAGAGCTATGTCAGGATCGAGTGGTGGTAGAGCTATGCGAGGGTCCCACGAGATCCTTTGTTCTTCTTCTTCTTCTTCTATTAAGCAACTGTGACGACAAATTGTAGTCTTCTGGTCTCGGCCTACCCCTCTGGGATGCAGGCGTGAATTTAGGTATGTATGTAAATTTTAAAATATAGCAAGAGGTTGTCGCTTTAAGATCTCTACGTGAAGTAGATAAAAATGTGGAGAACTGAGAGATTTCGGATAATTTAATAATAAAAAATAACAAATTAGCAGAAGGAAAACGGAGGAATGAAACCAGCCGTCACAGGCTGAAGTAAGTATACTTACTGTTGCCTGTACTGATGTGGCAACTATGGATATAATGGTTGAGTGGCATCGGGTAATCTACGTCAGGGACTAAAGATTTGTATTTTAGTTGGAAACTCGTAGTTAATGCCCACACAAAATTTGAGATTGAATTGCAATGTATTTTCTAAGGTTAACACGAGCACTAGACATAATAAAAACTGATTTTTCACGGATTGAAATGTGTATGCCGGCGGATCTCTATTGCCTCGCGTATCATTCTAGGAAAGAAACGGTCCTCCCGGGCTAGAACTTGAACTTTATCATAATGAATGAAGTGGTTGTTATCGCTGAGTGTATGTTCACTGACTGCAAATCTACCAGAGCGCTTATGTTTTACGTCCGCAATATGTTCCTTCACCAGTTAAATGTAATTTGTAGTAATTTTAGTTTCAATAACTAATAATCAATATTTTTCAGTTTATGTAAAATAATTGATTTGAAGATTAAATTTTTATTTCAATAACAAATAATCAATATTTTTGACTTTATATAAAATAATGGTTTGGCCAATGTAAATTGAAAATTTGCCAAAAAAAATTTGGAACGTAACTTGATAATTCTTTTTAGTAATTTTTGCCGAGGGCAATAAACTAACAGTTAATGCTTTCAAAAAGAAGCCTGTCACCTCAGTCTACCGAGACCACGGGACTTGCAAAAGTACCGAAACGTCGGAAAATTGTAAAATAAAAATAGACGAGTAAATATCCGTGCAAATTTAATCTTTATTTTGATTTGCATTTTCACAAGCCAATGATTTTTTGCCTTCTCTTCATTATCAGCTTACGGAAAATTCTTCAAGGCCATTTAAGGCAAGATAATCGAACGATAAGTCAAGATAAGTCAAACGATGCTAAAACAATGAGCCTAATAATAGAAGTACCTAAACATATTTTGAAGAACTGTGGTTACTGATTAGATTTGCGATTGTGTTTGCCTCGACGGGGCTCCGCGGATGTGGCGCAAAGTGTAGGCGCAGTTAGCAAAAATAAGAACTAACCACCGTCACGATAGCTCTTGTCGTGCACAGCATAAGTTCTAATTTTGCTCCGAATGATATCTGCGAGAGCCGCTGATTGTACATCGGACATGCGGCCGAGAAGAGCAAAAAGTGTCCGCTGGCGCTGTCCCAAGCAACTCCACTTGAAGCTAGTTTCTACGTCACATTAAATAAGCATCAAAAGGATTTCGACTTCAGTCTCCTTGTATGATATACGAGTATATATAAGATATAGTATTTGAGCAATGAAGGGGATTTTGCGGGATTATCGTGGCGATAAATTTACTCGAGTTACGATTCCTTTGTTTTGTTTTTGTTTGTACAACTTTATATTTTAATGGCTTTTCACACTTTGATGGTCCATGTCATGAGTCGTGCGCTAGTTGGCTAGATCATAGAATAACGAAAAAACCTTTGATTTCATGGAATTGAGAGGTAGAGCACGAGTTTTGTCATAGTAAAACCTCCAACTATGAGTCCGATCGACAACTAATGAACCTTCATATTTTTGTTGCACATTTGAAAATCACCCGTGGCTTTACTGAGTTGAGTACGGAATTGTTGAGGTTAATCCGCTGTAGCCTGTTCTTCTCAAAAAAGTTCTCTTAATTAATGGACAAAGGCAAAGCTAAAAGAAAGGGTTTTAATTGTGTGTGTGTGTGTGTGTGTGTGTGTGTTTGTGTGTTTGTGTATGTGTGTGTGTGTATGTGTGTGTGTGTGTGTGTATGTTTGTGTGTGTGTGTGTGTGTGTGTGTGTGTGTTTGTGTGTGTGTGTGTGTGTGTGTGTGTGTGTGTGTGTGTGTGTGTGTGTGTATCTGTGCTTGAAAGTATGTATGTATGTTCCGCCACTGTGCCAATTCTGATGAATGAGGTGTTAATGGATTTGTTATTATGATCTGGGTAAGAGACGCTACATGTTAAATAAACAAAACCAATATTAGCATGTTACATGTAAAAATATGGGGTCCGTGATTTTTTTTTCGTAGAAGAGAAAATTTTGAGTTCATAAATAGAAATACAGTACAACATTATAATGAGGGTTCCGTACCCGAAGGGTACGTAATGTTTCCGTGTGGCGCCGGATTAAGAATTGCGTCACTCCATTTCCTTCCATGGATGTCGTAGAAGGCGACTAAGGAAATCAATTACCAGGAAACGGGCAGCAGCGTCTTCCTGAGATTCCAACTACATGCTGCGATCGCCAACCCGCCTGCCAAGCGATTATGGCAAAACCCCTCATGGTCATGAAAACCACGAAGGAGGCCTATGTCCTGCAGTGGGTGTCAAATGGCTGATGATGACCCGAAGGGTGCGAAACGGCACCTTATTACTAAGACTTGACTGTCCGTCTGTCTGTCTGTCTGTCTATCACCAGGCTGTATCTGATGAACCGTGATAGCTAGGCAGTTGAAATTTTCACATATGAGGGATTTCTGTTGCCGCTATAACAACAAATACTAAAGACATAATAAAATAAATATTTAAGGGGGGCTCCCATACAACAAACGTTGTCTAAAGATAGCGCTTGCCATCTAGCGGCCATCTATGTAACCTTCACAGCGCCGATGTCATGTCGTTAAATGTCAATATTAAACGTTTTTTGTTGGTTTCTATAGATGGCGCTGTTCTCAAATTCGATCTTTGTCTAATATTGTACATATAATGGTACGGAACTCTTCATACGCGAGTCCGACTCGCACTAGACCGTTTTATTATACCAATATTTTACCAAGCGACAGTTGTTTTTTTCTATATTTCTTTGTTTATTTAGCGCCATCCATCCACTAGTGCCATCTATTAGCAGTTCCAAATATAAATATTATAAAAAGTTTTTTCTGTAGTCGGGTAACTGTTTTAAAATTTCTGCTGGTTTTTAAGAAAGCTGAAATAGACTCCAATTGAACGTTAAGGAAGACTGTTACATCTCACTAGATGTCGGTTTTTCTTACATCGCGAAATGCGTTTTACTTTGCAGAGGCACGATTCAGCCCCCGTAAAAGGCGACAATCAATAGATAGTTGAAATTGCCTTTATTCCGTAGACGCCGTAAATTTGGATCGCCAAGACCAGAGCATGTGTCTCAATAACGCGCACTGCGATATGCGACTAGAGACTTGCCGGTGGTGCAAGTCATGCGCAGAGCGCTTGCTCTCTTCTTAATAGAAAATTGCAAAAAGTTTATAATAAAAAAACGTTACTTGCACAGGGTTACCGATAAAAAAAAATCAGATTCCTGGACCATTTCGAATTTTTCCCAAGCTCAGATTTTTTATGCGGACGTGTAAAAAATAATAAACGCGCGTTACGTATGTACTTAGAAAATACTGGATAAGTTCCGGATTTCCCTGATTTCCTAGCAGAAGCACTTCAATCAATCTATTTATGCAGCCCATGAATAGACCCTTCTGCTGAGAATAAGCCTCTTCTATGACACGCCAAAACTCTCAGACAGAAAGCCCTGATTCCGAATATAACGTCTCTCTTGAGGTAATCCTAGTTACACATGAGCATGAGTACTCGCCTTTTTCCTACAGTAAATTTGCAATTACACAATACTAAAATAGAAAGTCTTAATGAAGCGCTTTTACCTTCGAGATCGCTGTCAGACCAGTGAGCTGTCAAGTAGCTGTTTTCAATAGTTGTCTTAGAGGTAAGAACGATTTATTAATAAGCTATACGTTGCCGAGCCCACACTAAATAATGTCTGCAAAGGCCAGAGCAAAGAAATTGCCATTAACCTGTCAGCTGTCAAGTAGCTGTTTTCAAGAGCGGTCTCAGAGGTAAGAACACTTTATTAACACGGCTCCAAATAACAACATTTTAAAACTAAACGTTGCCGAGCCTACACTAAATAATGTCAACAAGGCCAAAGCACAGAATAGGCCATCGACCCGTTCACGCTCTATTTGCACAGGAGTATAGGCGATCCTTTGCCGCTAATTGGTTGTGGCTCAAGGCCACGACTGCGCCCGCAGGTGGGGGCACTCGCCATTAACATGTGTGGGGTCAGCCGGCGGCGCGGCGGCTGCGCTATCTCACTGATTTACTGCCATATTCTATTGTTGCCGAGACGTGTATCAACAGATGCCACAACAAATTGATTGTTTCAACGTACCGGCCGATAAACGGGTCAGTACGTTAAAATATTGAAGGAAAAATAACTGGTTATTAGGAAACTACAGCGTACAATTGAGCCGACTACGAGTTTTTTGAATACAAATTCATTAATGATACCTCTTCAGCGAATGAAAGCGGGTATTAAGTAAACGTATTAAACGTCATGTTCCAAGAGAAGTAAGAGAACAAAAAACAGGACTGCTGAAAATCTTCTGAATGAGACTAGTAGTGGACAAGGGACCAGGGCCTAAACTCTAATAAACGCATCGTTGTTCGGTATAGTGATTTTAGCACGACAAATTATATGACGCTATTTTGTAGTCTGTTAAGCAATAGGATGACAACGTCATTCATGTCAATAATATAACCCACGCCAGTTAAATAGGAATGTCTCGCGAAAAAAAACGAATCGCGTGAGGCGCCGAGTTAAGTTGCTCCGGTTACAGATACTATTGAAATGCGATTGGTAAGTAGACAACCAATAGTGCCAATGATACAA